>VWZX01007829.1:0-455388 GCA_013399015.1 Galbula dea
TCTTTGGGTGTCTCTAGGCTGTCTACAGGGGTCTATCAGGGGTACATATGGGCTCTTTAGGAATCTCTAGGGGTACATCTGGGATTTGTGGTTGTCTCTAGAGTCTCTCTAGGGCTCTATCGGGGTACACATGGGCTCTGTGGGGGGCTCTAGGCTCTCTACAGGGGTCTATCAGGGGTACATATGGGCTCTATGGGTGTCTCTAGGCTGTCTACAGGGGGCTATCAGGGGGACATATGGGCTCTTTAGGAATCTCTAGGGGTACATCTGGGCTCTGTGGGTGTCTCTAGGCTGTCTACAGGGGGCTATCAGGGGGACATATGGGCTCTTTAGGAATCTCTAGGGGTACATCTGGGCTCTGTGGTTGACTCTAGGCTGTCTACAGGGGTCTACTGGGGTACATATGGGCTCTATGGGTGTCTCTAGGCTGTCTACAGAGGTCTATCTGGGTACATATGGGCTCTTTGGGGCTCTCTAGGGGTATATCTGGGCTTTCTGGGTGTCTCTACAGTCTCTCTAAGTCTCTATCAGGGTACACATGGGCACTCTGGGGGTCTCTAGGCTCTCTACAGTGGTCTATCAGATACACATGAGCTCTGGAGGGGTCTCTAGGCTATCTACAGGGGTCTATCCGGGTACATATGGGCTCTTTGGGGCTCTCTAGGGGTATATCTGGGCTTTCTGGGTGTCTCTACAGTCTCTCTAAGTCTCTATCAGGGTACACATGGGCACTCTGGGGGTCTCTAGGCTCTCTACAGGGGTCTATCAGGGGTACACATGAGCTCGGGGGGGTCTCTAGGCTGTCTACAGGGGTTTCTAGGGATACATATGGGCTCCCTGGCATCTGTAGAGCTACTTATAGGGGTGCATCAGGGTACATATGGGCTCTCTGGGGCTCTACGGGGTCTTCATGGTGTCTTATTGGGGTACATCAGGGCTCTGACGGGCTTTGTAGGGTCTCTCTCGTGGTACATCTGGGCTCCCTGGGTGTCTCTGCAGTCTCTCTAGGGCTCTATCGGGGTACACATGGGCTCCATGGGGGTCTCTAGGCTCTCTACAGGGGTTTCTAGGGATACATATGGGCTCCCTGGCATCTGTAGAGCTACTTATAGGGGTGCATCAGGGTACATATGGGCTCTCTGGGGCTCTACGGGGTCTTCATGGTGTCTTATTGGGGTACATCAGGGCTCTGACGGGCTCTGTAGGGTCTCTCTAGGGGTACATCTGGGCTCGCTGGGTGTCTCTAGGCTTCTACATGGGTCTATCAGGGTACATATGGGTTCCATGGGGCTCTCTGGTGTCCCTCTAGGGGTACATCTGGGCTCTGTGGGTGTTTCTAGGCTTCTACAGGGGCCTATTGGGGTACATATGGGTTCCATGGGGCTCTCTGGGGTCCCTCTAGGGGTACATCTGTGCTTTGTGGGTGTCTCTACAGTTTCTCTAGGGCTCTATCAGGGTACACATGGGCTCTGCGGGTGTCTCTAGGCTGTCTACAGGGGTCTAGTGGGGCACACGGGCTCTTTGGGGTGGGGGGGAGTATCTGGGGTCTCCGCCCATGGGATAAATGACTAAGTCTTTAAGCAAGATAGTGCTCCGAGTTCATAATTTCATTGAACAAAGTAAAGCAAAAAAAAATAGAAACAAACAAAGGCAAACGAACAGAGCGTACCGCCTCAAGAGTGCTGAAAAAAAACCGGGCTTGCACTGACCTCACTTCCCTCCTTCACTTCCAAAGTCTGCTCCCCCTTTTGTCCCGCCCCGAAGAATCTCATTGGTCCTTTTTCCCGTCAGGAAGCATCTCATTGGTCGCCTATATAATGCATATTCATGCCCAGTTCCGGGAAGGGGGTGGGTCTATGCAAATGAGTTCCAGCACAGGTGCATGCTCCCTTACCTTCTCGGGGTCTTCTCGGCTCCTCTCTGGTGGTCGATGAGTGAAGTAAACAATCTTTCTCAGCCGGTTGTTAGGACGATCCCAAGCTTCACGTCTGTGCTTTTACAGACTTTTTTTTACAGATCACCGTGTCGTAAATAGAACTGATGCATCAGAAGAACTGTGCACCGCCGGCGTTTTCGTAAAAAACAGAGCAGGTAAAGGTGGGGGTTGGAGGGAACATTGCATAAGAATTTCTATACGTTTTTCGGCTTCCTGTAGTATTATGGCGTATCAACACGGAGGAGCTGAGCATATGTCCCAGTCCCCATGTTTTTCTCTGTATCTGCTTTCTCATGCTCTACAGTCCGACCTGCTAAGCTCTCACTGGCTCAGCAACAGCCAGTGGAGGATAGCTTGTCACTTTTCTTTAAAATTCCTCAATACACGGAGGCTCACGTACATCCCAAACCGCCCGCGGCTCCGCCCACAAACGGCAGCTTCCGGCACCGCGGGCTGCAGCACCCGGTAGGCACGGCTCTGCCACTAGCCGGGGCGGCACCGTTCACATCTGGACGGCGACGCGCATACGGCAGTCCAACCCTCAATCCCTACGAAAGACGCGCTGCGCGTTCGCCAGCCATCTAAGAACCCCGGCGCCGCGGGGCTTAACCCGCCACCGGAAACGCATGCGCAGAGCAACTCGCTCCCCCGCCCACCCGGTGTCTGCCTCGATTCTGCGCCTCCAAGGCACCGTCCTGCAATACCGAAAAACCGCCACAGGATGGCAGCAGAGAGGAGCGCACGCCTGCAATACCGAAAACCCCCACCCGGGGTGCAGCAGAGAGCACCACGAACAGCCCCGAACAGGTTCGGATCCGCCCGCAACCGCCCTCGACCCCGCCCGGAACCGCCCTCTAAGATCTCCATAGCACTCTATCGGGGGAAATAAGGGCTCTAGGGTAGACTGTAGGGTTTCTATACGGGTCTATCGGGGTACCTATTGGCTTTATAGGGCTCCATAGGGTCTCCCAAGGCATCTATCGGGGTACCTATGGGCTCTGGAGGGGTCTCGAAGGTCTCTCTTGGGGTACCTATGGGCTCTATAGGCATCCATGGAGTACTTATAGGGTTCTATCAGGGTACATATGGGCTCTAAGGGGCTCGATGGGGTCTCTTTAGGGGTCAATCGGGGTACCTGTGGTCTCTATGGGGCTCTCTGGGGTCCTTCTAGGGGTACATCTGGGGTTTGTGGGTGTCTCTACAGTCTCTTTAGTGCTCTATTGGGGTACACATGGGTTCTACGGGAGTCTCTAGGCTCTCTACAGGGGTTTATCGGGGTACACATGGGCTCTGTGGGGGTTTCTAGGCTCTCTACAGTGGTCTATCGGATACACATGAGCTCGGGGGGGGTCTCTAGGCTATCTACAGGGGTCTATCTGGGTATATATGGGCTCTTTGGGGCTCGCAAGGGGTACATCTGGGCTTTCTGGGTGTCTCTACAGTCTCTCTAGGGCTGTATCGGGGTACACATGGGCTCTCTGGCGGTCTCTGGGCTCTCTACAGAGGTTCATCGGGGTACACATGAGCTCTGGGGGGGGGTCTCTAGGCTGTCTACAGGTGTTTCTAGGGATACATATTGCCTCTCTGGCATCTATAGAGCTACAGGTCACACTTTCTGCTTAGCACATTGTCCTAGATTGAGTTAGAACAGAACTAATTCTGTTCAGTGATTTGTCTTTTCAGCTCGGTGTCTTCTCAGCAACTTATTTTCCGCAGCTAACACACCATGTTGTCACAGACAGTGTCTGCTTCCAGCAGTGGTAACACTTGATTTGGGGAGTTAATACCAGGGGTTGAGGTGCAGACCAAGGTCACTGCTACAGCTTGTGTCCCACATTGCGGGGTTCAGGGTAAAAGGTCACACCTGTAGGGAGAAGGGGACAGGACCGGTGACCCTGAACTGACCAATGAAGGGTTTCATTCCATATATGCTATACTCAGTACAAAGCTGATGAATCACAAGGGTCGAGACTAGAGGAGGACTTTGTCCATTCTGCCTCCCATCCCAAGTTCCTTGAGTTCCTGCACTCAGTTCCAGAATCCAGCTCCTGAATCCTGTTCCTGTCTGCTGCTGAGTCCAGTCTGTGACTTCTGCCACAGCATCAGAGGTGAAGGGGCTGCTTTTGATATTGGGTTTGTATACATTTAATTTTATTATTTTAATTAAAGCAGTTATAGTTTTCTTCTCCAATCCTTAAGTCTCTCTCCCTTACTCCCTTTCTTTTCCCCCTTGGAAAGGGAGAGAGGTTCATAGAGAGCAACTGTCACTTATTTAGAGGTGAGGCCAGCCCTGCTTACTATAGCTGTGTAGACTGAAATATACAGAGCACAAATTATTTTCAGATCTAAACCACACCTGTTTCCACAACTGGCACATTGTGGCCACTCCTAGATTGTAGTTTATAAAACCAGCTGCAACACTCAGTACTGTAGAGCTGGATGTTCTTTCAAGCACATGCTGCAACGGTGGGTTTGTTATATGAGAAGACCCTGATGAAAGGTCATAAAGAAGGTACTGAGATAGTGCTACTCTTACAAGTTTTCAGAACTAGGAAAATTGCTGGGGAAACTGAACAACTTCCACTACAAGTTTCACTTTTCATTGTTCACTGTTTTACCCTTAGCATTTAAATTCAAATGTTTCCTATTTAAGAAATAACAAGTGGTGCAGTAATCACTACAAAGACAACACGGGTAGAGTCTGGATCTTGCAGGACTAACAGAGTCCTGGAAGACAAGTGTGATTATGGACAAGGACAACCTCTCAGTAGCTCCAAGATCATTTAATTAAGTTGAACATATCGGGCCTTAACAACTCTGATTAGTTGCAGGAGCTATAAATTGACCACTTCTCTGCGAAAACAGAAAAAGCAATTACCTCAGCAGTCCTTTTCCTATATTCAGGCTTTGGATCAATTTCACCTACCACAGGAACTTCTGAATTATTTTTGAACACATACTTTCCTAGAACTGCCACAATTATAGAATGGCTTTGGGTTGGCAGTGACCTTCAAAAGTCATCTAGTGCAACCCACCAGCAGTGAGTGGGGACATCAGCTAGATCAGGTTGCTCAGAGCCCCTGACAACCTGATCTGGAATAGTTCCAGGGATGGGGATTCTACCACCTCTCTGGGCAACCTGGGCCAGTGTCTTAACCAACCTCAGCAAAAAAAACCAAAACCAAACATTTCTTCTACTCTAAATCTCCTCATTTAGTTTGAAACCATCACTCCTTGTCCTATCACAACAGGCCCTGCTAAAAAGCCTGCCTCCATCCATCTTCATCGTAAGCCCCATTTAACTACTGAAAGGCTGCAACAAGGTCTCTCCAGAGCCTTCTCCAGGCTCAACAACCCCAGCTCTCTCAGATTTCCTTCATAGCAGAAGTGTTCCATTCCTCTCATCCTTCGGCGGACTCCTCTAGACGTGTTCCAACAGGTCATCTTTTCTGGGCTCAGGACTCCAGAACTGGACATAGCAGTGCAGGGGAAGTCTCACCAGAGCAGAGGGGCAGAATCCTCTCCTTCGACTTGCTGGCCATGCTGCTTCTGACACAGCCCTGGATACAGTTGGCTTCTGGCACATGGCCGACCTCTGGCCACCTCTTTCACCCACCAGTAGCCCCAAGTCCTTCCCCACAGAGCTGCTCTCAATCCCTTCATCCCCCATTCTGTACTGACAACTGGGATTGCCCTGATCTAAGTGCAGTACCTTACAATTGGCCCTACTGAACCTCATGAAATACACACAGGCCCACTTCTCAAACCTCTCCAGGCCCCTCTGGATGGCATCATATCCCTCAGGTGTGTCAACCACAGAATTCAGCTTGCTGTCACCTGCAAACCTGATGAGGGTCCACTCCATCCCACTGTCTTAGGTCACTGATGACAATATTAAACAGTATTTATCCCAGTATGGACCCCTGAGGGACACCATTTGTCGCTGATCTCCATCTGGATATTGAGTTGTTTACTACTACCCTCTGGATGCAACCACCCAATCAATTCCTCATCCACCAAAGAGTCTACTCATCAAATCTCCCTCTCTCCAAATTAGAGAAAAGGATGTTGTGGCAGAACCATGTAAGGCCTTACAGAAGTCATAGAACGGGTCAGGTTGGAAGGGACCTTAAAGATCATCTAGTTCCAACCCCCCTGCCGTGGGCAGGAACGCCACACACACTAGACCAGGTCATCCAGAGCCACATTCAGCCTGGCCTTAAACACTGCCAGGGATGGGGCCTCCACAATGTCTCTGGGCAACCTGTTCCAATGCCTCACCACCCTTCAGGTAAAGAACCTCCTTATAATCTCTAGCCTAAATTTCCCCTCCTTCAGCTTGTATCCATTGCCCCGTGTCCTGCTGCAATCAGACCAGGAGAAAAGTCTCTCCCCTTCTACCTTAGAATCCCCTTTCAGGTACCGAAAGGCCACTAGAAGGCACCCTCTAAGCCTTCTCTTTTCCAAGCTGAACAACCCCTGTCCTTTATCATTTTTGTGGCCCTCCTCTGAACCTGCTCCAAGAGGTCCACATCCTTTCTGTGCTGAGGACCCCAGAACTGTACACAATACTCCAGGTGGGGCCTCATGAGGGCAGAGCAGAGAGGCAGAACAGAGTCTGAATGTTGTTTATCCATTACCTGTTCCCCTGTTAACTGATTTAGTCACTCCACTACAGAAGGCCAACTAGGCCCTTGGTGAAGCCATGCTGGCTGTCTCAAATCACCTCCCTGTCCTCCATGTGCCTTAGTGTAGCTTCTAGGAGGATCTGTTCCATAACCTTCCCAGGGATAGAAGCCAGTGTGACAGCTCAGTAGTTCCCAGGGTCCACCTCTCTACTTTGTTTAAAAATGGTTATGTTTGCCTTTTGCCAGTCACCAGGAATTTTACCTGACTGCAAGGACTTTTCAAGTATCATGAAGAGTGGCTTGGCAATTATATGAACCAATTCCCTCAGGACCTCTGGGGCACACCTCATCAGGCCCCGTAGACTTACATATGTTCAGGTTTCTCAGGTGGTCACAAACCCGATCGTCTCTTACAGTGGAAGGAACTTTACTCTCCTGGTCCCCAGCCTGCGGTCCATCAACTCAGGAGGAGTGGGAAGAGAGGCTGCCAATGAAGACCGAGGTAAAAAATGTTGCTGACTACCTCAGCCTTCTCCTCATCTGTTGTTACCAGCTTGCCAGTTGTATTCACCCAAGAGGGGTAAGCTTACTTGGACCTTCCTTTTCTGGCTGATATACCTGTCAAATACCTTCTTATTAGTCTTGACATACCTTGTCAATTTCAGCTCCAGCTGTGCCTTGGACTTCCTGACTCCATCAGAATGTATCTGTCAGATTCTATCAAAGCTGGCAAGCTTAAAAGCCCAAGAAACCTGACCTGGAGTTTTAATAATTTCAATAGTTAACAGTTTATTTTTATAAAAAAAAAAAAAGGTAGCAATGTAGAATACAGCAATATTTTCTTGTTCCACATACGCAGGTTGTGAACATTCCAAGCAACGTGTACATTTGGGAAGGAGACTAGACAAAAGAATTGACCAAAAATGTTACCAAACACAGGAAGATTTTTAAAAAATGGTTAAAAATTAGGTATCAACAGTGTCTTCTTAATATTGCTTTCATTACTGAAGACTGAAAAAACACTTGACTTTACAGATAGGGTTAAACAGGGAGAGGGAAAACAAAAAAAAAGAAAAAAAGGCTGTTACAACACTGCCATACATTGAAAAAAATTCCAATATTTGCATACTTGATAGCAGCATTCTCCCATGAACATGTGAAACTACAGGAAGAATACATCAAAGCAAAAAACCCAACCAAAAAAAAAGGTAGTTATCCACCAGAATTCAAAAACCTAGAATGAATTCACTAAGTAGATGAACACTTACTGAGAATTAATCAGTATCTGCATTCTTAGCTGTTTACTGTTCCGCTCCAACAGAAATAAGAAGTTGAGTGGCAGCTTTGCGTATTTTATTTTTGGCCAATTTTGAGTTTTTCCAGTTCATAGTTCACTGCATGCTTGGAATAGAGGGTCATTATAAATCCTTCTACACAATGAACTTTTAAGTAGACAGTTGAAAAGAAAATGTACTACTTGTAAACACACAAAAAATACAAGCTTTTTTTGTTTCAAGTGAGTACTGTTTCCAGATAGATTATCTTCGATATCTACCTCTTTCACCTCTGTCTCTGTCCCGATCACAAATTCTCTCTCTCTCCCTTTCTCGATCACGGCCTCTGTCACGTTCTCTGTCTCTTCTGTTATCTCTGGGACGGTCTCGCTCCCGCTCTCGGTCCCTCTCCCGAGGCCTGCTTCTCCGACCGCTGACAACCGCTTGTGTGCGACGAAGAAAGTCATCTACTCTCATGTCATAGTCATGCTGTGATGAAAGGACAGCTGGTAATTTTCTTTTCCAGATTAAAATCCCCTCCCTTCCCTTATCCATAGGATTGCTAACTCCCGGGAAGGCCTAGTATTAAATTAAAATAAAAAGATGCCCAGCATCCCTAAGCACAAGTTTTCTTTTATCTTCACGGCAGCGCCATGCCGTGCTTCAACTGTGCAGAAGCTAGGGTTCGAATGCCAGATACCAGCAAGAGACCTGAAAGCCTAGCAGCCTCTAAACCCAGCTAACAGAAAATATTTAAACCTCTGCCCTGTTTTTTCACGTGCCTGTAAAAAGCCACAAAACTTTACTTTTCTGCTGATGAAGTAATTTGTTGTGCATGAGCACAAGCAATGATACAGACATGTCCTTGTTCAGACTGGGCATCAGCATTAGAAGTGTCTGAGCTAGAGGTCCAGAAGCCATTTTAAGCACGCACCTCAGTTTAAAAGCATCTTCAGATCACCTGGGAGAGAGAGGCTTTTCGAACATGCTGGGAGTCTCTAGGTGATCCATATAACGGATCTTTCCAAGGAAGACCAACAGAGGTCTTACAACTGCAGTTTATCAAAGTCAAGAAATCTCAGGTTAGGCTACATCTGTACCCCAAATTCCTACTCTGGCCTGCAGACTCACATCTCTCTCTGTGGACACTTACTACACGTTTGTCTCTGTATCTTGCTTCATGTGGTACAGCATGATGTCCTGAGTATGGAGGGTGAGCTTGAGGTGGAGGTGCATGGTGCTGATAGTAAGGGTGGTGTGGTGGCTGCTCCATTCCTGGATATGGTGGCTACAAAAGAGTGACAGGAAGTTTGTTGAGTGTTTCAAACCAAAGGAATGCGTACAAGGCTGGGCATTGAGAATTAATAGCAGAGGTTATTTTCAATCAGATGGAAAAAAACCATCTAGATTTACCAGATCAAAGCCTCCTAACTGAATGGCAGACTATTTTTCATTAAGTTAGCATGCTCTACTACTGCCCTACCACCGCTTTTATTAGAAGTTTGGCCAACACCTGCCCCAAACTCCAAACACACCTTCTTTCCACATCTGCCACAAATAAAATTTCTGCTACTTAAATGTGGTTTGGTTTTTTGTTTTGTTTCTGTGTTGGGTTTTTTTTTTTTTAAATCAATGGATACAGAACAAGTCTTTTCAGCGTAAATCCTTATGAATACATTCCTACTTCAAATCAAACTTACTCTGGACGACAAATTATTTGACAAAAGGCTAGCAGTTTGGTTGGTTGGTTGGTTGTTTTGGTTTTTTTTTTAACAAGACACCTCTTGGCTATTCATTTCCATTTCTTCAATCAGCAAGGACTTTCCCGTATTACAGAAGCATCTTTGCCTGCATTGTCGTGACAAATTAAGTAGGTGGAATTGCTGGATTTTAGGATGACTACATGGACAGCATGCAGAATTGGGAAGAGGGGGAAAAAACAGTAGGTTCAGGAAGCTTAGCTGCATTTAAAAAACCATTTTCCTCCCAGTCAGACAACTTTGTTCACTTTATTCAGTTATGAAACACAACCAGAGCGGTGTTTCAGCTGAGGAAAATGAGAGGCTATGGTAGCATCTCTGCATCTGGTGCTGCCTTTTACTTATTTACAGTACAGGGAAAGATGTAAATTCTCCAGAATTTACAGAAGACTCATTACGGTTATCAAAACCAAGATGCTCAGGGCCAGAATTACTAAATATAAGCAAAATAGTTATAATGACCACTCCTCCTGGCACAATGGCAAAACCACAGCTGTAAAAGTGAGCTATCAGTTAAATTCCATGTACGTAGCAGGAGATACGTGCACTCATACATATGTTCATCTGACTGGGAAAGAAGCACGTTTTAGCAGAGGTGGCAATACAGGAAGACTGATTTTGATTACAGTGGGCAGTATGCTCTGCTGTTTTCCTGCATGCTTCACTGCAATAGCCAAAAGCAAGCCACAGCACAACACTGGAGCATGCCAGCCCATCCCATAAGCCTCTGCAGCAAGTCCACCTCTTTGATCAACCTCCTGTTTGAGAGAAACCCAATTACTATTGAATATTTATCAGAATACAAAATTTCATCATACCCTCTTGCATACGCTAAAGCAAGGTTCTGCTATTTCCTCAGAGCTTTCAGTTTCTTGTAGGTTGAAACCAAGCCAGTTTCCTGCTGCCGTACTGCTTACTAGAATGCTGGACTACTGCTGTATCACTCGATATACATTTTCCCCCCTAAAAATTTTACAAAGCTAGAGCAAAGACACATTTTGGGAAAAGGAAATAGCCGAGTGCACACTGAATACACTAGGTTCCGCTAGAGGGGAACAACCCTCCCCCTATATTCTACAGAGAAAAACTGAACTGAACAAAACACAAACCATTCCTTGCCATGGTGGTGGTGGTCCCATGTTGTGGAATTCCCTCACATAATCATTGTAGGACTAAAATGAAAGACAGTAATATTAACATTTGTGATGAATGCTCTTTGGAATTGCAGAAAGCTGAACATAAAAAGTTCTCCAAAAATCTACATGCAGCAACTTACCCCATTTAAAAATACATCTCGTCGAACTCCTGAAAATCGTCTGTTGGGAATAAAAATTTGTAGAACTAAATCCAATTTATCCATACAGAAAAATTATCAGGGCATAAAATTATTAACATGAACACACCTTACCTGTCTACTTCGGGATATCTGGGATCCTTTATATACCCTGTTTGAAGATCAAGCAGTATTAATTCAAATTTACCATTTCAAGTTAACAGTCTTAAATACACTCATCAGAAACGGTCTTTTCATTTTGTGCCAGCTATGAAGTTGTGTCTACTTGCCATTACCCCCGCTTTCAAAACAGCTCTCAAAAACTTTTAACTTTCTGTAGACAGTATAGAAAAATAGCATAATGTAGAAACAAAAAATGATAGATACACCACAGGAGCTTGCACGCAGTACAAAAATGCAAGGTGGTATCTGTGCAATTAAAGACCTGCATGAACCGGGAACACCCACGAATTTTAAAGCTACTGTCCCATAGTCCGCAGTCAGCTGCTGCTACTTATAAACTCTGTATTCAGTAGAATGTGTTCAACAACACAGCTCTGAGGCTGATTTCCTAATAGGCTTTGGATACAATGTTACACAGAAAATTAAAAACTACTTCAAAAAGATCTGTAAA
The DNA here is from genome assembly GCA_013399015.1 of Galbula dea. Classification (NCBI taxonomy): domain Eukaryota; kingdom Metazoa; phylum Chordata; class Aves; order Piciformes; family Galbulidae; genus Galbula; species Galbula dea. The sequence continues at coordinate 11,506 of VWZX01007829.1, forward strand.
AGCCCAACTGGGCAAAGAATTCTTACAGCTTCAGTAAATCCCAGGAAGTACAAAGAGCTCAGCAAAATGGTGCAAAACACCAGACATGCTCATGTCAATAAAATAATGCTTTCAGAGCTTCATTATTCCAAATAAAAATTGTTCTGTACTGTAAGCAATGGTCTTGGAAAGCCATAAAGCAGCAGCAACACTCTTTGCAACAAAGAACACAGATTATTAAGAAAGATTTAGAAATCTACTACAGAAATAATGGAATACACATTTTCTAACAGTGAAGCATGATTCAGCAGATTGTGACAATTTCTTAATTGCTTTCTGGAATTGCTTTCTGGAAAAAAAAAAAAACCTAGTGTTGTTGCTGCCTTACTGCTGCAAATATTTCTTTCTGGAGAACAACAAAATTAGTGTTTCTAACTCATCATTATATCCTCTTGTTAGAAACTTCACCCTCCCTTCCTCTTGTCAAGCTTGTGAAAAAAAAATCTCTCTGAAAACATAACCAGATGTCTCCTGTCACCTCCAGGCTGCTAGTTGGGCAATCTCAGCTGACTTTCCCAGTTTGAAACTTCTGATCAACATTTAAACTTGATGATTACCACACTGACAAGTCGGTCAAACCACTTCTTGTGCTGTATTAACAAAGCACATGAGAGGATGATTCACAACAATTTACACAACGCTGAGGGTCTTAAAAGGACTCAGCCTAGATTAACTCACCTCTCTGTCAAACCACTGAAACAGTGTCGCTGACGTCCGAGAGGCGAGTTAAACCAGCAGGCAGCACTTGAGGCAAATCTAATTTTTATAACCCAGACATTTCAATATTTTACTTTTGAATTAAAGAGGATACACTGAAAGAGAAAACACTTGTGAACTGGTACACACAAATCTTCACAGTGAGATATTAACCTGGTCTTTGGTGAAACTCAGGAGGATAGTCAATCCTTGGTTTCTTTCTGCTGTTATGAATATCATAATCTTCTGGTCGACGCCTACACAAATTAGATATCAAAGATTAAACAAGGTTGCTTGGAGCATTCGCCACAGCAGAATACCTCACAGGAATAGCTTGAGCTGCCCAGGATCTTAATTTATCATTCTGAATTCCATCTGCTTCATGATGTTCTACAGCTTTGTATTTGAACTCAAATAACCAGTAACACCAGTCCAATTAAATACCCTTCACTGTTACTTTCTGGCTACAGGAGCTCCAGCAGTTAAAAGGAAGGAACTCCACCCAACCGTAGCTTTATACCAAAAAAGGGTAACAAATTTGTCTAAACCAAACTCAGACTTAAGCTTTAACATTCCACTTTCCACATTACATTTTGAAACAGCCTACTGGATAACAAAGGAATTTACAGAACTAAATACAGTGAAAATAGATGGCTCAACATATTATTACAGTCAGAAGGCATGGACATTGCTGTATTCAATAGCTAAGGGGTAAAGAATTTTATAAAAGGTCTATTTCTGTAACATTTGTAACTGTGCATGCTTTGTGAAATTTTCTTTCGCTGTGGCTTTTCTAACTGGGTAGGTGAATGATATTAGAACAATTTCTGGTCTAAGCGGTTTACCAGCAATTCATCACTGCTTTTTACAGAAAATTTAAGAATGCTTAAGCTTCCTACTAATCGAAATAATTGGGCCTTTTTTCTGTACAGATAGCTCTTTTATGGAAAAAGATGTTATCTTAGGAACTTCACTCTCAGGGAGGAAGTCTGATTTTAAAAGTTACATTCCAGTTGCTGTTAAGTTTAATAAAAAAACTTAAAACCAGCTGCTAATTGTGGTCCACTAAGGTACATAAACGTTAACGGCAGACTCTAATGCTAACATAACAGTGTTTCTAAACATGAAGCAGCTACAAATCCATTCCCTTCCCCACACCCCCACAGCAATGCAATTCCTTATGACAAGGACAAAAAAACCCAACACTTTCTCAAATGACTTAATTACTATGCAACTTGCTTGCTGAGTAACAAGCTCAGAAAGGTTTTAATATTATTAAGAGACATTTCTCCTCCCCCTCCCCAACTTCAGACTTTAAAACCCACCATACCCAGTTACTAAGCTTTTTTAAACGAAAGCAGATTCTTTACTACGAGCAAAAAGCCCAAAAACCAAAGCAGTTGCATCTACAGCAAAATCAGATCAAGGAAAATAAAAGCTGGTGTAAAGAATAAACATACCGCTTTCTTGTAGTTTTGAGAGTGCATTTACGACCGGTATAAAATATGATAGAAACAGTTCATATAGTAGTCCAACTACTGACTTTAAGCTGTAAGCCACATACATAAATGGAGGCCCTGGCAGGCTTGAGAAGGTGTGGTGGTGTTATATGTATAGTTTGCAGTCCATTGCAAAACCTTCACTTGTATATACTTTATTGCACTGGAAACCTCTTAGCTTAACTTCAAAAGCCATCTCGGTGTTCAGTCCTTTAAAGCCAAAAATAAGGGGGCGCTGCCAGGTTTCCTCCTACCTACTCGTTACAGTGTCCTTTTTTTTTTTTTAAAAAAAAAGCTCAAGGAAATGGGGACTCTCGTTGGGTATCTGTACCTACCACAGGATGTTTCCACAAACAGGAAACTTAACCAAAGCTTTCAGCCCAAGCCATACATCAGTCTGTATGCAAAGTGGCTACACGGGGAAAAGGTGTTTGGCAGAAGGGCTAAAATCAGTTCTTTGCAAAGACTTCTCCAATTCTGTAACAAGTTATACCCCCCTTCTTTCTGGAAAGTGATGTTAAGTTCATATAGCAGTGATCAATAACCATGTCGATCCTCTAAAAATACTTTTAAGTCCACAGGTACTGCCAGCATCTGGAAAGGTTGTATATACAGACACAGCAACAGCCACTCTTTTTGGTTTGTTGCCGGGTCTCCAAGGGCCACTTGATCCCTTTTGGAAAGGGCCTACTGTTTTCAGAAGCTCAGCAAGATGTGTGAATTCAGTGGTTACATGTTAGAGAATATTTGGCAATGGGGTTAACACATCACGGTGACACAATTTGAAACAGTCCCAATAATGCTCTTCTTGAATATCAAAATAACTTAAATACTTTATCCTCAAAATGAGGCGGCATCTTCTGCAAAATTCTAAGTGATCCTTATAAAAGTCCCATATTTGATAAGGTTTATCCAGAGACACACCTGAAAGAAAAGGCTTTTACAAGATATTAACACATTTTTGGCATAAAAATATTTCCTTCTCTCCATCTAGCCTGTTCATAATCAAGCCAAGCTTACCCACAGCTAGCATTACACATTGTATTATCTCAATAATCAATCTAGTTTAAACCAGACAGCACTTAAGAGATCTTTTTTTCTGCAAAAGCAAAGATCCCCATTTTCCTCTTGAAAAATGACAGACCGGGCAACCATGTGAAATCCTCAATGAAGCCACAAACTTGTCCATGCAGCTTGATTTGAGGATTTTCTCTCTTCTTTATCGCAGGGAAAGCTTTGACGAATCATATTCCTCCATCACGTTATTCTGATACATGTGCCTATTATCAGTCCAAAGAATGTTTCTAACCTTCCCACGTCCCGAACAGGGTCTCGACGGGATGGGCGTCCTCTGGATCGGGGTTGTGAGTGCATTCTTCTCTTGTGCCTCATTTTATGAATGACTTGATACAAGTCAATACTTTCATCAGGAGGGAAGAGAAGACAAAGTTGGGTTCCACATTCCGGCTCAATTTCCTAGAATTAGTTAGAAGTTCAGTAGTAGTTTATAAACTGAAGAAATCAAACTCTCCCCAAACACATCGACAATATACCTTAAAAAAGACACGAGACTTCAGCATCACTAGAGACAAAGCAAAATCCACTTACATTACCTTTCACTTTTTAGGCACTACTTAGAATTTTCATAAAAACAGTCCAACACTTGGGGCAACCATATCTTCCCATGAGACATACAGGCCACATCACTGTTTTGCTACAAAATCAGAGGACTTGTTTTTCATCACAAAGAAAATGATCACCTATTACAGAGAGAAAAGTGACACACGTAGGAAAAAAAAAAAAATCCATCCCAGCTTCACATATAAAGCCATGGCCTGATGAAATTAACTACTGCCCCTCGGAAGTGAGTTCTTCAGTGTATGACAGACAGGTCCGTGAAAATAACAGCTTGTTGCCTGACAGCAGACAAAGCAAGCAAATCTTATGTTCAGGATTATTACTAGCAAAGAAACACAAAGTAAGAAAGTCACTATACCACACTGAAATTCCATGTTTCACCTACATCTTAAATATTGGGTCGCAGTTCTGACCCTTGCATCTCAAAAAATAGGGGGACAATAGAAATGGAAAAGCTTCAAAGAAGGCCACCGAGAGTAACTGAAAGAGTGCAACAAGTCTGACCTGCTTGGTCACTGCATGGTAGGTCTCCCCTCTCAAGAATAAAAGAGGAACACGTGGGGTACTAGGGGCAAGACAGATAAAATGGGAGCATCCAACACCACAAGCTGTTTGAAGGACAGAGATCAACTTGCTGACTCCCTTTTCTGAGACAAGAACCCAGGGCCATTGAATGAAGCCAGCAAAAGTCAGAAGCAAAACAAATCTAAAGAAATTCTTCTTCGACCTGGTGACTAGCAGGCCTGTGGAACACCTTCCCAAGGGATGTTGTAAATGCAAGCAGCTCAGTGTACACATCCTCAGAAGAGAGATCCATTCAGGGTTACAAGAATGGATAACCAAAAACTACATTAGGAAATAACCCAAGTTGAAAAGCAGGGAGAGCAAGCATCAAACAAGGGTTGCACAGTACCTACCACTAGTGCAATTTTATGAAAAAAAGATGAAATCCACATCCAGACTGCAACCCTACACAACTCTGCAGTGAAGTGGACAAAACATTACACATTTTATTTTCTTGACTAGTTAACAGAAGCAAATGTAACTAAAAAAAAATTTAAAATGTGCCTATGGGCAAAATAAGACAGTCTACATTGTCCATCCAGTATGGGGATTATACAAACCCATTTTGCCTTAACAAAGCAAGATCTGTTATTTTAGTCAAGGATGGGTCACTTGATAACAGCAGCAACATAGCTGCACTCTGGTATGTCTGACAAGAGAGAGCAGTAGGCCACTTCGAATTTACTTACCATATATTTCATAACGGCAGAGCCTATACCATAAGCAATGCAGTATATAAAAATGTAACAACACAGCTGGAAACACTACAACTTGTTCTTAAAAGCTGTTATATAGGTTTGCACCTCACAATGCAAGGTGCGTTACATATCAAATCCAAAATATCACGTAGTTTTGAAGCAAATGGTTTATCACAAAGTTGATAACAGAACTGGCACTGTATTGTCTTCCGTTTCCTCCTTCTGCAACATTAGAAGCTGAGTGCCTGTGACAGTACTCTACTGCAAAGGAACAACCAAAAAGATTCCAGATCTCCTGTACATACAAAGCAGAAAGCAAGCACCAGAAGATGTGGGTTATAGAACGAAAAATAAATAAATAAACAAACCTGTCCATCGCGTCCAATCTTCACTGGCTTATGTTCATTCCAAGGATTGGTCAGGTGAGCAGACTTGGTGAACGGCAACTCACGCCTAAATATGCAAGTGGCACAGTTTATAGTTTTGTCTCCATTTGAAGTAAAAAAAAAAAAATTAAAAATGCATAAAGGAGGACATTACATACAAAATAATCCTGTTACCCTTTGCACTATCAGGTCTCAGAATGAATGTATTAGTATGTTGTTATGTATTGGTAACTGAAGACTTCACTTTGACTTACTCCAGTATGAACTAATATAGTCTATATCAGGACAGCCTAGCCTATTAAAGACGTTTTTTAGGTCTTTGTACACTACCAAGACCATACTTGCTAACTATCTCACCATCTGAATCTGCTGACCAGTCTCTTGGTGAGGTGGTAGCTCACAGTACCTACTGAAATAAATCCCTCTCACAGGACTGATATATCTCTTTATTAGAGACAGCTAAAACCCTTTTTGTAGGACACAGTTAAACCACTGAAGACGCTGCCCACAACCTGTACATTATGCAAAACATCTGTACAATTTCATGTTATTTTAGAACAGTAGCATTTTCTCTGTTCAGTCAGATGCCAAGATGGCAGACGAAGATAGATCTGTCCTTATAGGATTTCTTTTTTCCTGTTTTACCCATAGCTGTCTGTTCAAGTGAGCAGCTGTTTATACTCAAAGACTTCAGGATACAGCATTCTGTTTTTGGTGGAGGAAACCAGTGAAGGAACACAATCAAGTGTTAAAAACCTCTAAGTTAGTTGTCGACAATAAAAATTCTATAGCACATGTCAAGTACAGACCTGAGTCCCAAGCTCAGCAACATGGAGGCATGGATTTGGGGAGATTGGAGGACAGATCTCTGGTTGAATCGAATTTTCAAAAGGATGCTGTCAGTACTCAAGTGAGGAATACACAGAAATGGTATTATACTCAACAGTAACATAAACGAACTATTAGTTACCTGCAAATCCAGTCAATTTTAAAGACACCTCCTAACATTTTTGCATTCATTCCTGCAGGCAGCACCCAGTGTATAGGTGATCCTCCATGATGGGACTCCGAAGACAGCCTTGCAAATCCTAAAGGATTTCACATGAATTGTAACAAAGACGTAACAGAAAAGATATTGCATATAAAACTCACTCTCACTTACCTTCGTCATCGCTCACTTTCCCTTACCTTGGAATTTGCCACTCTCTCTTACAGAAAATATCAAAATAACACTCCTCGCTGATCTAAATGCAGCATTAAGCTTCTTCTCGTTCACTGGAAGTGTTGACCACACTCCCTGAAACAAAACAACCCCCAACTCACCACCAAAACGTAAGGGCTCATCTCAAGAGATTTAGTTAACTTAAGTAGACAGTGCAGATGAAGAAAACAAGACCAAATTAGTGCTTTGTGATAGAAGATATGGAGGAGAAAAAAAAAAAAAAAAAAAAAGGTTACTTCTAAATTCAGGTCCTTCAAAAAATATTTTAGCCTGCCCTGTGACAAAACTTTGGAAACACTGGCTTTTCAATCTTTTCTGGAGCGCTGCAGATGCATTTAGACTACCTACAGAGTAAGGTTTAATTTCTAATTATAATGATGGACAGATAAATGAAAATTTTTGCCTTTGATATTTTTTGGGAGTTCATGTATTATATAATACGCAAAGATTATGAAAAAAGTCAGGAGCATATATACTGTAAGGTGGGCAGGTAGACTTCAGCAGCCCGTCTTAGCATGACAGATAATTTATTGAGGACAGCTTGCAGACTCTCAAACTCTTAGTGAAAGGCCACAGCTGCTAATTCCTACCTTTTCACCAGCCATTGCACAATAAAACCTGACCTGTTTTAAGGTACCGACTCATCTGAGCTACAGAATACTACAATACAGTTTGCTGCATTGCTTTTCAGCAAGATCAGCTCCCCAATCCATTCTCTGGAGAAACTCAGAGGAGAAGCTTATGCCAGTTTAATGTGTTCAGACTTCAGCCTCAGAATTTGATCTGGGATCTATCAAAGAAAGTGTTCCTCCCCTTCTGTTTTTCATTGAAGATACGCTCTCGTGTCCTCCTCTGCGCTCAAATCAGTGCTTGCTGGACTCTGACAAGTCATTAGAGTCACTACAGAACTATTTGATTTTTTTTTTTTTTTTTTTAATTAGCTTTCACTCAGATGTATATACTGCTTTAGGCTACTTGAGAAACCCTGCTGGGAACTACAGCAACTTATTCATTGGCACCACAAAAAGCATTTCATGAAAGCACAGTGGCAAAGCACTGAGGCCTATATGCTGAGAGACAAAGCATCCACTTAAGAACTTCAGGAACAAGGACGCTGTTGCAGTCCCAAGTCTGGATGAGACACAGAAAGGATATACTTCTCTGAAGAGCTAAAGCAAACACCAGTCAGAATGGCATTCACTGCACAGATGAGACCCAAAGCTGGGGGCAGTCAGGGGGATTCAAACCTGTCCAGGAATTCGAAGATTCACTTATATTGTTCTAATGTTACTCTTTGTTACAGAATCTCCACTAACAGAACCACCTACTCTGTGTATATTGTGGAACAGCAAATTAGCTGTTTTCTTTACAATCTGTTCCAAATAACACATGCAGCTATAAAACCACCAGAGAGGTCCAGCGCCATTCCTCAGGCCTGAAGTCCCATGCACTGGAATCCCTTCCAAAGAACTTTCTTACACCAGCACTGCCAGGCATTTAGTTCTGCAGTAAGGCTTCAGATCCCCAAATCAACTGAAAAAAATGCTTTTATAGCATTAGATGAAAGCCAAAACAACCTTCTGAACCTTCTCACAGTACAGCTGTATCAACACAGGTGCTCATGAAAAGGAGAAAACAACAACCATCACAACATTCCCAGTGCAGCTTGGCTTAGGACATTATCAAACAGACTCCGAGGTCCCTTTTTAAACCTAATCTTATCAAGACAGCGATGAATGCTCTTGAAATGTTTCTAGGTTACACTGGAAGTACAAAAGCTACCCTTTAGGAACCAAGGAGTAGTAGCTTTCATCCTTGCTTCTACCAAGACCTGAGTTATAAAGAAAAGAATGCATCTGTCTATATGCTTTCCTGCACTAAGGTGGGTGTGTTTCTTTAAACATCAGAGAATCAAGCACGATGCAGACAAAAGACCAAGCAGTCTGAAAACAGCCAAAGTGATCAGTTTGAAGAAAATTCAACATACCTTTGCTTTAGCAAGCGATACGTTTTCATGATTATTACTCTTGATGAGAAAGAATCTCGCATCTTGGAGAATGTATTTAAGTTTACTTGTTTGGTCTGAAAAAACAAAATGTCAAATATGCGGAACTGTTACAGTTGTCAAAAGTGTTGCTTTTAGTGTAGATAGTTGTTTGTTTCCTTCAAAATACGATGTATCCCACCCGGTTCCTACCAATGTATTATTATCAAAGTCAACCACCCAACTTGAAGTCTAAGCTGTGGAAGCACAAAACGTCAGGGGAAGCCAAATCAAAACTAAACTGAGATACTGAGGTAAAGGAAAAATAAAATAAAATCAGCATGATTCAGTGATGTTCCGATATGCAGGAATTATTTCTTGCTTGAGGGCCTTTGCATAAATACTGGGTAACTTGCCTATCTGCACAAGTCATCCAATACAGAATGCTGAAATGTTCCTTTTTTCCAGACAGAAGCACTTGATCTCTCGCTTTGCCACCTCTGCAAGGGGCAACGTGACCGACTGTTTTGCATATTTGCATCAACACATGCAAAGCAGATTCACCTGTCATGCTCAGAACAAGAATGCACTCAAACTGATCTATATCGGAACATTACCACTTACAGGTAATTTAATGAACAGAGACAATGGCTTGCTATGGAGCATGCATTAAAAATTCAAATTTAAATGATACCTTTTTGGACAGCACGAACGGAAGATGATAATTTCTCATGCTTCTTTTCTGAACCTGTGTTTAGCCAAAGTACATTTGTTCAGATTGAGCCTTAATAGAGATAATATACAATTTCTACAGCTTTGTCACATACAATTTTCATTCATGACAGATTCTGCTTTCTGGCGCGCACCCACACACACAAAAAATACTATTCAATGTGCACGAGTGGTTTGGTTTGGTTGGTTTTGGGTTTTGGTTTGGTTTGGTTTTTGGGTTGTTTGGTTTAGGTTTGTTTTTAAAATAGTATTTGAACAATTTCCTACTCAGAAAACTAGTCACTGAATCATCATCTTCCAAGTTTAAAAAAAAAAAGTGAAAATTCCACTTAAGCAACAGAATAGCATTAAAGAAGAAATCCTACTTCCCCTCAGAGGTATCCACACACATGCCAGAAGTCAATACCAAATGATAAAAAGCTACATACCCCATAAATCTCTACAGCCAGTTATATTTATTTCAGGTTACACATTAAGATTTGATGCAAGTCAAGATGACAAGCAATAAAAGGAAAGAATACCTGCATATGATTCTGATGCAGAACTTCCACTTCTGTCAAAAACTATTGGAGAGATACCTCTAGCTCTCTTCCTCTCCTTTTTTTTCTCATCTAAAAAAAAAAAAAAAAATCCCTTAACAGTATTTTGAACATCAAGTGGCAGGCAAAGTTAGGATAAAACATACAGAGACAGGAAAATACCATCTGTAAGACAGAAGTTAGCACTTGGCTGACATGTGAAAATTGTGGCTGCTGCCCCAAGACAATCATGCACAAAAGCAGCGAATGCTAATTACCTAAGCTCTTCATCCACAAAAGGAAGACAATTGCCACAAATATAGCAATTCTGTGCAAAGACATAAAAAATCTCTCTCAAATTTATTTCCTAGGTGTTTCAGTAGGGGTGGCTTAGCTATTCCCTCCAGCCTTCAGTCAAATTTGCAACAGAGCACAAACTGTGTTGCAATAGGGATATGGGCTCATGTAGTCAGAGCTCAACAAAATGGCTTGAGGTCTGAAAACAACACACTGCAGCACACAGGCGATTATTTCCACTCTTAGAAGTGTTGTTACACTATGGAGCTTTTTAGAACAGTTATTACAGCTTCAATTGTCTTTAGGTTACACCTTTCTGTTCTTCTTAATTCCAAACAGCATAGCTGAGCTAAGAAAGGCATTATGTTAAGCAGGGTAACAAGCTAGAGACACTTCAGACAAGGAAGATACACAAGAGGAATCTTGACAGAACTGCAAGCTACTTTCTTTAAAAAAAAAACAAACAAAAAGAACTAAAAAGAAAAAAACGGCCAAAACCAAAAGTATTTACTTCATTAATGCCTCACATCAGTAAGTTAGGACCAGTTATAGTATACAATGGCTTAAAACATTTCTCTCTCAGCCCTAATAGTTAATTATTTCAATGTAGGTTTAGATGTCCTATGCTGAACACAGCCACTACTTAAGACTCAAGTATCCTTCCCTGTGGAGGTGTTGCTTTTACTACACAAGTCTCCTTGGTCCCTCATCTAGATAAAGACAGAACAGCTCAACACCAACTCAAAATAAACTTGCTGGAATCTAAGCCATCAGATATTGAAGACGACACCAATTCTAACATTTTTAAGCACTGAACAGCAAGGCCAAATTCATCAAGGACATTATGAATCCTCAGCTTGGTAATCTTGATATTCACACATTTTGCTGTAAAGAAATGCCATTTTCCAGTACTTTTTTTTCCTTGCCTACAGTATTTTGTAACTAACATCCAGTGAAACTTATGCTATTAAGGCTTACTTCTGACATAGGCAGGAATTGGTGTGGGCTGTTTTGTTTTGGGGGGAGGGGGATTTTTTTTTTTTTTTTGTTGCTGTTGTTTGGTTGGTTTATTTGCTTTTTAAAGGTGTTAAACTTTCAGTGCCAAAGTATTTCAGATTAGCATGCTAGATATTACCTACCTGATGCATCCGAAGCAGACCCAGATCTGACTGACCCGTCTGTGAAAGAGGCTGACTCAGAATCAGAATCACTGGCTTCACTTCGTGTATCATAGTCATTCCCTTCCTTCTGATCTCTCTCATCCTGTTCGTACTCTTCTTCATCCTCCTCCCCATCTTCTTCTACCTCTTCATCCTCCTCCCCTTCATCATCTTCCTCTTCTTCCATTCCCTCTTCCTCATTCTCTGTGTTGCCTTGCTCAGAGGAACCACTACTACCAGTCTCGTGATCTGAACAATATTCCTCAGAGTTCACCTCTTCTTTAGAAGAATGGCTGGATCTGCTTGGTCTCCTGCCCACATCGTGCCTGATTCTCTGATGTTTAAAGAAAAAGTGAATCAGCAGTCATATCACATTTTCAGGATGCACACAGTCTTAAGAGAATGTGCCTTATAAAAGTCTCGTATAATTGCTTTATTTATAAGGCAGCAAGAATATTTAATACCTCTGAACCATCTGGTGTAGAAGACTTTGCACTTCTGTCAATATCCCTCTTCCTCATGCAAGTTTTTTCTGGTTGTCCTTTATAAGGTTCCCTGGAACTGCTCAACACGCGCATCTTTCGATCACCATCTGGGCGCTTGTTTCTATCAGACCTCTGATACTCCTCATTCTTGTATTCTGATACTGCTTTTCCTTTTGTGCTCACTATTCTCTTGTTATTGCTAACTGATGAACTAGGAAGCTTCGGCATCATCTGTCTTGATGAATGCACAGAAGGTTTTTGTCTCTTGCTTTCAGCGTTTTCCATCCTGTCTGTTTTTCTTTTTGATCCTTAAACAGAAAGGGATATCAAGTTCAGTGTTATTTTACATAGTAGACCAAAAACTGTGCAGAGACTCCTATTTCCTTTGGTAATTAGGTAATTTGAGTAATTGCCCTCTTGCAGCCATAGATAGCACCTTCCCGTTGCAGGCTTTGCAACAAGACTCAAAACTGCTTGTTGGAACAGCTCATGTTCTAAACCAAATATTTACTTTGAAAGAGTAACCCTTTAGGCTTTGGCTGGTGTTTTCTGAATTTCACATATGGGAATGCTAAATTAAATGCTTATGGGATTTGCCTAAAGCCAAATCATGAACTGAGCTGGAACTAGACTTTGGGACCCCCATGCTCCATTTCCACTTCATGAAAGCAAAAAGGACAGTTATTTTCTAAGAGCAAATGCATTCGCAACAAGCAAGGCTCAGCAATTGCTTCCGAGACAAAAGGAAACCTAGTTAACTGTTTGCTTGGAAGGTCAGGTGAAAAATCAAATGTCCACGAAATAAAGACTTCTAGACCTCTTTCACTTTTTGGATCAGGTTATAACAACTGCTCCTTCAAAGGCTTTAAACCTAGTAAGAAAGACTTTTTTTTTTGCTTTTTGCTTTTTTTTTTTTTTTTTTTTTTTTTACCATTTACATTCCTGCAGGACATTTCCCCTAGCAAAGTCACCTACCCTTTTTCTCACTTTTATCTTGCTCACTGTCGGGGTTATACAACTCATCATCTTGGTCAGGAGCATCAGTCAAAATGTCATCCAGAACGTTCAGTTCACCATCTGAAAACAAGCAAGCAATTAGAACCAACTATTACAAGTCTGGATAGCTAAACTACAGTACAGCATTTACAAACTCAGATGTTTCCTTTAGGGTTACACATCTGCCACAAGGCATAAATTATCATCATCTTCATTTATTTCCACAGTATCAGTTGGAAGGATCAAGCAAAGACAGTAAAGAATTAAAATATGTCACAGGATGCCTCTCTGCCTCCGAATAAGGTCCAAGTTGTCCTCATGTCACACAAGGTTTGCAGGAAAGTTGACCTACAAATGAAAGCTTAATAAAAAACCCTGCACAAAATTTGAGAAAAAGGAGACTCGGAGATAGTCTGAGTGCCACAAGCAAAGAGGAGTGACCTCTCTCCTCAAAATCCTGAGGAACTTGCACCTTAAATTATCTATCCTCCTGCCCTCACTATTTTTGTTGTTGCTGTGTTAGGAGGGTGAGTTTTGTGGTTTGCCTACCAGTAGAAAAAACACAACAGGGAAAGTTAACAAGAACATAAGCCAGGCCACGCCACTGAAGAAGGGGAAAGCACTTATTTCCTGCATAATTAATTCTGAGCTGCTCTGAAGTAAAACCAAAACCCCAAACACTACAACTAATTCCTGTCAATCAAAAGGGTAAAAGTTGAAGAAAATTCATGCAGCAAATGGCCACATTTGGTCCAACAACTTTTAAAATCTGTCACTGTTTCTGACTCTTGTTTCACCTCGCCTGAAACCAAAGGGTATATACTGTCCTTCAGGCAGAAGTAGTTTTCACCAGCTTTAAGACAGCAGATCTATAGATTAGGCACTTTAAAAAGTAAACAGTGACCTAAGTCTAAGCGTGCCAAGAGAAAAGTAATACAAAAAGGTACTAATTTTTGAATTCTTAGCTCTTTCCACTTGCTATCACTGCAATTCATTCTGGGTTTTATGTTTAGGAATACAAAAAGAAACCAGAGCAAACTCCAAGGATACAGCTAGAAGACCATATCTGCAGAAGACATGACATACAACATTACAAAGCAGCAGGTAAGGACTCCTGTGCTGGACAAAACTGGGGTAAGGCAGCAAAAGAAATCTTCCAGAGTTTGGCAACCTGTCTATTTCAAAATCTTGAGCTGTGTCCTAAGAGAAGCTTTGCAGCTTGCCACTAAAGAGAGACACAACCCACACCAGAAAAAGAGTTTGTATTATCATTGTATCTCAACTACACACTTCTGAATGTGAAGGCAGCATATATGCTAGCTTTCCTGCTGATATTTCTCCACATTTTTTGTGGTAAGGGAACACAGGAGTGGCGCCTGAAGTGCACAACGGCTGGAGCTGATGAAAAGGAAGCAGTGCAGAGAGAGGTTTATCAAGCCTCTCCCTGACAGTTTACAGTTAGGGGGCATTTAAACATGACACAAAGCTGCACCTTATATAGATACCTATATATTCACAGCAAATATTCTTGCTGTTACTGATAAGGTATGCAAGAGTCAGGTTCACGGCTGTGCAACTGATAGACTTGGGCTGCAATTTGCTGGCTCGTATCCTGCTTCCCTGTGGAAGACTATACCAGTTCAGAGCACAAGATTGTTTTACTAGAGATGAATGAAAAAGATGTGGACTAAGATTAGACTACTGAATATAACACCCAGCTCAGATCACACATCCTGAACCTAGGCTTTTTTTCCCTTTTCATGAGGCAACAGCATGTCTGAGTAAATTACATTTAACTTTGCTACCGCAGTAGCATTCAGAGGTGCTAAAAGACTCATCTATTAGCTGGTTCAGAAATAAATGAGAAGGAAAAGCCAATGGAATAAGCAAGGCTGACACTTCTCTGACATCACTTCCTGGTAAGGGGAGGCCCAATTTATCACTGGAACCTTAAATAAATATGCAGAAGATAGGAGCAGGGCAAGTTCCCCACCACCCGTTCCCTTTTGTAGATACATCTATCTGTTTCACTTAAAAATAAATTCCTATACTTATTTAGCAGTGATGCTAGAAGGTCAATGTGAACATATAGTTCCCATCTCTCACTTGCACTGGGTATACTGCTCAACTGACTTCTTCGAGATTATTCCACTCACTGAACTAAACTGCCTTAGACAGAGCAAGATAAGCATCAGGAAAAGCACAAACAAAAAGGAAGAAAGAAAGAAAAAACCCAAAACAGAAACCACCAAAACAGAAAACCCAAACAAAACAACCCACAGAGAAAATAGTAGAGGACAGATTTCTTACAGTTCATCACTGCTGAAGGGGAAAGGTCCAAATGAGTCCTTTTCATTACAGACATCCCCAACTGGGCTCTCCTGTAACTCATCTTTTGTTGACTCTGGAGCATGTTGGATCCTTCCATGAACAAATTTAACTCACCTGAAACAGCAGGAAAGTAACCTGGGGAGGCCATTTCTCCTCTGCTGGCCATGAGTGTTAGATCTATTCAAGGAAGGGTCCAAGCGAAAAAAAACAAACAACTGCTTTAACAAATAAAGGAGATAACGGCAGGTGATTTTCAAACTAAAAGGGTATGCAGGATGTATTTCCACTTTTTTTAGAATACTTATACAGCATTTATCCTCCGAGAGGAGCACTAAAATTACGTTGCTGCTATACTATCAGAATCATCCTTTTTATAGGACAGAAAATTAAAAGTGACTTAAAAAAAAGAAATAAACGCATTTCAGTTTCACTGCTCATTCACAGTGGCAGCTCACACCTGCTTCAACACAGCCTCATCATATCCTATCCCACCGGTCTTATAGTAATAGCTTCAAGAATCAAGCACCAGAAATCATTTTACTTATCACTTCTAACAAGATCTAGTGGGAATCTTCCACACGATAGATTTTCACAATAAATAGAGACAGTAAACTTTCATCACTCTGACAAAGCCACTTTATAGACATGTATCCTGAAAAAAACCTACGTGAAATGTAACCCATAGAAATCCAAAACAATGAAAAGCAAATCACAACACCATAATGGTCCTTTACCTTTCTTTATAACATTGTTGTTACCTGCACTATTCACCAAACAGCAATCTTCTACATCTCAACTTTGGTTTTACTTCTTAAATGGACTATTTTGTGAGAACTGACTCGTATAACCTCAAATACAACACACGCATAGCTTCAGCTTCTGCATACTGTGGCAGCCAGTTAGATATACGAGTTGTGAACATACATTACCCTGGAAACGTTCAGTTCCCTGAATTCTAACTTATTTACCCACGGTGCCCAGAAAGTATAACTGACTGCAAAAAGCCGAACAACAAAAACATCACCAAAATATTATTTCTATCTCAGTTTCGGCCTGCTAAAGTAACTACGCTCCTCAGCAGAAAATCCTCAAAAAAATACGGCTAAGGATCCAAGCAGAAATTAAAAAAAAAAAAAAAAAAGGCGCTGAGACTTTCTAGGAAATGATAAGCAGCAGTAACTCGCTACCAATAATGTTAAACTTACGGTTCACCAACTTATGTCAATCCCCGCTGCTAAAGTCACCTTGCGCTGAGCCCGCTGCCGCTGGGGCACCTTATGACGACACGACAGCCCTATCACCTCCTGCACCCCATCGCACAACAGGGATCGTTTCCCCACAAACCACGTCTAAAGATTATGAAAATTGCCTTCGTAAAGGGTCTCCCGACCCCATCGCCCCTCCGCCCTCCTCACGGACATCCTCCCGAGAGCAGGCCCGGCACCAGCAAGCGAGCAAGCCACAGAAAAGGGGAAATAGTTCGGGCCGCAGAACGTCGCCGTCAGAGTCATGGGCCCCTACCCAAGAGGGGAGCCATCTGCTCCTACTACTACCGCCAAATACCTTTCTCCTCCCGACTATCAGCCGCCATCCCGCCACCAGAACTCGTCGAACGCCTAAGATGGACGCTCCCTCTTCCGGTACGTAACAATTCCCTCTTCCCATAATGCACCGCTTTATTTACGCTCCGCGCGTCTATAGGACGCTAAGGGTGGGGAGCTGTGTGCGCGTGCGCGGCGGGAGGAGGGTGGGAATAGAAGTACTCTGAGGGTAAGTCTTTAGCCTCAGTATTGGGTGTGATCCGCTGTGTGCTGAGAATAAGTGCTGTAGAGAAGGAAGAAAGTTTCTGCTCTTTCAAAACGGGGGTAGAAGAGTGTTGGTGAGCGGAGCTAAACCCAGTTTGTGGCTGGTCCCGGGTGGTGCTTCCTCAGAACTCTAGTTTTGTAGCCAAGTGTGTTTAAATGTCTTTATCGATGATCTGGATGAGGAGGTCGAGTGCAGCCTTTGTAAGTTTGCAGCTGGCAGCAATTTGAGCAGGCGTGTTGATCTGCTTGAAGGTAGGGAGGCTCTGTCAAGGGATTTGGCCAGGCTGAATCGATTGGCTGAGGTGAATAGGGTGAGGTTCGTCGAGGCCAAGTAGTGGCTTCTGTTCTTGGGTCACAACAACCCCATACAGTGCTCTAGGCTTGGGAGGGAGTGGCTGGAAAGCTACAGAAAGGAAAAGGACCTGGAAGTGCTGGTTAATAGCGGCTGAATGGGAGCAAGCAGTATGCCCAGGTGGCTAAGGAGACCCAACAGCATTCTAGTTTGGTTCAGCAGTGCTGTGTCCCGCGGGACTATGGTAGTGTTTGTCACTTTGTTATTGGGCACTGGTGAGACAGTGGTGAATCCTGGTTTGGTTTTGGGGCCCTCACACCAAGAAGGACATTGAGGTGCTGGAGCGTGCCCAAGGAAGGGCAATGAAGCTGGTGAAGAGTCTAGACAACGAGTGTTGTGAGAAATGGCTGAGGCAACTGAATTTGTTTGGTCTGGAGAAGAGAAGGCTCGGGGAGACCTACTTTGCAACTCCTTGGAAACAAGGTTGGAGTGAGGTGGGGTTGAGCTCTTCTCCCAGGTAACAAGTGATAGGACAATAGGAAACAGCCTCAAGTTGTGCCAGAGGCTGTTTAGATTGGATATTTTGAAAAATTTATTCACTGAAAGAATGGTTAGGCATTGGAACAGGATGACAAGGGAAGTGGTAGAATCAGTGTCCTGGATGTGTTCAAAAGACCTGTAGATGTGGTGCTTAGGGACATGGTTTAGTGGTGGACTTGATAGTGCCAGGTTAAGACTTGGATTCGGTGATCTCGGAGGTCTTTTCCAACATTAATTATTCTACAATTCTAAGTGAGGGAAGCTGAGGGGAAACCCATGTATCTTGGTATTCCTGTGCTGTTGTCATAGCTGTGGCAGGTGCTGGAGCTCTTGCCATGGGTCTTGAGTGGGGCAAAGTAACTGATACCTTCCCCAGTGTTAGGTATTGCTGTTCCTTAGGTTTCCTTTGGATGTTGATTTCCCCCCACCCCCAGGCAAAATTATGGGGTTTTTGTTGCTCCTGGTGATGTTGAGCTTCTTTTGTAATGTACCCATTTAAATACGAAACAAGAGTGCTTTAGCCTAGTTAATTTTTAAATAAATTTAGCATTAGGGAATGCTTTTTTCCCTGCTCAGAACTCAGGTAAAACTCACCATCTGGTCTTATTTGCCCTCTCAGGCAGCTTGTGAAAAGGCCTGGCTACTTGAGGCTTTAATTAGTTTATTAGGGCTGTGTGTAACTTGCAATTATCACATGAGAACTTGTCTTCTCCATTCTGATGCTTTAAGTCCCATTAGTTGGCATGCTACCGTTATTCTACCTACCTGCCATTTTTTTAAAACCTGGACTAAATGCACAGCAGACTGATTAATGCTGTAGACTAAATGATAATTCTTTTTTTTAAGGCTGTAGATATTAGCTTGAGTAGCCTGATGGGTGCAGCCAATCAACTCTGCCTCTAATTCCTTCCTCCAGAAAAACACAGTTCCAGGATACTTCACTCATGATATTCAGTGTGTTTACCTGCAATTGTGGAGTGAACAAGTTAGTGAAAATCTCTAGGTAACACAGTAGCTGTTGGTTAGGCTGAGGAAATGCCTTCTAGTGATGAAGGCTGGAGTGCAAAAGGTATTCTGTAGCAGTGGTGGGTGCCTCTGTTGTCATCCTGCTTCAAAGCTGTGAAAGCTAAGCCTAAGGAGAGGATAAAAGCTTCCTCTGAAAATCTGAAATATTTCTGCAGAGAGGTAATAGAAGCTGGAAGTATGTGAAGAGGCAAAAAAGAGTTGATTATGAAGCTTACAGAGAAAAAGATTCATGTTCTTCAACTTTATATTGCCTTCTTGATCTGACTACAGGTGATTATCATTGCTGTAGTGCTACAACTGATTTGATATTTGCTTGTTTTGTGAATCTTTATCCATTCTCTGGAGTTTATTTGTTAAATATGCAGGACTTGAGGCTAATAGTTTTACTGGCACTTAACCTCTTGATTCTATAGTCAAAGACTGAAGACAATTTTATGTCTGTGTTGCTGTTGCATCAGTTGGGTAAGCCGCTTGTGGAGCGACCTTTCAGTGACTGGCATGCATGCAACAAGTTTATTTAGCATGTATTATTTATAAGCAATACCTGCATTCTCAAATTTTACTAGCAATTACGCTGTTGTATTACTTTACAGGGTATTTTGTTTCTGATCACACACGCAAAATAGTCTTTCTGCGTGTAGTCCTCTAGATGGTGTAGTTAACGTGAGTTACATGCAAGAGCACTTCTACCGGCTGCGGTTTCTGTCCAATTCTGTACTCTTTGAATCTGCGGCTGCACCTACATGGCTCTGGAGAAGGCTTGTGCTTTAAAGCCGAGCACGGCCCCCCACGTTAGTGGGTTTCGTGGCTTTTGTGTGGCACGAAGTTCGTGTATTGGCACAAGCCTAGCACCTTTACTGTAGTACGTTTCGGAGGGAAAGGGGAGGTCTGCAAGCGAGGGTAGCTGCTGATGCAACTTCTCTCTGCTCTGTGCACTGGTGGTAGTGTGCTTCCTCTTTACGAGGCAATGACTGTGTTCTGGACTGCCTGGGTATCGGGGTCAGGTACTTCAGGCTGCTGAGTTTATTAGACGTAGAGCTACTGATGTGTAAACAGGAAACTCCCTATAGGTATTACTCAAAAATATGTTTTTAAGTGGTATGTTAAGAAGATGGAAGAGGGAGGTTAAAAAAAAAGGGGGAACTTACATTCTTAGAAGCACACAGGTTTTTTCCCTGTCTCCCAAAAGATATGGGTTTGGCTGCATTTTCCCATGCTTGTTACTGTTCCTGTTTATTGTCTGTTTTCTTTCCCTCAGACTTCTTCCTCCTCTTCCTTCCTTCCTTAGGTAATGTGATTCTCGTGCTGATAGTTTTATGGGTGGTACCTATTTGTTTGCACTAGGTTTCAAGGAGGGTGAGGTTTTTCTGAATAAATAAATAAAACATGAGAAACACTTTTAGAAGTGCTTGTTGTTAGACTGACCCTGGAGAATTGAGTAGTCACTTCAGTGATGAGCAAGTTAGGATAAAGATGAGTTTGTTGGGTGGCCCCATTGATTCTCCCGCTGCAGAAAGACCTGAAGAATCTGTGTTTCATATTCATCACTACAATCTTCCCTTTTTTCAGCACTTCTGCTTTAAAGAGCAGACTATTTTCCCCATCCCTTGCCTTTCCAAATCCCCTAAAGTACAGTTAGATTATATTGCTGAGATGTTCAAGGATATTTCTGCTGCCAGATGTGGAGACGCTCTCTTCTCTGTCTTTCCTGTCGCTTGCTTTCAGTTGTGCTGTTCCAGATCTCAGTCATCGCTGTCCTGATTTAAATTGCTAATCTGAAAAAAAAGAAAAAAAAAACAACAAAACCAAAGCCCAGTTCCATTTTTCTTTCCTGGATAACTTTCCAGTCTGTGAGTTGAAATGGTTTTCCGAAAGGCAGGATGAACAAGAAGAGTTCCCCTTTTGGCAGCAGAGAGCAGTGTATAGATGCACTCAGTCCAGCTGCACCTTGTTACAGCATTACCGGTTTGCTAGGTCGGTCCCCTACTGAATCAGGAGGTGGCAGCATCTTGCATTTGGTCCATATTTTGACCACAAACCAGTGAAACGGGTTTTTGGTTTTGGTGGGTTTTTTTTTATTTCTTTGCTAGACCTTGTCTGGAGATGCCATGATTTGATCTGGGTGATATTTTTAAGTAATAAATTTTTTGGTCCTTGTGTGGCATCTGTTTTCCTGGGAAATAAGAGAAGAGTGTAAGGTTGCAGTTAAGGTTATGCATGAGATGTGTTTCTTGAATGTGTTTTTGCTATTTGCATTTGCTTGGCCTGAGATCAGCTGGGCATTTACAGAACTATGAGAGCTCCTGCCTGAGCCTTGCAGAAGCCACAGGGGCCTAAGCAGATACTTGAAGAAAAGAATGGCACTATGCTCCTTGCTGAATCGTGTTATAGTTTGCTCTTTAGTGCCAGTGAGCTCTGTACTAGCTCAGCGTATATGCTATGCTGCACTGATGGGGTGAGAAGCATACTTGGTATTCTCTGCTCACTCCCCTCTGCCTACCATGATTGATAGTTGCTGAAGAGAACAGATCTGTTCTTAGCTGTCATCTCACTGGAAGCGTATGAGCAATTACTGTGTGGTACAAACTGTCTAGCCCAATTAGACAAGGTTTTCAAGAACAGGCTTGACAAGACTAGGTGTCTACATGGAACTGTGATAGACCCTATCATTAGCTATGTAGCCCTACCTTAACTTATCCTGAAATAGATGGATAGCACCCTGATGTGAAACAAGGAATTTTTGTGGTCACAAAAATAGTGTCCAGTAATTTGTGCATAGTAAGTGTTCACACCCATTTGCATCAGCCTGGTTTACAGCTGTACATGATGAACAGATAGCTTTCAGTAACATAATGGAGGGAATATGTCAGGTTTTCCTGGCTCGTGCTGGCCTATTTTACCTCCCTTCTGTCCTATCTGAGGAAGAAATGCAGTAAGTTTTCCTTTGATAGTACAGATTTTCAAACGAGAACTGCAAGAGAGGCTGCACCTTGTCCTGCTTAGGTACCAGACTGTAAAGGTCACCTTTTCCAGCTCTCGCTGTTGGAGCCAGGTACAGCGAGGTCTTCCATGTGCTGGCAGTTAGGAGTATCTACTGACTGTGGGGAACTGTTCAGGGTAGGAGGTGTGATTAAAGTCTGAATATAATCATTGGGATAATGTTGCTGGGAAGTCATCTTTAGAGAAAGAAAGAAGCTTATGTTTGGTAAGTTTATAGGGATTTTTCTGTTAAGAAGTAGTTCTATAAAAAGCCTAACCAAAGCAAAACCCAATTACCCATGTGTCTTTAGTGGATTTCCTGGTGGTCTAAGAGGGTGTCAACATAAAGAGACAGTAGCCTGTTTTCCTACCCTACTCCTTTCCCTCCACGCCCTTTCAAGTTCTTAAAATTCCAGAGGCTGCTGAATTTGGCACACTGTCCAAAATAATGGTCTTTCTTTAAGAAATTGGATTAAAAGTAGCAGCTATAGACTATTAGAAGCAATATCTGAGGGGAATTGAAGGGTAGGAAGCAGCTAAGATGAAATAATTGTAGAAGTGTTTGTTTAGGATATGTGTCTATCGTTTTGGGTAGAGGTTATGTATGTATCTATCTTTTGTCTCCAAAAAGCATGAATCCCAACAGAATGGGACCAAATGTTAACACTGTTTGTTAGAAGGGCGCTATGCAAATAGACATTAGCAACTGCATAAGGATTAGTCTCTCATTCTGTCCATAGAAGCATGTGGATAATGGTCAAGTTGAGACACACATGCATGTTCTACTGTGGCAAGAAATTCCTTTGCTCCCAATAGTGTAACAAATGTCTTGGTTGAAATTTAAAAAGCTGTGCTGATTTCAAAAATGCCTTCCTGCATTTGGTTGCAGATGGCATCGCTATCGGTAGATAAGCTGGTAATATCCATTTGCGTTAGTAATGGCTTTTGCTTCTGTGATGGATATAGTTTTTCCTATGTTCTCATGAAAGCCAGGTTGCCCTGTTCTTAACCTCTCATTCCAGTAGCGGGGAGCTGTTAAGGCTTTGACTGTATGCTGTTATTACAGTGCAGGTTTTGGCTTGCCTCTTGTCTTTTTTGTGCTCTCCTTGTCTTCCAGGTGAATCACTGCTGTTATCTGGTATCACACCCTATTTTTAAACCACAGTGCTTTTTTGTTTCTAGGGCCACTGGAATACTTGTGCTTCATAGGATTGGAGTTTAAACTTGCTCATTCTGTGTCCTGTTTCAATTATTTTAAGGCTTTTGTGGTTTTGGTTTGTTGGGGGTTTTTTTCTGTGTCAGTTTGCTTGTTTATCAGATGGTTACCTGTGTTGCCATTGTTGGATGCTTAGAATCATGAGTCAGATAGCAAAACTATAAGGTTTTGTAGATAAACATTAGAGCTATAATAAGAGCTGGGGCTGAAAGGATATTGGTGGGTCTTCTGATCCTCTACCACAGGCGTGATGAACTACAGTTTAAATGCTCCAGATTGTTCTTTTACAGAAGCTTTAGAATATTTGTAAATGAAACTTGGAAGAACAGGCTGGACAATGAAGTGCTCAGATACCGTAAGGGTGTGTATTACGTTGCCTTTGAGTTTTAGAAGTTGGATTAGTACTTTCCATAAATGTTAAAGGAATGAGAGTAAGTTGCCAGGAAGTGTCTTTTCTAGAGTAAGACAAGTGGGAAGAGGTGGAATGGTGGAAGGTAAACGGACTCTGAATCAATGATCAGGATTGGTATTGACAGGACTACGTGTGTTTGAAGCCTTGATCTCTTTTAGTAGGTGTCAGTGTAGCACTGAGAAAGTTGAAGCTCAAAGAAATTTTCCCTCTCAGGAAGTTGTCCGTGAACTGGATTCAAGAAATCTCTTATTTGAGACGGCACTTCTCAGCCTGTGTATGTTCCTCTAGAAAAACTAATAATATTTTAGATTGTGTTCTGAAGGCCTTATGTACACTGGGAGCCTTTAAGTCTCCCCCAACTGTGCATGTGCCTCTCCCACCTCCTCTCCTAAAATCCTGCCACTGCAAACCAGAATACAGTGTGGATGACCCCATGTCCTTGTAAGGTGTACGTTTGTGGTACAGTGCTGTGGGTGGGTGATGTATGTGAGCTAACTCTTAATGACAGAGTCGCTGCTGCTGGAAGCCACGGTGCCAGTTGTGTGGGAAGGCTTCCTGTGAGGCTTGATAAGCCTGGCTGAAAAGCAGTGATTTTCAGGAAGACGGCATGTGTCAGAGGGAGCAGGAGGGGCCTTAGGCAACTCCTGTGCCTTTGTAAGGTTTGTCCCAGAGAGGAGTTAGTATGTGAGCAGGTAATGAAATGAGATAGAGATTTAAGATGGAGGCAGCGGTGGTTCACACCAGGAAAAAGCTTAAGAATTTAACTTGGCCTCTCAGTAGTTCTCTGAGCGTTTTTATACAGCTCTGCGTTGATGATATGAAATACTACTTATGCTTTTCTTCTCAACCTTGTCTCTCTGTCCATTGGTTGCCGAACTATTCATCTGCATATCATTGCAGCTGTACTGTGAACTATCATTTGTTCTGTCTCCTTTCTGCGCTTCTTCTGCCACTTGACTATCTCTGCAAGGCACTGAAAATTTCTGCTTGCTCTGCTGCAGAGCAAGGCAGTGAAGTATGGCTTACCTTCTCTGACCCGGGTGTAGAAATTCTTGCATGCTGTGATGTTTCTTTTGGGCACAGCTTGCTGGGCAATTATTCAAGTGAGTCATAATAAATAGGTCTAATTTAATCTGCAGGGTGGTGGTGTGTTGTGGTTGGGTTTTTTTTGTCAGCACTATTGGGCCACAAGCTTTACTTGTCTGCTTATTTCTGATGTAGGGTTTAGTGTTTCATTTTGCAGGTTTTAGACTTCTCGGGCATGAACTGTGGGACCCAAGTAATCATAACTGCATTTTGGTACTTTGAATTTTGGCTCTTTTTTTTCAAAAGTACCTTACATTTTCCTGAAAACAAGCCTGGGAATCTTCTGTTCTGCATCTCCTAAAGTGAAAGCAGATGTAGAAACATGTAGTGTCACTACACTGACTTTATCTGCTTTATCCTTGTCCTGGTAGTTTAGAAAGCACTCAGCTAGCTTCTGATGTAGTGGAAGAGCTACATGCTCCTATTCTTTGCTCTTGAAATTCCTAGCTATTACAATAAATTTTTAATTCACTTGTTTTTCTTTACGGTGCCCTAAGTTGTGCTAAACTTTTTTTAATCTGATCTGCATGACTCCTGGTTCCTTGGTTTGTCGGGTTGGCTCTGACTTGTGTGACTCTGAGGGGAGATGACCCTGGCCAGCAACTAATCACCTGCTAGCTGATGGCTCAAGCCCACCCAGTGGGATGAGGGGGGAAAAAATCAGGAGAGCAAATGCAAGAGAAACTCTTGGGTCAAGATCGAGACAGTTTAAACAAAGGATAGGGTCTGGGGAGCAGGACAAGAAGTGATGCTAAGGCAATAATTCACCACCTCCCACAAGCAGTGGGATGGCTAGCCAGCTTCTGAGCAATGACTACTCTGGAAAATAGTACCCCATGTTTGGGTTTTTTTGTGAAGCTTGGTGTTATGTGGTGTGGAATATCCCCATAATCAGTTTGGGTCAGCTGTCCTGTCTGTGACCCTTCCCAGTCTTTTGCCTATCTTCAGCCTACATACTGGCAGGGAGAGGAAGGGTGAGAAACAGAGAAGGCCTTGTGCAAGCACTGTTCAGCAATAGCTAAAATATTATCAAAGCTGTTTTGGTCACAGATTGAAACCACAGCAACATGTGGACTGCTGTGAAGAAAATTAACTCCATCTCAATTAGGCTAAGTATACTCTTCTGTGAGAGTAGTAGCTGCAACTAATTAAACTGTTTTAATTGCCTCCTACTTTATTGTATAGCCTACTAACTGCTGCTTTCAAAGTTCTCTTTAAATTTGTATCATGTAACATGTTAGTTCTTCCTCAGATTACTGAAGCAGACATTAATTATGTTATGATAGGTTAATTATCTTAATTATGGCCTCCTTGAGTATTATATTTGCTTTAAGTGTGGATATATTAGATGAAAAACTTGACAATCCAAAGAACAGCAAAAATATCTTTGCTTTGGGAACAAAAAAAGTTTGGGTTCTTTTTTAGTTCAAGGTCATTCTGTCAATGGGAGATTACTTCAATTTTAAGGCTTCTATTTTTGTTCTTAAACTTAAAACAGACTTAAAACTGATTTTTTTTTTTTCCCCCCCAAAGCTGTTCTGTAGGGTGAAAGCATTAGGAAAAAAAAAAAAAAATCAGTGTCTGAGCTAGTCGCTTTACCTTATCACAGAATATTTTGCTCAGCATCAGCATCTATCTCCTAATCTCAAATTTGACAAAGGAGATTGTGATACTGAGGAAGCCAGGAACCTTCAGACATGGTTCCTGATCATTGTTGTTGCCTTGTCTTGAAAGGCTGGATGACGGCTGTCCCTCTTTGGAGTAGACATTACTAGTTTTAGGGGACCACTGGTTCTCAGCTGCCCTTTTTCTGCAGTAGAGCGTGTGGGCCCTGTTTTGTGGCTCTGCCATCTTAAGTGCTTGTGGGATTGTTTGTCAGAACTAGTGGTTTCGCTTCCTCTGTTGCCAAGCAGATCACATCACATCCAGGTAGTTTAATTTGGGCAATGAATGGAAAACTTTTAATTGCATGGAGTTAGATTGTGTACACAAGTATGGGCAGTGCAAGTGGCCAAACCTCTTGTGAAAGAAAAAACAGCTTCCGTGGGGAAGGGACTGTACAGGGTTTGCTGCAATCCAGATACCCACTAAAGTTAGTAGAATCAAAGCTGCAAAAGGGAAGAAGTCTCTTTAGGAGAGACCTGTTTTTAACTCTCTTATTTCTAGTGTGGTTTGCATTGGCATTTTACTTTTTCTGCTTAAAAAGCTAATTTAGGTTCTAGTAAACTTGTCTTTTTGAATTTTAAAGCCTCTTTCTGCAGCACTTGCCACTAGAGAGATGTCTAGGCAGATGCAGCTAGGGAGGCCATCTCACCAGGTGAGACCTGTTAAAGATGGCAGCAAACAGTGTGCAGGCAGGCAGTGTGGCAGCCCCAGCTAGCCTGGTGTGCGCAGACACTGACTTCTTGAGAGCCCACTGGCGAGGAATCGCAGAATCATCAAGGTTGGAAGAGACCTCCAAGATGGCTTTTTGCTTCTCCTGTTGTTGGGGAGGGTAGGACTCTGCTTTCTTCCGAATTAGAAACTATCTGCTATTAGTGGGTTGACAGACTAGGGGCTTTTGCTTAATTCTTAGATCAGGATTTAGCTGGTAAGCAATACCTCCACACCTCTCCCATCTCCATCTGTCTGTCAGCTAGAACTGCTCACAATGCCCAGTTTTGCTGCCTTCTCAAAACACCATCCATATGCAGTGAGACAGAGGAAGCTGGGTTTGTATGGATCTTTACCTGACTGGCTTCTGGTTAGTAGTGTTGCTTATGTCATTGATAACCTTGCTCACGGAGGTTCCTTGGTGTCTAGGAGACCAGAGTTCAAACTCGAGCCTTCCTCTCAGTAGGGGTGTAAATATCATCTCCCTTTCATTAACGTGTGGTGGTGTCAAATTATGGGGTAAATACAGAGGAAGTGTGATTGAGGAAGACTTTCCCGTAAGAAACCAGGTTGTGGTATTTTTTTTTTTTTTTTATTCCCATACCAGAATGGGTATGAAACCAGTCTGGTACAGATCCCAAACCAGATCTGCTACTTCACTTGTATTTAAAAAAGGAAAAATGGAAATACTAGAAGCGGATGTAGTCTGATAATCAGGTCATCTTGGAAGTAATGCCATTGGAGATAATGTAAGGGTGTGCTTGTTGCTTGTTCTTTTTTTTTTTTTTCCTGTACAGCTTTGTAATTCAGTCATCTGAGATCAAGCTGGGTAGACCGGAGCAATTGTACCTTACAGTGATCCAGGTTTAACTAGCGTCGTAGCTTGTCTTTTAGTGGTCAATGCCAGTTGTGCAGGAGGTTATGTCCTTCGGAGATCCTAGGTTTTTTATGACCCTTTTGATAATTGGTTTGCAGCATGCTAAGTGAGGACTTCAGAAGTGTTACCACAGCAGGAGACAGATTCACTCCAGATACAAGTAAGAGTGATGTCAGCCCAGAGTTGGCCTGTTCTTTAAAGCTGGATAGTCAACTGCTTTATATTTTTCAGTATTACAAAGTTGTTTGTCACATTCGTATCCTGCAGCAAGATAGTAATTGTATAATGTGCAAAAATCCACTGTAAATTCATTACTCTTAATTTCACTAAATGCCTGTAGCATTTGCATTGTCTAATAGTTTTCCAAGTGCTGAAACTTAAACCTGATCCGCAGACGGTTAAGTCATGTGGAAACAAAGCAGTGTTTAGTGTTCTAGATAAAGGTACTTTCTGATGTCATGTTGTAAACACATTCAGTTGCTTGTTTTCCAGTCTTGGGTGCAATTTATTGTCATGCCTGCTCTTAATAC
The DNA here is from genome assembly GCA_013399015.1 of Galbula dea. NCBI lineage: Eukaryota > Metazoa > Chordata > Aves > Piciformes > Galbulidae > Galbula > Galbula dea. The sequence goes on from VWZX01007829.1 coordinate 39,887, forward strand.
TGGTAATATGTTTGAGGCAAACTCAGTCTGAACAGTTCAGATATGGAATCATTGTGATTCTGTCACACTGCAACTCTGTAAATCACCTTATTAAAGGACAGAGAAGTGGGCATGCTGTTTTCCCCTTTTCCATCCATCTTGTGTTACAATGAGAATTCTTATTGGCTCTGTTCATTTTAGGACATGAGTTAAAAATTATAATAGTAGTAATTCTTTGGTTGCTACTAGATCTGCTGAATGATGCTAGGCATGAGATTGTTAGACTGTGTGTAGTTGACAATGTTTCTGTGAAATATGTTCACCTGATTCGTGTTGATATGGAATAACATTGGGGGTACATGATGGGGTGTGATCTTCTTCATGCATCCCCTTGTATAACCACAAGTTTTAACTGCTCTGTTCTTAAAATATCAGTTGTGTATAGTTCTTATGATATGTCAGTTCTATTAACCACACGGTGTTTTGTAAAGAAAAGTCCGTAAAAGCACAGGCATGAAGCTTAAGGTTATCCTAAGAACCGGCTGAGGAAGACTGTTTACTTCACCCATTGACCACCAGAGAAGAGCCGAGAAGACCCCGAGAAGGTAAGGGAGCATGCACCTGTTCCGGAACTCATTTGCAAAGACCAACCTCTTCTCGGAACTAGTCATGAATATGCATTAGTATAGGCGACCAACGAGATGCTTCATGGCGGGGGAAAAAGGGGGTGGAGACTTTGGAGGAGAAGTATAAAAGGAGGGAACTGAGCTCAGTGTGAGCCTGGTATATCCAGCACTCCTAGGGCACCGTACTCTGTTTGTTTGCCTTTATTTATTTATTTTTATTTAATTTGTTCAATAAAATTACAAACTTTGAGCATTATCTTGCTTAAAGACTTAGTCATTTATCACATTTCCATGCTGACCTTGTTCTGAGACTGACATCTGAGTGGGAATCCCAGCCCTATCCTAGACAAGGCAAGTCTGTGGCTGCACATACTGCCGTAAGTTGAAGCAGCCTCTTCAGTGGTCTGAGGAAAGGCCAGATGCTGTACAGTCTTGTCTAGGTCAGCACAGTTTGTAACCTAGAGGAGTTACTGTGGACTTTCCCCGACTCTTCTCCAGCGTGGTATCCTTTGTGTTATGCCAACTTAAGTAGCATATGAGTTGGGTACTTTGTTTTGGGTTTTTTTTCTTGAGAAAGGATGACGCTTGTTCTGACTACAGGTGATTAGAAATGTTGGTAGGGATATCGGATAATGTAGACTGATTAATGCTATCACACTGCACTGTCCACTGCCATTTAGGAGGCATGTTTGGTTGCTTGCCACCTTGCAAGGTGGGCTGCTGAGGTTTTCAGGCCTCTAATTTTTCATCCCATTTCCTCTTAAGGTTTAGCTGAGAACCTGAGAGATTTTGATGCCTGTCCAGCTTCTGCCTTTGTGTTTATTGTCATGATGCTCTCTCTCATTTGTCAGGTACCTTGTATGTGTGGAAGTACCATCCTGAGAGCCAGCTCAAGCTTTAATATAGTAACTTTCCCTCCTAGCTGCTCTCACAGGTCTTTGTCTTCAGGAGTGGAAGCTTCTGTTCTCCCTCTTCTCCTACGCCCCTTTGAAGGAGTTTTTTGAATGTTTGAGTGAATATTACCCGACTTTATCAAATGGTAATGGAGGAATGAATAAAATCAAATTCTGTCTGCTGACACTTCCTTTGGGTAGGATGTAGGAGATAATCTTTTTCTAAAGAGAGGTACCAGTGTATGAACTTCCCCAAGCTGGTGTGAAGAACTTCCTTAACTTTTTGTTTGAACGCAGCTTCTGTCAATACTCCTTTAATAGTCTGATAGTCTGTTGATCCTGTAGACTTCCTGCTCAGACATGCTGGAATAGGATTTATTAGTCAGATTATGTATTGATCATGCCGTTTTTTGGGTATTTACCTGAGCCTTTGTTATGTTGTGTCAGCACTTTATGAACCAGAGATGATGATTATTTTTGTCACTTGCATTTGGACATATCTCCAGCTTTTGGAAGGACATCGTCATAATAGATTCCCTTCCTCTGCTCCGTGTTATCTCTTTCTTCCCTTGTTTTTAAAACTTTTTTCGTCACAAGAGAATAAACTTGGTCCAGGCTTCCAGCATGGTGACCTTAAACAACCTTCATATTTCTTAAAAATGTTTAACCCATGTAGTTGTTGAGATCTGATGGGAGGGACTAAGAATAGGTCCAACACACCCATGCTGCTGTCACTCATGGAACCAGATGTGTGGCAGACATCCAGCAGGTAGCATTAAATTGGTTAAATGGCATTCTGGAAGATGTCTGGCCAGCTAAGCTCAGTAGAAGCTGCCAGAGCTGCCTAAGAGGCCAAGGGAATAAACTGAGCAGTTAAACGGCAGTGTTGCTACATATCTGCTTCTTTCTTGTTTGATTTAGGCCACTGTGGTGTGTTTTAAGATGGTTTGGTTTAGGTACCAGTAGCTACAAAGAGAAAGTTCTGCACACACATGGGTATATGTTCCGTCTGTACAGTCATTGTCTCACGTCTAGAAAAGTTTTCATGGGGTGGAGGAGTTTGCCTGCAGCACTTATTGCTGTTTCTTTCCTGTTTCCTACTTTGTCAGGAAGAATCAAAGATTGATTTAGCCTTTCAGCCAGTTTTGCAGTATCCTTGCTGTGGAAAACTACTACAAAAGATGGCTATGGACAACCTTGTTTGCTTCATATGGGTGTGGATGGAATGACTGGCGGTAGTCCATGTGCAAGAGGCAGGGGTGACTCCTGGAGGAAACGGGAAGGGCTGTTGTGACTGGCTGGTGTGACAGTGGAGAATCTGAGAATTTGAATATTGCATTGGGAAAGAAAAAAGTAATATATTCATTTAGGTGCAAGCTGTCATTTTAAAACCTGCAATCTACAGAGGAAAGAAGAGTGGGTACACCAGAAGCAGAGGTAGGAGGACCATCAAGGAAGCCTGGTCTTCAAGAAGAAAAGGTGGAGACCTTTATTTGGAATATAAGCCAGTGTAATACATGTTATTCCAGCCATGGGTTATGCTTAGAACAAAGCAGACTGCTTTACTTAATGGTTAGGAATGGCTAATGAAGACTTAGTAGCTTAAATGATATAAATGAGTCTTTAGTCCTCACACAATTAAGTTTTCCATGTTACTGGCAAACATTGCACTTGGAGCAGAGTAACATGAGCTTAGCAGTTCCTCAAATGGCTTATATTTAGATTTTTGTCAGGCCTTGGTAGAATGTGTGGGAGAATTCTGCTTGTTAAGTTTTTATCTTAACTCTTGTGGCTAGTGACAGACTGCCTCTTGCTGTTTCAACAGCAGCTCCAGTTCTTTCCAAAGTTAATTAGCAGACGTTACATACAATTTAAGTAAACTAGCCCTGGGGCTGCTTGTGAGGATGACCACAAAGATACAAGACGTGGAGGGGAGAAGGAGGGAAGAAAAGATTCAGGTTAACAATTTTCTTAGGTTCTTTTCTAATTTTTTTTGATCTGTTTTCCTTCAGGATAGGGGAAGGGATTAATAGTGAACTACTGGTAATGCTGCAAAGGTGCCACACCCCAGTGTTACAGGAAGGATTTTTGGAGACGCTGGAAAGAAGGGGTGACTTTTGGATTGCTTTTGTTCAACACAGTCCAGCTGAGCAGAGTCATGATGACTATGGACTTGTTTCTACCTGATAACAGCACAATCTTATATCAGATTAACATTTTATAAATCAGGTTGAAGTCAGTCATGTTACCCTGCAATTGGCAGTTGACTAGTGAATACAGTTTAGCTGATAATTAGTAGCTAAGTAACATGCAGTAATTTGACTGTTAGCAGTCATGTCTCCTTAGCCTCAGCTCCTTACAGAACCACCTGACAGCAGGTGTTCCTTGCAAGCCTAACTGCTCATGGCAGTTAAAGATGGGTAGCTTTGACATGCGAGCTTGTATGTTCATATATAGGACTCTCAGCTAGCACAGAGCTAGCCGTTTCTTTCAAAACTCCTTTGAGCTGTTTGTGTAGGTAAATAGAAATGTGTACTTTAAATGCCTACCAGGTGAAAGCTTTTAGGTTTGGTGTACATTGAAGACTGAATGACCTCAGCACTGTCTCTCACAGGTTGCTCTCAATGTGAAGATCCTGGATTATTTCCAGTGTAAACAGCACTTTCCTACATGACCATGTCTGGGAATTAGTTTTTCTCCAGCAGTGCTGAACTTTCAGGGGAAATACCTGAAGTGCGTTATACCACCATTGCAATGGAGATCCCTGTCCCTGCACTGGAAGGAGCAGTGTCCCTTTGAGTCTGATTCAGTTGTCATCATATTGGCTTCTAACGCTATTTGAGACACCTTAGGGTATCTGAGATGTCCTCTTGGCTCCTTCCACTTTAAGTCTAAGAGCTGCATCTGTCGAGAAGCAAGGGATGTGCCCAGGCCGTTTGTCGTATGCAGGCACAGCCTGAGAAACTCGCCTGTCACCAGCACTGTTTGGTTCCGTTTCCCCACCCAAATGCATTGTAAGTCTAGCTTCCTGCACCAGCCGTCTTTCTTTTTAGCAACCGAAAGCAGGGCCCGGCCCAACCAACCTCAGCAAGCAGGAAGGGTGGAACATCCCGAGAACCCTGCCCGTCTGCAGGGAGATCAGTTAAGGCAGCCCTGTTACGGCTAAGCTTTCCATATGTGTGTGTCCTTGTTTTGGTGTAAATATGTGAAAGAACTAGCGCCACAGTGGGAACATTCCTCTTCTATTTAAAAGGGAAAAAAAGCCCAAACACAAAAACTTTAAATCCTGTGTTCCACCTACTAAAAATCTTGAAGTACTGTGGCTCAGCGTTTGAGGTGGAAGATTTCTGCTTATAAAAGTATTTTCTCCCGCCACTGTGTGACCTTGCTGTGTTTCCTGCAGGGGGTGAAGCTGCAGGTTTACTAGAGAAGTCACCTGTGGTTGCTGCTAGTCTTCACTGCCGGAACACACTGGATGCAGGAGAGAACTTGGATCAGTCTGCAAGACTCGGAGCTCTCTGAATATTGGAGCTGGGAGGTGCAGGCAGGTGTGTGGTGGTCTAGTGCACCTCTGCACAGGATAGGTAGGAGAGATGAAATGCCATCAAAGGTGGTGTCTCTTACATGCTAGTAGATACTTCCATGGTGTCTTTGCTCTGTATTCCTTGAGTCTGCTATCTCTGTAGTCCCAGCTGTGACATGCCCTTCAGTATGGCAGAAAGATTTGTGGATCCATGAGACTGCAGGGTCCATTGGGCTAGTATTGAGAAGCTATTCCTTTTTGCTGTACAGCACTTCAAACATTGATATTCCTTTATTTGTTGCTGTAACCTTGAATTTTCCTGACTCCTTTCTTGAGGCTAAAAGTGGGCATGAGAATGACACAGTTCTTAATGTGGTGTTTCCCCCCCACCCTGCCCCTTAGCGAAGTTTAGATTCTTGTCAGTCATGGCAACCTCAGCCTTCATGGGCAAATGCTACAAGGTCTAATTTGCAGTATTTCTGATTCTTATCTTACTATACTTCACTACCACCTTCCCTTCCCTGATTTAGATACCAGAGCTGTGCTCAAGATCATGTCCACTTCCATTTCCTTGAGTCTATTTCTTCATAGAGACTGATAATAACCTGGAAATACTTTTAGTCATGGACATGTTGTTAATTTAATCCTTCACAAACAACAATAAGATGTGTTTCTCTTCATCTTAACCTTAGTCTTCATCTTAATACTATCTTTGTAGGACAACAGAAAACACAAATGCAAAATTGCTTTACTCTTTGGAGCTGTCTTTCATTCCCTAGAGAAGAACATAAGTTCAAAATTATAAGGAGAGATATTTTTTTCTTAATCTCTGTTTCTTTTCCTCTTAGTGGCTTGTTAGGTTTTTTTTCCTTTGCCTTTAACAAGACTTGTATCTTAGACTCCAAGCATACGCATCATTGCCTGTACCCAAATAGCCATCCCTGAAGAAATGGGAAGAAACCTGCAGCTATTGGGTATTAGCACAGCTTAGTATTGGGTGAAGATGATTGGAGACAGCTGTAGACCTGTGTTTGCATGTCAGTTTGTATTTTTGCACTAACATCTACATAGGCAGTTCATTTCAGCAGCAGATGATTGCTCTTGCTTTGCTGTGCTTCAAGAACTGCCCAAGGAGAGGATAAATACTGTGGTGATAGGCATGTACTGTAGGCATGTGTATGTCTCAATATCACGTGAGCCAGAAAACCAGAGCTTTCGTGGCAAACACGGTGGGGAGTCACAAGGGTTGTTGAAGCAATTCTGATGACACATTAGTATAGCAAGATCTTGTTAATGGTTTAGTGTTTAAGACAATTCTTCAGCATTCTGCAGGTTAGGGCAGTGCTGGATAATGTACCTTTCTCAATGACGGAAGAGATTGACAAGGCAGCAGGAGGCTCCAATGAGGAAGTTATTTCACAATTGTTTAAGAAGGAGGGGTTTTTTTAGGATTATCTTAAGTGAGAGAGTCTGATTAAGTGATTCTTGACTCAGACCCCTAGGTGAAACTATACATTTTGCTCTTAAGGACACATGAAGCAAAACAAGATGGGGAGGGTGAAGTGAAAGGTCACAGGCATAAAAAAATTACTTTTGTCTCGACTGGTTTTGGATCTCTCCACCATCTGCTTGCAATATTGCATGAGTTCAATTAAAGTGGCAGTACGGCAATAAAAAAGAACAGCTGAAGGCTTAAGTTTGCTTGTGCAGTAAGCTCTGCTTGAAGTAGTTTGCAGCTTTACACAAGCTGTTTAGACTGGTTGCTGCTGATCAGAATCCTGGATATTCTGTAGCTTGTGCTGATACAGTTCAAGCAGAACAACCTCGTCCTGTTAGCGTTTTGTTACTGATAAATCAAATCAGTCTAGCAAATGCCTTTCCAAAGGCCGAAACAGCACTTAACCTTGTCTTGCTTACGGCTTTCTTACCGTATCCTTTATGCAAGGGATGAGACTGATATGATGAAACTCATATGATTATTATGTGCATAGTGAAGTTTGTCTCACTAGAGATCATCCCGGGGAATTTCACATCTTTAAAGGTTTTCTGCTCCTAAATACCTGGTGTAAAGAATCATGGTCTTGTAAGAGACTGTTTGCTTATCAGCTATGGAAAACAGGATTCCTAGCTGTGTTAAGACTGCATGTTAATGTCTCGAAGCTTGACCATCGTTGGAGAAGACAATGCCAGACCTCGANGACACCTCGCTGGACCCGATCCATGGTGGTGTAACGATGCCCTCTTGCTCTCTGTTCTGTCTCTCTGCCTAATTTTCCCTCTTTTCCTCCATCCTACTCTCCTATCTCTCTAACTCTCTTGTTTCAATAAACCCTAGTTGATTTTCGGCATTTGACCTAGTTTGTGTCTTAATTTCACTCTGGGAAATAAACCTCGGATCTACCCTGTGTCCATTAACCAGACCGGGACAGGTCTGAAACTCTGGGTTTGAGTCCTTTGTTAGGAAATTTTAGGTTTATTAGAATATGCAGATTTTTCTCTTTGGAAATCCACTTGTACAGAGATGAGCCAAGATAAGCATTGTGTGCCACTTTGTGCTGTCTAATACTTGGTGTTCATGAAGGCAAATGAATATTACTGAAATACAGTGGCAGATACACTGAAGCCACATGGATCTTCTGGAAAGGACACTCAAACTCAGGGACAAGCCAAGCTGTAAGGTGTGCTGGGTGTGTACCGTTCGTTTTGCTCGTACAAATGTTTGAGTATGCGTTTCCTGAATACTTTGGCAGAGCTATTGTAAAATACATTTGTACTGAGTGCTTAAAATGTTGCTGATGTTTTAGAAGATAGCTTTTTATGTAACAGTGAGGAAAAGCATAAGCTATGAAATTTGGACTTGTTTGTAATGGGTAACAACAGAGCTGTGCTGCAAACTCTTTGGTGACTAATTATACAGCTCTAGGCTTCTCCATTCCAACTTGCAGAGCCTAGAGGCAGCCTTCCGTTCTTTTCCAAAGGTTCCTGGACATCCCAGCTGTGAAAGTCATGATGTCCTGCACTGGGGCCTGGAATCTTTTCAACTTATGGCTACAAAGGTGTAGCCTGAGTTCCCTTCAGATTTCCTGCTCAGGAAGGCTGCATGCCTCAAGCTGTATTTAAGGTGACAGCACCATATCAATATTGACCTTCTTTTTGAAGGAAGAGCTGTTGTCCCAACAAAAGAGCTAAAAAATTTGTCTGGCAAGAACCTTTGTAAATGCAAATATCCTCTCAGGATTTTTCTATCCTAATATTAAGACTGTTTTACAGATAGTTTTTATTTCTTCAGCAGGGTTCTTGGTAACTGGACACCTTTGGAAGAGAAAAGATAAGAACATATTTAGGTCCTCAGTCACTGATGTCATCCCTGTGTCCACATGTGAAAGAAAAAATAATTTTCTGCCTTGTCTTCAGGTAAGTGCCTGTTGTGTATTGTACCTCACTTGCTAAGCTTTGAGGGAATCTAGGAAAATGACAGTGAGTGTCTGAAATTAGTTTCCAAAAAGATAGTGGCAAATTTTGTTCGTTTGCAAGACATAAGGTGCTGTTGCTTTGGTAACACCCCTTTAGGCTCTCTCAGACCAGAGGAACACCATTCGGCTTACGTGGGGGAGACCACAGCCCCCTTCTGGAGTCTGATGTGTCGCCAGATGCAAATACCACACAGACAGGTTATCTGTAGCCAGGAATGGGTCCTGCTGCAAAGCACAATCTTCTCTGTAACCTGAGCTTAATGCACTGCTAAGTGCTGAGAAACATGGTGCCTGGCAGTCGAACTAGAGGATAGTTGTAGGACCCTTCCAGTTGAGATATTCTGGTGAGAGGGCCACCATGGTTCCTTGACTGTCTAAGAGCAAAGACACCAGTGCAACCTTCCTTTGGCTCCTGATCTAGGTAGGCAGGTCAGAACATGTTTTTCTCAGGAGATAGATAAGGAAAACGCTGATCCCAGCCTGGCAGTTGTTCTATCACAGGGTTAATAATACTTCATTATTATTATGAAGGGATAGCTGGCAGCTAAATGAACTAGAGACGTGTGGAGTCGTCTCTGGAGGACACCTGGGGAAGATGAGAACACAAGTCAGATTATGGTTCTTCCTGAGTGTCTTTTTTAAACTTCCAGTGATTTGAGTCAGGAAACTCTTGGATCGGAGCTGAAATTGTCATATTTAAAAGCTCTATGTGGACTTTTCTTCCAGAAAAGTGATTATGCCCTGTTAGATGTGCAAAATATTTGCAATTTTACATATCTTGCAGCAAGGAGTTGCATGCCTTACCTGTATATTGTATGACAGTATCTTCTTGTGTTAGTTTTAAACCTATTGCTCTTGTGTGAAGTCCCCTGGTTATTATATGAGAAGAAACAGTCAATAGTGTTTTCCTGTTCACTTTCAGTACTCCATATGCTACTCCTATACACCCCTGTCCCTTCCTCCATATCTTTCTCATGTGGCAGAATCCTGGTCTACTCAGGCATCCTGTGCGTAGAATCTGTTTTGTTCCTTTGATTAGCTATGCTGCTGCTTTTGGGGCCTCTGTGTTGGCTATGAGATGGGCAAATGAGCTAGAACTGCACAATGTCACATTTTACTTCAGAATAATTAAAATAAATGGAAGTAATAGTTGCCTGGGTTTTCGACATTCCGTTGCCTTCCTGCCACCATGTTTCATTTACACGTGCTGTTTCTCTGTCCTTAAGATAAGCATTCTGGGTCTCTGACATAATAATCTTACAGAATTCTAGGAAATATGGAAACCATTGCTTTGGCTTTCTGTTGCTGTATCCTGTTCATATCTGACTTTTTCTTACTACTTGTTTACGATTTGACTTTTGTCAATTTCTGTAATATTATTTACCCGAGGCTCTATTCTCTACAATAGGATTCAAAAATGTGCATCCCGTGTGCACCAGTCTGCTTTCTCCTACTTGTCAGTTTGAAATTTCAGTGTAACCTTCCTGATGTGAAGATCCTGTTTCCCTCTCAATTCAGGTGAAAATCTGGTCATCCTTTGTTAGGCTTAGTCTTCTCCAGAAGCTTCTCCGGTCCCGGATGAACCTGAGCTTCTCCTCTGTACTCCATTGCTTTAGTTGTGCCTTCAGACTTTGCTTCCTTACCAGCTGCGTTACAATGAGGGTCCTGGTCTTTGGTATCCTACCTTCTGCCTTCAGAATCTCTCTTCTTTCTTTTATGTGGTACCCAGATGGACCACAACCCCTCCCCGCTTCCCAGCGTTTCCCAGTTTTTGTCCAGGCTTATTTTGAAGTTTCAGTGTAGCACCAGCAGGCACATTAGTACACTTTCTAATGAATCAGAAGCAAAACTTGTTAGTTACATGGTAACTGAACCATTGATGGCTACTGCCTGTCCCTTTTTCTCAGCAGAGCTTTCTGCCCCAGGGCAGTATTGTTGGTACGAGAAGATACAGACACCTTGTGCAGAGGGGGGGACCACTGACCAGGATTATGATGTCCTTGATCAGTTTGGTGCCCTTCTGCCGTGAAACCAGGGCTGGGAGAGCTTTTCGGTGTCCTAAAAAGCCTTGGTTCAGCCTCCTTAAGCTGCAATAGGCTCTTTACCTGCAGGTGAGATTGTTTGGAGATTGCCATGAAGACTCTACGTACTCTTCCACTTCTGGCACAATAAAGTCACAGGAAAGGACTCTACGTCTCTGTTTCTGAGCCTGGAATAAATACGTCTTCTTAATATCTACACATGGGTCAGGTAACCATATGACACTTGATAAGTTACCCTTGGAAATTGTAACCCTCTAGCTAGGCTTCTGACTGCATTCCTGTTGCACATCTGGACTGATAATGGAAATGTTCCTATACGGTATGTCAGTGCAGCTCCCAGTTAAAATATAGAGAAGCAATTACATTGTGTGCATCATTAGCAACTGTATTCATTATGTTTCATAACAAATTATGCTGAGACACTGACTGAATCCAAATTGTGAGAAGCTGAGGCTTATCTTTAGCATGTGCTTCATTCAAAAGAGGCTGGCCATTCCAGAAATGCAGTTTTCTTGTTACTTGGCTACGGACTTGATGTAAAGTGGAAGGAAGAGCTCCAGCCATGTAATATGTACTCACATCAGTGTGTGTTACTAAGCTGGTGGTCCCTGACCTGTAGAGGTGTCAAATACAGGTCATTAAGGTGGAGGAAGAGAGTCCCTAGGTGTTAGAAACTTTATTACAGCAAAGCCCAGAAAATGTGCCACGCGCTTCTTGTTGTCATGTTCCGTCATCTGTATTTGCCTTCTGAAACAAATCTGTGTGTAAGGCGATGTGGGTACTAGTAAGTTTGGTGAAACTGAGAAAATTGGAAAAAAAGGGTTACCAGGAAAAGACTGAGAAATCCTAATTTAGGTTAAAGGTTGTGCTTGTGTTAATTGACTTGCCAAGTCAAGCTGTTAGTAAAGTTACTGTAAATAGCACAAATAGCAATGCTTATCTAGGCAACCTGCAAATATTGATAACACAAATGTTTATTAACCCAGAAGATATTTTCCCGGATGGAAATGTCTGTGGCCAGGTGGCCACAATTAAAATTGACGTCTAAGGAGTTAAAGGAGAAGGACAAACTTGCACATAGCTGTTCTTTTGGGGGGCAAGTTCTTGTCTGGCCAAATGACCAATTTCAGAGAAGTTCAATGCTGTTGAGGCACGTGCCACTGAATCTACATCAATTTATGTCAGCTCCACTGATGGCCTGGGACTGAATGTTGTCTCTTTATAATGTGCACATTTCTGCACGGGTCCTGCCCGTAATTTCTGTTTTGTTTTTAATTATACCAAAGAAGGAAATAAACTCTGCATCCTTGCAAAATTTTCATGACACTTCTGCTTTGGGGTGTTGCAGGGTGCAGTTAATGCTCTGAAAAGGCTTTGGGATTCCTGGATGAAAGGTGTGATGAAAGAAGTGTATTGTTATTGTTTTAGGGGAGGAATCATGCTACTGGGTAAGCCTCTGTCACTGAGACTTGCTGGACTTGTTTGTTCTGACTTGCCTATGACTCCTTTCTTTCCTAATTCAGGAGATAAAGCCTCAAGTCTATGCGGAGATGCCACACAGTGTGTTGTGGTGTCCAGGGCAGTGCATCTCCCAGACAGTAGAGCTGCTTGCTGACATCTTGGTGGTTCCTGAAGGTGAGTGCTGCAGCCTTCTGACTTGCTCCTTGCTAGTTTGAGCAGCAGGACTATATTGTATTCGTAGGACAGTTTGAGCTTTGGCTGAGGGTGTGGAAGAAGGGCACTAGCTCCGAGCTTACTTCTAATCTGAGCTGCCTTCTGTGCATCAGTAATCCTTGTGGTATTTCACCCTTTCTCCTCACTCAAAATGCATTTGTTTTCCAAGACAGCAGCACCTCTACAGCGTGTTTTGGTGACAAATCAAGGCGGCCTATGGCCACTGTAGGTTGTGATGGGGGGAACAGGTGAGGGCCACTTCAGTGCACCCTGACTGTGATCCGCCATTTGCTACTGTGGTTTGAACGTGTTGCAGTCACAGCTGCTGAGCTACTAGTGTGGTACAAGAGGGTGAACGGAGTTCATTGTACTTTTGTTTATTTTCATGCTTTGTGTGCAGCCAGTGAAGTGTTAACATGTGCAGAATGTGTTTGGAAATGCATCAAATCTGGCACCAGACCATTTCACCCACCCTGCCATGGAATGAAAATCAAACTGAAAACCCACAAAGTCTGTATCTATTTGCTCGGTGTCTTGCTCCTGGAGTAGATGTCAACCCGTCAAAGAAGGACAAAGGGAGGCAGACAGAGCTATTTTTAGAGGCTGAAAACCAGACATCTACTGCTGTATTCTAGGACTGCCAAATAACAGAATAAGATACTTGTCTATGACCAACATAGCTGAAAGTGGAAATCTGAGAGGTAGAGATGATATAGAAGCTGCAGAACCTTATCCTAAACTGACTGCAACCAATGGTCATGTACTCAATATTTCCTTTACTCTGAGATGGCCTTTCATGTGTTCATGCAGATTGTGAAGTCCTTACTACTACAGCTTATTTCAGAACATGGGAGTCTTTCTCAAGATGTTGGCTGTGGCAGTCAGCTGTAGGCAGATGTGTTATTGATCAAGTATGTTAGTTATCTCCCACAGACTGTTGTGGTTGTACTGGAGGCAAGCTCTACCCCAAGAGTTATAGAGCTCATAACTTCCAAAAAGCTGCATGCAAAATGGACAAGAGAGTAAGGAACAACAAATCTTTTGTGCCAATTGCAAAGGTGATCAAATAATCAGGGAAGCCTGTATGAGCAGTGTTTTGGCATCATGGATATAGTTGCTGGTAAGCTCCGAGTTAACACGTCCCAAAGACTAAATGCTGATGCAGATGACAAGAACGGTATTTGGAGCTGTGGGCTTTGCCCGGCTGAAATGTACTCCTGGGAAGCAGCAAAACCTTGGTAGAATTGGATGGCTAAGGTGAGGAGTTCAATTAGTAAGTGGCAAGTACGTTAGTGATGCATTATCTGACTGCAGAGGGGTGGCATGCAGCACCTACTGTTTTTGTGGGACGTTCGAGGGTGTGGGGAGATCAAGCTGATTCAGCATGACGCATAGAACAGGCACATTTTGTTTCCCTCAGTAGATCACTTCAATGTTTAGAAGTCTCCCATTGTATCAGAATCACTTTGGGAGGTACCAAACATTGACTGATTGAAGCCAGTAGGTAATTGACCCCATCCAGACAGGGGTCTTCCAGTACTTAGGCAGGCACTAGCTGCTTCTGTTTCAGTACCCAATGTAGTAGAAGTTGTTGTCCCATTCTCTTAGAAGTGTGTTTCCCAAGCATAGCACAAGAGCAGAGGAGAAGCATTAGGTTGGTGTGATTGCTTGTGGCAAAGCAATCTTCTCCCAAGCAATAGGCAATAGTACTAGAGGAAGTGGCTTCAAGTTGTGTCAGGGGAGGTTCAGATTAGATATTAGGAAGAATTTCTTCCTTGAGAGGGTTGTCAGACATTGGCATGGGCTGCCCAGGGAGGTGGTGGAATCACCCAGGAATCCCTGGAAGGGTTTGAAAAAATGTGTAGGTATGGTGCCTGGGGCCATGGTTTAGAGATGAGCATGGTGGTGTTGGGTGGATGGTTGGACTCGATCTCGGAGGTCTTTTCCAACCATAATGAGTCTATGAAAGATGGGAGTGGAATTAGCGTGTCCTGCTTCATGGCCCTGTGCTTTTGCTACAGGACTTTTAGCCTAAGCCAGACGAGTTTCAGTTGTTGCCATTCCCAACCGCCCTGCCAAGGTACATGGCCAGGGACCTAGTCTGGGTTTTCAAATTGCACTCACCAGGCCAGATTAATCTGTTCAGTTGAAAGGTCCCGTTTCTAGGAAGAGTGACTGCAGGGATGTACTTGAATCCATCTTCAAATGGGAAAAACTGGTCATAGCCACAGATGTGGAGAGACTTTCATCAATAGATATGCCACCTGAGCTCTGCCACTGGCTTTTCTGACAGTACTGGAATATCAGTGAGCAGAAGTAAAAAGATAAAAGCTATAATAATACATAATATGGCTACAAGCTGAAGGAGGAGAAATTTAGGCTGGAGTTTAGAAGGGGGTTCTTTACCCAAAGGGTGGGGAGGCACTGGAACAGGTTGCCTGGAGAGGTTGTGGAGGCCCCATCCCTGGCACTGTTTAAGGCCAGGCTGGATGTGGCCCTGGATGACCTGGTCTAGTGCATGTGGCATCCCTGCCCATGGCAGGGGGGTTGGAACTAGATGATCTTTAAGGTCCCTTCCAACCTCAGCCATTCTATGATTCTATTCTATGATTCTATAAATAATAAACTGAATATAGTAAGACAGCAGCAGAAGAGGTTGTGTGTTCTGTATAGAGTGTGGCAAAACATCTGGTGCCAAGAAACATGGCTTACATTTGTCTAAAAGCTAAACTAGGTTTGGGTACTATGAATGCTTAGGTTAAGAAGTCAGAAGTGTCAAAGGCAAATCCGTAAAATGGAACAGGCTAGGTGTTCCCTGCTTATGCAGCAGCTCAGTGACTAGGGCCTTTCCTTAGGACACAGGTGATAGCTACGCTTCCTTTCCTTGACTGAACAGACATCTTCTGATCAGTTTTCTAATATTGCTATTACAGAGGCTTTTGATAACGTACAGTAGCTCAACCAGAAGATGTGGGTAAGATCAGTATAGTGAATAGAATCCTTTCAGGCAGAGGTGGGAGCTGAACTTCATTACTTGCACTGTGAATGGACGTAGTAACATTTTAGGGAGTTTGGTACAGGATGAGAGAGGAAAACCAGCTTGTCATCTGTGTATTGTGCTTGTCTTTTGCTTTTGGTAAATGCTCCAAAGAATTCCAAAGAATTCATTTGGGGTTGATCAGAAATCCAACCTGAAATCCTGTCTGTTCTCTCCTTTTAGCTCTGTAAAATTTCAGTACAAGTTGTACAAGGATAGATGTGGTTCTTCAGGGGATGATTTAGGGATAAGAGTAGTGTAGGGCTATCGGTTGGACTAGATGATCTTGAGGGTCCTTTCCAACCACGGTGATTCTGTGATTCTGTCTTTCTAATGTGCCAATAACTATTAATGTAGCTTTATTTCTTTCTGCTTTTCACTTATTAAAATATCTTGTATTAAAGCTTGATTTCATATATCTGTCTCTAAACATGACTTTAACATGTTTTAAATAATTGTATTGTATTAACATAGCTATTTCCAAAATAGTTCATTCAGATTTTTTTCAGTATGGAGTAACTTTCTAGTGACCGAAACACATTCTTTGGCTCAGAGCCAAGGTGTCTAAAATAGGAGACTTAATATTTTGCGTTTTCAAACCCAAATGAACTGTGATATGAAGTCAGGTGCTGTTTTTTGCATGCATTCTCCTGGACTCCTTGAGAATGAAGTGTGTTTCAAAGGAGAGCAGGGGTTGCTGGAGAAGGTCTAACTAATGTTCATCCATGGTGCTGCCAATATAAGCAGTTTTGTACTGAACTAAAAGGGTTTGGGTTTGAAGCTTCCTGCTAATTCACTGCAGATGGAAAACTGCTAGAGACAGACTGTGAGGAGGAAGTTTTCAGAGCAGAGAGGATGCAGCCTTCAAGGTCTCCTGGTGGAGTCTGGCTTCTGACCTCCTGTTGTTTGCTCTTGAGGAGTGTTATTCTCGTCCATGCTGGAGGATAAATGCATTGGTGTTACCTGGATTCCCTTGTCAGACTCCCTGAGAATTAATCCACAGCTTACTGGAGTTTGGACAGTAAAAAGTGTGTGGAAAAAAGGAAGCAAGAAATGTGAGACCGTACAAAACACCCAACTCCGGAAGGCATCTACACAGGCAGCTGTGGTATTGGGGGGTCTTCTGAGGAGCATGCCTGTATGTGTCTCTTAGCCACAAAAAGAAAGAAAGGATGCTTCTGTGTTTGGAGGTGGTGAGATCACCTCTGCATTCATTCATGAGCACTGCAAAGGCTCGGTGTTTCTCTAGGCAATTAGTGTCGCTGGGTGGAGCAGAGTTTTCTTAGTTACTAGAGGGCAGACAAGACCATGCAGAAATCTGATTCCTAAACAGAGGGATCCACCTGCCACTGAACTATTTAACTAGAGAGATGGATGTCCCAGGCACAGGAAACCCTGTCAGGTGATTGTTCTAGCAGAACTTGACAATCCTGCCCTCTTTGGCAAAATAGCAAAAAGGCCAGGGATGTGAAGGAGCTAGTCAGAGGTGTGATGTGTGTGATTAGTGACTGAAAGCACTGAGTGGGCATAACCTGAACAAGACCTGCCTTTCATAGTAGCTCTTGGCAGAGATAGGCTCAAAAACAGGCCTAGCTGTGAGTGCATTATGTTTTGTTTTGTTTTGTGAAGATAGACCCTAGCGCGACAGTGTCAAAGGCTAGAACTCCTGGGCACTATCAAAAATATATGCTGCTTTCATACAAGCAACACATTTGTTGTTGCTTGCACTGAAGCTGTTCTTCAGTGGGAGGCTACTGCATGTTAAAGAAACTGAGGCAGGACAGTCTCGCAGGCTTTAAATTTGTATGTGACTCTCTGCCTCTGTTAAACCTTCAGGGGTAATGGGTAGTGTATACAGTGAGGGCCTAGATGGTAAGTAAGTGAAGGCCTCTGTGGAACCAGTTGAGTTCTAGTCTGTGTGTATTATGTGCTTACTGCAACTTGCAGTTTCCAAAGGAAATAATCTTGGCCAGCCTGGGCTTCCAGGCTCCTATCAACTGCCCTGCAGTATTTGCAGAGCCTTGCCATCAGAGAACTGAGCCAGTCAGCTGGGGAGGTGGCTAGCTTTGAAGAAAGCTTGAACTGTGCGTTGCCAGAACATAACTTTGTTCCAGTAAAGAAGGCACAACAGAAGGAGAGGTACTTGGCTTCTCTGAAGCAGAAGGCTTGATCCTGGTCACCTATTGTGTATTTTGGTAATGCTAAGCTGCTGCTTGTGACCACCTGCAGTTGTGGTGCTGGCTGAAGCTACCCTGTTAAACTTTTTATTTCCAGTATGCCACCTGTTTAAGTGGGTAAAAGCTTGCCTTCTTTCCTTCTAAAGCAGTGGACTGGGATACCTACTAGCACTCTCACTAGCCAAAACCAAGCTTTTATGCAAGATTAAACTCTGAGTTGCTTCCACCTTCCCTGCCACTTGCTGAGCATACCCTCACTGTGTGCAGACCTCTTAGCTGTTTCCTCTGTGGCTATCCTTATGTTTTCTCTTTCCTTTTTCTTTTTTTTAAATGATTTGCCTTGCTTACCATCTCTGCCTTGTAGCTTTGCCTAGCTTTCTTGTCTTCAGGAGAGAGTGTTTAACCCCATTCTGCTCTCCCACAGCTTCACTGTCTTTTGCTGTCTTGAATTTGTGCATTCAAATTCTTGCCTTCACTGCTCATCTGCCCCCTCAGCTTATTTCCTAGGATGGAACCTCTGGTGGTATCCTCCTCTGCTTTCACTGTAATTTCTTCTTTGCCACTTGGTTGTCAGAAAACCTGGAAAAATGTTGCTCTCCCTGCCTCCCTTTCTGCCCCTTCCTGCCCCTGTTTTCTCAGATGTTGCTTAGAAATGACTGTGCCATAGGCCTGAAAACGGGGAAGTAGCATTTAGAATGTCTGGTTCACAGCAATACGAACATGGATTGGTGGGTGCAAACCAGCATGGTGACTAGCCAGCTGAGTCCCTACTCCCCAGAGCTGTCTGCTGTCCTTTGTCACTCCAGACATCTTTGAGATTATCCCAGAGGTTTTCTTGATATGCTCTACTAATGCTGAGCATAATGTAGAGACTGAATGTGTGGCATGACAACAACTACTACCTAGTGTGCTGTGGAATTGTCAAGGATCGGAAATAGTTGTGCTTAGGGCTTTGCATCATCCTACCACAAAGTTACCGAGATGTGCAAAACTGCAGTTTTCCTAACGTTCTCTTGCTTAATGCCACGTAAGAGGACATCAGTGGAGGAGAAAGGCTTATGTGCCCTTCGTCCATGCGCAAGTCAAGTTCCCAACCATTTTACAGGACTGCTCTTGGCTTTCAGGAAGTCACTAAGTCTGGGTCTTGTTCCCATATCACCTTTACATATGGATAGCTATTTCTCTCCCCTCTGACAGACTGTCTGGCGGGAGACAGAATGTAATTGGTGTCTTACAATGTATGTGTGGCTCTGGTACAATAAACCCCAAACCCTATGTAACTGCTCAGACTGCCTACATTTATCTCAAAGCTATATGTTAAATGGCATCTCTGGTAGCCTAGAGTATCCTTGGTGCAGAAGTTATTTTGTCAGTCATGAATTATTACATTTGTGTTCAGTTGAAGTACCCCGTGGGCAGTCAGTTGCACTTAAAATCTGTGTGATATTTCTTGATGGGAAATTCTCTATTAGCGATACCTGCACAACTCTAGGTTTTTCTCAGAAATGCGTGCGAGGCAATGGACACAAGCTAGAGCACAGGAAATTCTGACTAATATAAAGAAAAAGCTTTTGACATGAGGGTGGTCAGAGGCTGGACTGAGACTCCTGAGGACTGACTTGGCGATCTCTGTCCCTAGAGGTACTTAAAGCTTAACTGGACAAAGCCTGGAGTAACCTGGTGTAGTGGCACCTGGGTTTGAGCAGAAGGTCAGACCTGCTGAATCCAGAGGTCATTGCCAATCTAACTCATTCTGTGTGGTTTGTCTGCTGAGCTAAGCTGTGCCAGGTATGATTTGACTCAGGATGTGCTATTATCTTTGTAATAGTTGAATTTCTCCATGTTGTTTTCTTCAATGCAGATAGTGATCCAGATGGACAGAGCATCAAAGCATATAGAGCCATGGAAGATAGCTGTCATCATTGTGTCAGTACTACTAGGCCTAGCCCTCATCGTTGGCTTGATTGCATTTTTTTTGTGCCGTGGTAAGTGACAGGAATCTGTTGTTTTGCTTGCTGCTGTGGTCTTGCTTGATGATTTAGGTTTACAATTCACTCCTGGTATAGAATTTGCAGGAGCAAAAATACTAGACCCTACTCAAGACCTGAATTGATTAGAAAACCTGCAAGAAGACTTAAAATAACATTCACTTGAAGCAGGGGTTTAAGTTTTGTCCGTCTTTTTGTTTCTTGTCTTGCCTTGGTGGCTCCACTGATATCCATAGTTCTAGTAGTCTTCTGTGTAAGCCAGGGGGGTACTTAGGATATGCACAAGTTTTTTGCAGAAAACGGGCTTAGCACTTCTAGCTGAAGATATTCCAGAAAGGGAGAGGGCAGAGCTTAAGGCTTTTTGGAGCCCAGGAGTCAGACCTGGTTGCCAAGGGCCCAGTCGTGATAGCCATTCCATTCCCAGTCCCCAAGATACCAGTGTGAGTGTTTCTGAAGTACTTTCCTCCTGGGATGGAGCTAACTGTGTTGCTGCCTCAGGAAACTGAGTGTCTACCAGGCTTCCACAAAGGCACTAGATGGAGCAATGACAGAGCTACAGCTTAGCTTTGCTTTTTGCTAGCTCTGCATTATGGGGCTCCTCTCTGCCCTTCACCCAAGAACCAGATTTTAAACTTAACCTGACTGCTGAACCAATGCAGACAAGCTCTGGGCCACCTGTGTCTCAGAGGGGCAGAGACGTGTCAGAGTGCAGATAGGGAGGAGTAAGTGTGTCAGCTGAGTCAGAGGGGACAAATGTGGGCCGATATGTCCTGTGTCATCTCAGGCTGATGAGAAAATGGTCCCTAGAGAAATGTTGTAGTGGGTACAATTTAGAGGTAGTTGGGATGGTTCTCAAAGTAGTAATGTGCCCCTAGCTGGTCCATGGAGCAAGAAGATGGTCCAGAGCCCACTTTTCTCAAAGTGCTGCTAAAGCTGTAATTCTGCAGCTGACCAACCACAGCCTGGGAGCCGTACTTGTGCCATGCTCTGTGAGGTACTGTGCATGTCTGAATGCTACTGAAGGAGACCAGCCACCTTTCCTCTTCTCTGTAGACCAGGACCGATATTACAATGCGTCCTTCCTAATCACCAATGTCGAGTACGACCCTGAGTATGAAAGGCAAACCACAGAAGAGTTCAGGCACCTGAGCCAAGAGATTGAAACCATGGTAAGCCAAGGTGTTTCTCTGTTTCTGGCTAACCTATGGTGAAGAAAGAGTCCTGCGATTGTGTGATTGGAAATAGGCAGAGGTGATTGTGCCTCATCCTTATGTGGCTAGCCTTATGTTTTCTACCTTTCAAACCTCGCTGTAGAGGGTTAAGTATACATTGCTGGTCTGCATGCAAGCAGATGGTAAGCACATATTCTGTTTGTTCCAGCAGCTCTTTGGAACAGGCACTCACAAAGCAGAAAGGAGAGCAAAAGTGGCCTACTCAGATGTTTTTGTTTCTGTATCCTCTGATGGTAGTTTGGTGGAAGCTTTGGTATAGAGGTGGAGATTGAAGGCATTTTCTTGGTTTTTTTGAGGCTCGTAAGACTGTTATATTCTGAGAGCACATACCTACTGCAGGTGTATTTTAACATACTCTTTTCCTTTAACAGATATCTGCAGTATTCAAGGGGTCCTTTCTAAGTAAAAGATACATCAGGTCCCATGTTGTCAGTCTAAGGTAAGTAATGTGAAGGTCGGGAATAAGCAGGGATGTGAAAAATAGCCTTTCTGCCTACTCCTTGACCATATGGAGCATATGTGGTTGTTTATGCTTGGATTACACCAGCAGAATGACTAAACCTTGTATCTCCTTCAGTACTCACAGTACTGAGAGCTCAGTTTACCTTCAGAGGTCAGCAAGGAAGAGAAATTTGGACTTATGCTTCTGCAGAACCTGAAGACCAGTTGTTTGTGTCTGTGATGCAGTAACTGTATTACTAGGTGATCCCAGTCTTCACTACTAGTAAAGGGCTTGAGAGATGCAGTCAGCTCTTTATTCCAATTAATGCTTTCTGTGGAAGCGCAGGCTAGTGTGTTACCCCTCTGCATGATGTACAGCAGGAGATGACTGTTCTCCTCCCTCTCTGAAGAGGTCTGATAGAATAAATGATTCCACTGTGAGATACCTGGATACAGAGTTGAGAGGAGGAGGTAAGTAGGACATACAGGTCTAAAGGTCCTTCCTGTGACTTAAGTCTTTAGGGTCTGTGCAGTAATTATGTATCACTCTTGGCAATAAAATCTGTTGCTTGCCTCTACTTCACATTGCTTTGGTTTGGAGTTCTGTTTCTCTAAGGCTCAATTCTGTTATGGAATATTTTTTAATATTTTTTTCCCTAGACATCAAGAACTGCCAGACAAATGGCACAAATGTCCTTCACAGCACTTCTGGGCTTTCTTGTCTTTACCTGTCTCTGGTTGGGATGAGTCACTTCCTTAAATTGTTCTACGTTGTTTGCTGCTGCTGTTCTTTTTTTTTCCCACAAGCATCCCATACTGTATATCAACTGAAATTACTGAACTTGAGAGCCAGACTTCAAGCTACTTCTTTATGCCTCTTAGGTTAACCAAACAGTGTATCTCTTCCAAGCTAGTTTTCACTACAAGATACCTTGTGGTGTGACTAGGCACACCACCAGCCTAGATGCTGCGTCTCTGGTTCTCCTTCTAGGCTTCAGTTGATTTTCTATTAGACTGTTAGTCTAAAATACTGGATCCAGTGCTTTATACTGACAGTATGTGATCGTGCCTTGCTGTGATAACTCAATCTGTTGAGATTTTTATCTCGATGCAACAAAGCTAAATCATAGAATTATCATGGTTGGAAAGGACCTTCGAGATCATCAAGTCCAACTGATAGCCCTACACTTCTGTTACCGCTAAACCATCTCCCAAAGTGCCCCATCTACCTGTTTTTTTTGAAAACCTCCAGAGATGGCAACTCCACCACTTCCCTGGGCAGCCTATTCCAGTACCTTGCCACTCTTTTAGTGAAGAAATTTTTCCTACTATCTAAACTAAACCTGCCCTGGCACAACTTGAACCCATTCCCTCTACTCCTATTGCTAGTCACAAGGGAGAAGAGGCCAACACTTGCCTCTCTACAACCTGCTTTCAGGTAGCTGAAGAGAGTGATAAGGTCTCCCCTCAGCCTCCTCTTCTCCAGGCTAAACAGCCCCAGCTCCCTGAGCCTGTCCTCATAAGGCCTGTTCTCCAGACCCCTGATCAGCCTAGTTGCCCTTCTCTGTACCCTCTCCAGCACCTCGATGTCCTTTCTGTACTGCGGTGCCCAAAACTGCACACAGTACTCAAGGTACAGTGGCCTCACTGATGCTGAGTACAGGGGTAAGATCACCTCCCTAAATGGCCAATAAATGGACAAGTAAAATGGAAAGAAATGCCAAAAAACCTTTTTAACTTCTGTGATTCTAAACTGTGTCTTTTTGAATGGCTTTTAGGAATAGTCTGTTGGGCTTCTGCTGAAAGGTTCTAACTTGCTTTAATTGTCCTGCTGCCATCTGTGTCCTACTGACGATTTGCTGCATGGACGCCAAGGGGAGTGACCCCTCCTCCCCTTCTTAGCTGTTACTGCTTGTAACAGTTCCCAGAAGATTCCTTCTGATCACTGATATAGTAAGAACCAAGGCTTTTGCTGCCTGCTGACTTACCTTCTCCTACTTGAGCACAGCTCTGCTATTTGTTGTATGCATCTGTACAGACTTCTAATATAGAGAAGGCAGACAGTGCAAAGCAGGACAAAAAGGATTAGGGGGCAAAGAGGGAATGACACCAATTTGATTTTGTTGGTTTGCAGCCCAGATCATGATGGAGTGCTTGCATCTGTTGTTCTGGTGTTTAAATTTGCCTCGGCTGACAGCAAGGCAGTGTGCTGGGATCATATCAACAATGTGTTACGTGGAAGGCTGAAAACAAGCTCCATGTTCTTGAATGTTGACCTGTCTACCCTTAGACTCACAGGCAAGTGCCTTAGGTTTCTGTTTTTAGCTTGGAATTTGTACCTTATACTTTACTGTTCTTAGTATAATGAGTTTTACTTTAGCATGCAAATATGGACTGTTCCAGTTTTCTTCTTTTGCCTTCTCAAATTGGTGTGTGACAGCCAACAGCTCAGGAGTTTGGAAGACGTAGCATGAAAAGAACTAAAACATACTGGTGCTGTTTTGAGTGTGATCTCTTCTCTGTGCATTGGAGACACTCTGCGTAACCTAGCTCTGCTGAACAAGATAGTCATATTCCTCCCCCTAGTTTGTCAAAAAAAGGCCCAACTTCGTGACTGTGGGTTCACAGGTTACTTTAAGGCACACAGTGAATTGGACAAGAACCTGTGTTAGTAAGTACTGCAAAGCAGAGTCCTCAAGCTATTAAAAAAATGCAAGGCTGAGATGGTTCCCTCCTTTGCTTATTTGACAGATTGCTGTAGCAAGTGTTCATAACAAAGCCCTGAGCTTTCTTGGGCAGTAATCCTCTCCCATGAATTTGTTGGTGGTTACCATCAGAATCTGGCAGAGGATTTTTTTTGTAGGAAAGAAATCGGTAATGTTACATTTTACCTCCTGTGAGTTCTAGCACTACAGATTTTTGAAGACTGTTTTGACCACTTTGCTATACTGAACCTGCACAAATGCATGCAGGCATTTATCATGCACAGCTGCCAGTGTGTGCACATGTTACTTGCACCTGTTTGCAGTTATCTGCTTTTGCTAGCTTTGAGCTGAGGCAAGAAGGATGTGTCTTTTGGCCTTACACATTCAGTGAAGAACAGAGGCTTAGCTGAACTTCAACAGAGCAAATACTCCTTTTACTGTACTGTCTCTCCAGGCAGCATTGCAAACCATTTAGTTGGTGTTGTCTGGGTACAGGGAGAGAGTCTGTGCTAGATTATGCGCTGAGATGTACTCACTGTCTTGTTTGCTTTTCATTTCAGAGTTGAACAAGGAAAAGGGAGATAACCTTTTAAACAACTGTAAGTACGAATGCTTTATAGAAAAGGTCCAGAGACATGGTGCTGTAGGTTGTGTGTTCACAATGTTCTTATGCTTTAGAGATGCAAATTATAAAAATAACTTGTTAAATATACTAGAGCAGTAGACAGTGTGTGAGCCGGAGAAGACATCAGCTCATTTTCTTGCAGTTAGCTGGCTCTGTAATGTTTGCATAATCAGGCCTTCTGACTTGATTGTGGTAAGCACTTGCTTTAGTGTTGGTTACAGAAAGTAGAGTAGTGTAGATGAGCTGCTGTTAGTGAGCATTGCGCAAGATTTGTGGGCCAAGGTTCTCAGTGGAATCTTTCCAAAAACATTTTCCTTCCTTCCCCCTCTTCCCTGCAGAAAGGTTTGGCAATAGATCTGAGCTAGACCTTGCAATATACAGGGAAAAGCCAGAGGGCGGGAGAGGCCGAAGAGCTGTCTGCAGTGAAAGCAAGGCAGTGGCACAGCCCTGGAGAGGGGCAGGTTCTTAGTCCCTCTTATTCTGTGCCCACCCTCTGAGAGGTCTTAAAACTCCTCTGGAAACAGGGAGGTAGGATAAATCCCCTCTGAGGGAACCGCATCAGTCCCCTGCATGGTCTCAGAGCCTTTGTGCTTTAGCTTTCCATCTTTAAGTGAACTCTGAGGATTAACTGGCTTGGCTATAACTTTTTTTTCGGCTGGTAATGCATGACTGTGCTGTTGACACAGCAGCTAGAAGTAAACTGTTGGAGGAAGAGAGCACTATTTTTTTTTGTTGCTGTTGTCAAGGCTGACCTGGAGGTGACCAAACAAAATCCTTTCTTTGCTTAGGTTGTGGCTTGGTTTTGTGTTTTTGTGGTGGTTTCTTTTGTGTGTGGATTTTTTTTTCTCAAATTAGTCTTCAGCAATTCTGTGACACTTAAAGCTGTACTGACTGTGTTGGTCTTTGCCTTTGCTGTGTAGGTGGGATGTTACAAATAATGGGAAGATTGCCTCCACTGAGTTCACAAGTGATGCACGGTGTCTGTGTAGTGCGTGGTTTGATGGTGACGTGTGTACAAAGCTTCGAGCTGCCCTGTGATGTGGTGGTTGTTTGTGGGAGTTCCGCAGTATTTTCATACTCAATTTTTAAGAGGTCTTTTTTAAAAGAAAAACAAACAAACAAAAAGAAACTAAGGGTAGGGGTTTTTTTCCATATAGTACCAAGAGAGGTTTTGTCCTTAGATAAAACTTACATGCTGTTCTTATGAAAGCTATATGAATATAAGTGCTTAGGTTAATTAGCTGTAGATGTGTTTGTACCTGATAGTCTGTGTGCGTAGCTGTATGCCCGGACACACTAATGATTGTGTATGTTATTTTCCCCCCTGTACCGATACTGTTTTTAACCAGGTAAACTGTTACAGCTGGGGAAAACAAACAATGCCTCAGACACACATCCTTCAGTTCCTGTGGGGCTTCTATGTCTGAAACTGACTTAATGAAAAAGCACTGACTTTTCTACCAAACTTGTTTTGCTTTACCCACATCTATCCTGAGACAACTGTGACCATGACACTTGGCCTCCCTGATATTGGAGGCACTGCTTTAGGTGAAGGCAGTCATTTGACACTCTTGCCATGCCTGTGCCTGCAGCCATGACAGCCTTTTCCAAAGCAACTCCCTGAGTTTCCACAGTCAGCTAAAGCAGAGATGCCTTTTCTTTGACAGGCTGTGGAATACGAAGACAGACATTCTCCTTCACAGGAGTGGAGAGAATAATTGGTGGGCAGCGTGCACGGGAAGGGGAATGGCCGTGGCAGGCTAGTATTCAGCTTGATGGGACCCATCGCTGTGGTGCATCGGTGATCAGCAATACGTGGTTAGTCACTGCAGCCCACTGCTTTAGAGCGTAAGTTTATCAGCACCTTTTTGATCCTACAGGCCTTAGGATTCTCAGGTGCTCTGACCTTTTATGGCCCACTAACATCTGTATCTGCTGAAAGATAACAAGTTTGGCTCTTCTCTGCCTCACAGAAAAACCTGATCACATTGCGTTTTGATGCTTAAATAGGTAGCTAAGCTCCTTTGGGGATCTTGTTTTGCATGGCTGTGACATAACCTCAGATATCTTACAGAGGAAGAGATCCTCGGAGGTGGACTGCCAGCTTTGGAATTCTGCTGAGACCTCCGAAACAGAAAAAATTTGTCCGAAGAATTATTGTTCATGAAAGATACAGCGACTATGTCCTTGATCATGACTATGATGTGGCTGTTGTGGAACTTGCCTCTGCTATTAAGTTCACAAGTGATGTGCACAGTGTCTGCCTTCCTGAAGCATCTCATGTTTTCCCAGACAACGCTTCCTGTTTTGTCACAGGCTGGGGAGCTTTGGAGAACGATGGTGAGTGTCTCTTGCCTTGCAGTGTCCTGTCACATCTCTCTGAGAAGGCCGCTCTTAGTTTTATGTTGGGGTTGGTTTTTTTGTTTGTTTGTTTATTTCGGGTTCCTTAGACTTTGTTTGACAGGTGGATGTGTTAAAGATATACTTATGGACTTAGTCTGCTTTTTTTTTTTTTTCTAGCTTGGTCAGTGGGTTGGAATGTGGGGGAAAGGTCCTACAGGTTAGGCAGCTTTTCTTTGGTGCGTTATGCTTTGTGATGGTTGAATATATTCCATTCTATTTCCCTACGGGCCCAGTCCCTGGGGGTTTAGCTCTGGTGTGAGATCTTTTGCTGTCCATTTTTGTCATAGATGTATCACAACAGTTTTCATCAGTTATTCTGTCTTTGGTCATAATTCAGTTTTCATCCAATGGCTTGAGTGCACTTCATTCAAATTAGTCCATATCAGTGAGTTTAGAGATGATGTGACTTTAAATCTGCTTATGAGAGCCATTGAACTACTAAGGTTGTGTTTCATGGTAGACTCTTGAGGTGTGTAGTGATTGTCCAAAACTCCATTGCAGTTAACCAAATGGGACTTTCCAATGATATTGAGACCATATCTTTTAGACTACAGTTTAATTTGACAACTCAATGTACAAAAATTCCTTTGCCTGTTGTGCTAAATTGTGTCTGGTGAGAGTGGAAGATGGAGAAGGGTTATGCTCGGGAGCAAGTGAAGGACTTTACAGGGTTGGAGAAAACTCTTCTTCCTGAGACGTTGTCTGGGCAGGTCTCCATTGCTTGTAGTGGAAGAAAAGATGTAAGAAAATCTGACAACTCATAATCCTTGAGTGTTTTAGGTTGCATACCCTGTCTGAAAATTCTAGTACCACTTTTTCCTTCTAGGCTCTAGTGTTAATCAGCTTCGGCAAGCAGAAGTGAAAATTATAAGTACTGCTACTTGTAATAGAAAACAAGTGTACGGTGGAGCGATAACACCTGGAATGTTGTGTGCTGGATACTTGGAGGGGCAGGTGGATGCCTGCCAGGTAAGTCTCTTCATACATAATAGTAAAAAGAAAAATAAGTGGGGTGGGAGGTGATGTTTCCCAGAAATAAAATATACCTTGGAGAATTTTGATTTAGTTTATGGGGTTCAGTATCTTGACAGATGTCACTGAAGAGCTTTATGACTTCTGGCTGAAGTCTGCACTTAGATGCTTGGGGTTTATATGTCATGCACATGTGAGAGGATACAGATGGGAAGGTGTGGAGTGGGAGAGACTGAATTAGACATAGGCATAGACATGTCTTCCCGGTAAACCGTGTGGAGGTTGAATTATAGCTGTGGTGTAGAGACAAATATCTGTCAGTTGCAACAGAAAAATTTGAGGTTTGCTGCATTAGTGTGGTGAACGCTGTTTACTCTGTTCCTGCCTGTTGACATTTTTCTCCTTAGGGTGACTCTGGTGGGCCACTGGTGCATGCAAACTCCAGAGGAATCTGGTATCTTGTGGGAATAGTGAGCTGGGGAGATGAATGTGGCAAGGAAAACAAACCAGGAGTGTACACAAGAGTGACTTACTATCGAAACTGGATCAACTCCAAAACGGGCATCTGAAATGTGCGGCAGGTTAAGTTTTGTGGGCTGTGTATGGCTGTTCCTCTGACACATTCTGCTCTGTGGTTACCCTCTAAACAGCTGCTGGCTTAGCTTGTGGTCGTTTATCAGGTTCTAGCAAGCTCAGAGTGGTCTAGGAATGGAAATTGGTTTTTCCTACAGCCAGACAGGATGGACTTGATCCACATGACAGCTGTTTGGGAAGTACTTCATCAAAGGGATAACTGCCTTTGTATGCAATAGACTGACTTTTTTTTTTTTTTTCCTCCCTATGTGGCCAAATGTTTTGGCACTGACTGTTATACCCAGGCAAAGCGTTTGGGCCCAAACGATCATTACCAGTATCCAAAACAACTTATAACTGAAGTGTGCCCTGCCCATTTGCTGTGTGCCCTCTATCTGTAAACCAGCTGTAGTCCAGCCCTTGACTCCAAGGTTGCTGCGCTTCTAAATTCTACTTGAGCCTTTTCCTGCACCATTCCAGGGAGCATACTCTTATAAAGAACAGAAGTAGTCCTGGTTCCTAATATCATGTCAGACTGTTGCTTAGGTGAATAGAGAATTTTAACTTGCTGTGTTGTCCTGAAAAAGGAATCGGTGGAAAACACCATCTTCTGTCCACCTTCTTTGAACAAGTGAAAGTACCTGCATCCACTCATCACTTCACTTGAAGAGCCCCTGCCAGAGTGTTTGCCATGAGAGTGATTGCTGGACTTAAGACCAAAACTGTCGTCATGTTCATACTGGTCTGTTGTCATATCAGAGTATTTGGCTGAATTAATGTCCACTTCTAACTTTCCAGTTTATATTGTTCTGAATAAAGGTTCTTGGCTTTTTGTTCAGTATGGAGGGTTATAACAATCTCAATATGACCATTACCAAAAAAAAAAAAACCCAACCTCTCAAACTGCTTATTCTTACGAATGCTGCCCTCAAGTCTTCGTTATTTAATATGCATATCTTCAGCTGTATCCTAAAAAACCCAAACAAACCAAAAAAACCTCCAAAAAACCACAAACCCTTTTGTGTTACAGTGGAAATACCTGTCTCCTTCAGAGTAGAGCATAACTTCTGACTGACCCAGTCATCTTATGTTAAGATCTCTCTTTGGTGTCAAGAAGTAAGAATTGCCTGTGGCTCGTTGCTGGACCACTGTTAGCTCATTTGATCTCAACCACACAAACTTCATATTCTCTCTGACTTCATGTTTTCAGGAGCCCATGTTTCCATCTGACAGGTACATCTCAAACACTTTCTAGACCGCAGCAGCAGAACATGCCTTTTCCTGGTGAGGATGCTGTTCTTGCTGTGTCTGCAGACTCCTTCCAACACTTTACATGGATGCCGATCCTGGCAACAGCAAGTACTACGGTCTTAGTTGCTAGATAATGAGCCACTTAATTGCTCTCTTTTCCTTCTGTGGTCAGAAGAGAAGGAACTCAGCAGAGGAGATACCAGACATGCTGCTAAGACTTGGAGCTGGTCTAGTGTGGTGAGCAAGCAAGAATATAATGCCAGCCTAGAACAAGTGAACAGCAAGCTTTTGGCATGCTCATAGTTAGAAGAACTGGGGGAAACAGGCCTGCAGTGATTAGAGTCTTAAGATTAAAGTGTTGTCCAAACTGAGTACAAGTCAGTGGACATAGTCAATGGCAGTTCAGGGGATCCCCTCTGGACTATACAGGTAGCTGAATGCTGCCAAACAAAAGCAGCAATCCACTGAGTTCACAGAATTGTTTTGATTTAAGTGTCCTGTGATTTGCTGCTTGCTTTTTCTAGAGCCTCACTGGAGGTACTGAATGCTTGGATATGCAGAGAACATCTGCATGAAAGACAAGGGTCTGCAGTTGTGTTTTCTATGCTTGTGTATGTCAAGAAACCTGACACTTAAGTTTTGTTTTTTTTCTCAGGGAACTTTTCTTGTGGAATGTTTTGAGCTTCAGAAACAAAACGTTGTGGCTTAATTTCTACATATGGAGTAAAAAGTGTCAGACACCTAGGTCTGAGGCAGACAAACCTCATTTTAGTCCCTTAGGTAGAACATGGGTTTGAAGCATATTGCTTGTAGAGGAAGCTTAAAAGTGATGTAATGACAAGTAGATATACATTTTTATTTCTTGCTGGTAGCAGTGTTTTCTTGCTGGATAGTGAATAAAACTTGACCTTCATGAAGAAAAGCATCACTACAAGGTGCCATGGATTTCCAGTTCTCAAGCACTTTAGGCTTGAATTTTCAAAAGGCATAACTGTTTCTTCATCCTGCTGCGTTTCATTATAACTTGGAAACTTAGTATTTCAGGCTTGCAAATCCCAGCTATCTCACTGGTTCCCCAAACCAGGTAAGTAGATGTCCAAAAAATTTATTTTGCCTCTGTAAACTTTCCAGTTGTGCTTATTTTGGGTACACAATGAGAAAGCCTTAAGCATTTTTTTTTCTGTATCAAGGGCTGCAGTAAATATCATTCTCCAAAATGATGCTCACAAGGCTGAAAATGTGAACTTGTCGTTTCCTTAAGAAGGTCTGAGCATCCTCTTAGAGAAACAGTACCTGATCCACCTTAATGCCAAGTGCCAGCACAGTGCAGACAAAGAGGAGTGGGGCTGAAGAGGACCAGACATCTGCATGGTGTCTGTTTTGGGAGCCTTTACTTTGGACTGCCTTGTGGCGTTTTCCTGATAGCAGCTGGAACAAGTCGTCTGATCTGTTTTCTTCTGGAAGCAATGTAATTTACATGCTCTGAGGCTTCTCGGTGACACAAAGCAGTATAAATGGGAACTGTCGAGAAGAGCGCTTGAAAGAACACCTCTCATCCACTGGGAATGTTGGTGGAGATGGACATAATGTCATTACTTGTGGCAAAACTACACTGATGTCAGCAGTGTCTGACTTTTCCTGAGGGGACAACATGGCAACCTGAAGCAATGTAGGTGGCCAAAATATTTTATTTGGTTTAGATGGCCTAGCAGACTTGTATTTGGTTTAAGCTGTAGTTTCACCTATTTATGAAGCCACAAGATTAATGTTCTCTCAGCCATATTTTCATAGGAATTAACATCTTGACTCAAGGCAGAATGGGATGTGTCTAACTATGCAATCATACACGACACACAGGAATGCAATTTATATGTAAATTTAGTAAAACCTGTTAAAAATTTGCCTTCTGTTTCGTGTACTTTTTAATTTCTTGCATCGCTATAAGATGAGGACTGCTGTATTAGAACATGTTACACTGGTCCTGTACCGTCTATTTATGTACAGGCTATTGTGAGGTCTTAGCCATCTGGTTTTATTAACTGGTTTGAGAAGCATAACTGGAAGAAGAGCATAACTGTTAGAAGATCAAAACGCCCTCCAGGCTTGGACAGGGGTTGCCCAAATTTTTGTGCTGGCAAACAAGTCTCATGTCAGCCACTAGAGGGTTAGTTGGATTGTAGAAAAGCCTGAAGCTCCTGGTGGCTGGTGGTGCTGTTTCAGCTCAGAAGAGAGGATCTAGAGGACAAGGCACTGTGGCCGTGTTGCCTTGAAGATGCAGAAATGCTACACGGTTGTCTTGCAAAGTTTGGGGGGGCTACAGTCGTTCAGCTTTTAGCGTAGGTCTCTGCAGCACTGAGTGCTTTTGCCTTTTCCCTCCATCAGAAAGCTAGCATCAAATGCTCCCCTTTTAAGCATGCCCGGTACAATGTACTATGGCTGTGAGCAAGGGACTGAGCAGGTTTTGCCTGCTTCTCTACCACACCATAGCCAGACTTTTGTTCTGTGAAAAAGCAAACTGGAAAGGCACATTGTCAGGTTTTGTTGGCATTATGGGTCTGTCTTCTGAGCTCGTCAGCCTTCTTGCAAACAAGGTAGCATAGAGGAGCAGCAATTTTGAGAATCTGATAGAATGGAAAGTTTACAGCTGCTTTTTGCATTGACCTCCCATTGTGACAACTTCTGATGATTCTTGTAGATCAAAGACGCTTACCAGATTTCTTCTTGTCCCTTTGCAATCGGGATGGGAAGCTAGGTACCAATTGCACCATATGCTGAGCTAGAAGAGCATGCTTTTGATGAATGCAGCTTGCTGGGGTACATTGATCCTGGTCTTCAATACCTAACAGCTGAAGGGATGGGCTTGGATTTTGAGATATTCTGAGGGTAAAACGTAGTGCAACAGCTTTATTGCAATATTAGAGGACGTGCCAGGTTAGCTATGGATGGGAAGGTGGCTGTCTGGAAGAACAATTGCCCTTTTGTCACATTTTACTGTATCAAGTTTACAAAGGGAGTCTTAGAAACAGACTTAAAAGAACATCAGTGTAACAAATATGATTTTGAGAATTGTTTTATTATGGCTTAGAGAAAACCACTTTGTCCTGGGTTTCTGACAGAGTGCATGCTGTATGTGTGACACTTAAAGCATTTATGAGCATTCAGTAGCTGTTAACTGTCGTGACCCAAGGGTATGGGTCTTGTCTATCTGGGGAGCCTGTGTGGGTGGGGTTTTCTGTCAAAGGCTTTGAAGTGAAAAACTGAAGAGTAATTCTCATGTTCTGCTGTATGTGTGGTTGAACTAGGATCCTTCTATAGGGAATACCTGTCAATATTTCAGCTTGCTTGGGGTCTTTGATCCATTATTGCTGCCAAAAAAACTTTTCAAAATCTATATAGTTAGCATAGTTCAGAAACAAGTATGACAAATGGCAGTTAATGGGCTTTATCTGTAAGAGAAGATCAGATCTGTGACCGCCTAAGGAAGCCTGAACATTGTACATGTGTCTTATGGGGCCTGATGAGGTGCACCCCAGAGTCCTGAGGGATTTGGCTGATGTAGTTGTCAAGCTGCTTTCCATGGTATATGTGAAGTTCTGGCAGTCAGGTGAAGTTCGTGTTGCCTGGCTGTGGTGGGTTTAATTGTATCGTTGTGTCATGGTTGACAGGCTGCAGGGATGGGATGTCATCCAGAGGGACCCGGAGAAGCTTGAGAAGTGGTCCCGTGTGAACCTGAAGAGGTTCGACAAGGCCAAATGTAAGGTCCTACGCCTGGGTAGGGGCAATCCCAGGTGTCAGTACAGAATGGGGGATGAAGGGACTGAGAGCACCTCTGTGGAGAAGGACGTGGGGCTACTGGTGGGTGAAAAGCTGGAGATAAGCCAGCAATGTGCACCTCCAGCCAGAAGCCAACTGTTTCCTGGGCTGCATCCCCAACAGCGTAGCCAGCAGAGGGAGGGGATATTCTGCTCCTTTGCTCTGGTGAGACCTTACCTGCACTGTTGTGTCCAGTTCTGGAGTCCTGAGCCCGGGAAAGACATGGACCTGTTGGAATGGATCCAGAGGAGGCCACAAAATTATGAGAGGGAGGGAATACTTCTGCTATGAAGAAAGGCTGAGAGAGTTGAGTTTGTTGAGCCTGGAGAAGAGAAGGCTCTGGGGAGACCTTATTGTGGTCTGTCAGTACTTAAAGGGACCGCTAATGAAGAGGGGAGCAGACTTTTAAGCAGGGCCTATTGTGATAGGACAGGGGGAGATGGTTTTAAACTAAAAGGCAGATTTAGACTAGATCTAAGGAATCTTAGATCTTGGATCTTACGCTGAGGATGAGGAGACACTGGCCGAGGTTGCCCAGGGGGGTGGTGGATGCCCTATCCCAGGAACCATTCCAGGTCTGGTGGTTTTGGGCTCTGAGCAACCTGCTTTATTTACAGATATCCCTGCTGACTGCAGGGGTGTTGGACTAGGTGATCTTGAAATGTTCCTTCCAACCCAAACCAGTCTGTGATGCCATGATTCTCAGGGTAAAGTTTTACTTTTAATTGAACCTATTCTTAAGTGACGCTTCCCTTGAAAAAGAATGTTTGCCATTCATTCCTAGTGCCTTTTTCTTAGGTACAAATAAACTGTTTCTGTAAGGACAGAGAAAAGGCTTTGGGGAACTTGTTATCCAAAAATGAAATTATTTTCTTTCATGTAAGTTCGTATAGGTCTAAGCAATACATGGCATGTCTCTGATTCACTTGATTAGTTTATGAATTCCTTCCTTCTTCCAGTAAAACTGAAAGGTTGTGCTTGCTGTGTGGTATTTGTCCCCTCAGCTCCAGTGCTTTCCATCTTCCAGTTGTGCCACTGGGCAGTCCCTGCCCCGAGGAAGAAAGGACTTGCTGTCAACTTTGCAGAGCCTGTTTTAACCACAGATCATTCTTTTGAAGTCAATACAGACAGCTGCCTACAGTTTTCATACACGTTCTTTCTAAGTCAATGCAAACAGCTGCCTGGCTCTTGGGATCACCTGCGGTCTTCACTCTTTGGAGTCATGACCCAAACAGTCTGGCACTGTTCTCTAGATCACCTGCATTCCAGCGGGAGCTGTTACTGGGTTCGTTCCTTCCCCAGTGGACAGATGGGCAGAGGGATTATGCTAGGAATAGTGTCACCCGTGACAGAGCGTGGTAAGAACGTAAGAAAAACCTTTTTTACTGTGACAGTGGTTCAGCTTTCAAACATGCTGTCAGGAGGCATTAATGGAGTGTCTATCCTTGGAGATACACAAAACCCAGTTGGATAAAACCCTAAGCACCTGGGTCCAGCTGCCCTTGTTTTGAGCAGGGATTTTAGGCTAGACCATCTCCATACTTCCCTTCCCACCTGGTCTGTGACTGTGTTTTCCCAAAGTGCCTAGTGGCTTCAGAAAAAGGCCCATGGCTGTGGTGAAGTGGCAGGTACTGTCTCAGATGAGGTGACTGTCCCTCAACTGTTTCTGTGACAGGCAAATGTGCTGGTAGACCTAAAGAAGACTCACACTAGGTTGTCTTCATGCACGACCCTTAGACAAACAGCGCTGTTGTCCCCAACTTGTCTGGCACTGTTACCATTGATAGAATAATCAAAGAAAATAGCAGGACACAGACGGGAGAACAATCCATTCTGTGCCACCTAGGTGGAAAGCAGGTTACCCAAAAGCGAGCTTAGCCAGAAGGTCTCACAGGGGGGCAGTGAACCGTGTGGGACCCTCATTTGGTACAGAGCAGTGCTGCTTGAAGCATGCTGCATTTTTCTGTTGGAGTGACTCAGCTCCTGAACTGTGGCTGAAAGGACAGCTGGAGTTGAAACAGCTATCGGTTGGAGGTCTTGGGCGGTCATGTCTAATTTAGTCTATGAAGCCTTAAAGGCTACTGCAGTGTACGATGTATCAGGTACAAGAAGCACATTGAGGATCTTGCAGGCTGATGCAGGGCAAACTGGAACAGATAATAGCTGTGACAGAAAGCATCTCAAAGAACCAGACACTGTTTGGCTTCCACCAGGAAGGTTAGCTGCTAACAAATAACATAAAATCAAATCCAAGCTAACCTGTTTTCTGGGGATGTAAAGATGTAGGAAAAGTCTTGTTCTGAGTGTGCTGTACGCTGCAGGAAGACCTGCGTTGCTGCTCCCTGTAAGTTTCTCTAGCCCTTCTGATATGTGAAACAATGCTTCTATACTGTTTAATTTGTGCTGTCCCTGTAACGGATCTGGTTTTATTTTAATGAGCCTTATATGTCTTTGTAGGCCTAGTCCAATTCATATAAAGATCTCCTGTCTCTTTGGAGATGCTGTGTGTTGTGACTGGGAGCAGTGGCTTTGTGTAGTAGATGTACAGAGAGAGAAGTGTTAGCCTGATTGCTAGGCAACACCTGGAAGAAAATGCAGGCTTGCCTGTTTCACTCCACTGGCTGAGCAGCTGCAGAGGATGGGTATGCGTGTGCGACCTTCTTGCCATGGATGGGGTGACAGGCTATGAATTCTTCTTTAATGAGTCTGGCAGTGGGGGACTTCTGTTGACTAAGGGCGTTGTCTGCATTCTGGGCTGGCCTAGCTGGATGCAACTCAGATGGGCGTAGCAGTTTCTGTT
The DNA here is from genome assembly GCA_013399015.1 of Galbula dea. Classification (NCBI taxonomy): domain Eukaryota; kingdom Metazoa; phylum Chordata; class Aves; order Piciformes; family Galbulidae; genus Galbula; species Galbula dea. The sequence continues at coordinate 76,114 of VWZX01007829.1, forward strand.
ACAAGGGCCTTGAAAGAGGGACTAATTGGAAACCAACCAGGGCAGAATATGCCACACTTCAGAGCTTCAGGCCATTGCTATAGCACCTGAGAGCTGCCACATGCTCAGGCTCTCAAAGCTGCACGAGCATAGGATAAAATATGGCCGAGTGAGTTTTGAAAGCTCGAGATGAAGGACCTGGCTTCTCTTCCAGCCCTGCCATTGGCTCTGGAGAATCATTCTATCTTTTTAGTGGATTTTCTCGTTTTGTTTATCTACTTAGTTATAGTTTAGTGGCTGGGAATTTCATGTGGTAAAGGAAAGCATGAGATAATAAACTGATGACCTCTTTTGTCAGAACAGTAGAGTTGCGTAGCATGTTCACAGCTGAAATTAAAAAGTATAAAGAAATGCAGCTCATTTAGAGCTTTCCCTGAATTTTGAAGGCTGAATGCAAGATGCCTGTGCTCTTCAGGAGGAGGAAGCCTGAAGCCATAACTGGATGTGCTGATGAAAAATGAGTGGACTTGTCCTAGGGAAGGATTTAATTGCAATGTACTAGTTTGGTCTTATCAGATGCTCACAGAATCACAGAATAATCTAGATTGAGAGGGATGTACATTGAACCCCCTACTCAAAACAGGTCTAATTAGGTCACGTTGTTCAAGGCCGTGCTGTATAACAGCATTTCTGTTAATTCTGTTGGATAGTGCTGGCAAGAGCATTCAGTTCTTGGTTTAGGAGTAATGACTGACCGCTGTCTTTGGCCTAAAATCTGTGGCCCTGGTTGAGTAACTGGTAGACAATTACATAAAACGTCTTTGCTTGTAAATTCTGAAGATGTTATTGCTATGGGGCTGGCCAATGGTCTTCTCTGAAGATGTTCTTCGTCTCTACAGCCGGGTAGCCTGTGTAAGTATGCAAACGTAAACCAAGGTAGCCTATTATTACCATTCTTAGGCAAGCAGTCTGACTGGCTAGGCTGACATTGCAGGGTTAAATGGAGACAATGGTCATTATCTTTTCACACTTTCATTCACAAAATCCTGTGCACCCACATTCTCAGATTTCCACCCCATGCTTTGATAGCCAGTTTTCCTACTGCTTCACTAGTATTAACCAAGGTGGTTGGTAATTGCCTTACCTCTCTGAATAACCCCATAATGCCAAGCACTTTATAACTTGCTTATTTATTGTGATGAAAATTGTTCGTTAATGAGTGTCTTTTCTTTGCCTGTCTGTACTATTGTTCCTGGGAGATAGGTATGTGTAAGTGGACTTTGCACAATCTGACACACAGTATCACAGTATATTAGGAGTTGGACACAGGCAAGTGTATTTTCTTACTTTCCACGATTTTTCTAGGACAGTTCATTTAATGGTTAGTTAATTTGAAAACAAAAGAAACGTCCTTCAATTTTTATTTGGCAGATCGCAAGAAATTCTTGATTGTAGGGAAATCAAATCACATTTTTGGATTACCTCTGTTGTTCGTGCTCTGGAGTAACAACAGGAAGGTCTGTCCTAGTGTGCTCCAGAAGTTGCCGGAAGCTCATTCATCTGCTGCGCCTGCCTCTACCGCTACCACCCGAGACCTTTTGCAACCTTGTATTCCAATGAATGCTCTTCGCTTCTACAAAATCTTTTTGCAGAACTCAAAATTTCAGGTAAGTTTTGTCTCAAGTTCTAGCTGTTTGCTAAAACCTACTTCTGCTGGAATATGGTTTTTACTTGACTGAGGTGGGTAGAGCTGGCCTTTGAACTTTTGGGTGCATCAGGGAATATTCTGTACATGTTAACAGGGTAAACACTTTGAGGGCCATCTAATCCCAGTGTGCTTGGCCTAGGTGTCAAGGCACCCGACTCGTAGTCTCTAAATAGTAATGAAGATATCAGTGTTAGTAACCCGCTAACAGTGCTGCAAACTTTCCTCTCTGTGAACAGACCACTGTGCACAGCCTCAGCCTGATCATTCTGGGCAGTAATCGCTCCGTGCTTCTTTGTGTTAAGTCCCAAACTTAATTAAGCTTTTTCTTATTTGGGAATATGCTTTGTAAGGAGGACAGGTTTTGTGATCTCAATATCAAACAATCAAACCTTAGAATTCCTTGAGGTTCTTTGTATTTTTTTGACTCCTGGATCAAATTGGTTTCCAATTCATCTCCACTTCTCCTGGAGTTGCTGTGGGCATGCGTGTGTTTCAGGGTGGAGCAGGGATTTCCTTTGTGCACAAACTTTTCTGAGTTTTACTAATCTTGAAAAAGAAAATAACAGGGCTAGGGGGGGTGCAGGGAATGCCCAAAGAGGATATTAGTGCTTGACAGGTAACTGTATCCAATCAGTAAAGACTTGTGTAAGGTATGTAACTGCAACAAAGCCCTTTCTTCAGGGAGCTAGGAGAAGGAAAAAAAAATTGATCAAAGCAAGAGAAGAAATAGGAGGTGCTTTCAACAGTGTTTGTTTTTGGTTTATTTTTTACCCTCTGTTGCTGAGGTTCTTTCTGGAATATAATAAATATTCCCATAACAATGTTTGTGAAATTTTGAGACTTGACTGGAAAATCAAATGCTTCAATCTTTTTGGCGCAAATCAAAATGTGTCAAAGACCAGAAAGCAGAAGTTTGGTTTCTGGTAATGTTCCTTCTTTGGTTTTGTTTTTAGATGCAAGTACAATATTTGTCCCTACCCAATATCCACTTTTCCACTTCCCAGCTGGCTCTGAGGAGTCACATTTGTGCTGGGAGAAGGGAATTCCAAGGAGATTGGTGGCCATTTTCACAGAGTAAGCATTTTCCACAGGCGGGGTTATGCCAACCATTAAATGACTAACATGTAATTAGGAGGCTGGATACTTATAGTTGACATGTCCCTGATGCCAAGGGAGTCCAGGACAGCTGTGGAGGAGCGAGCACCAAGGGAGGTCAGGCTTGGCTGACCAAGCCGTTTATGTCTGTGTTAGTTTTTGTCCTTGGGAGACAAGTGACTTAGTGTTGTGGACAGTGCGGTGTCTCTCTCGTGTGGGTTTTACAGTAAGCATACGGCAGAAGCTGCTGCCGCTCAGGTGAAGGCCTGCTGTAGGGATACAAGTTGGACAGGAGGGGAGTGCTGGAAAAGGGAAATCTCATGCTCTTCCTGTTCTGCTGTGGTGAAGAGCAAGTCTTCTTGCCTGGGCCGGTTTATCTGCTCTGTCCATCTCTGCCTGGGGAGCTCTTTGATGCGGAGCTGATCCGAAGGTTACAGTCTCCTTATCAACTCCATGCTTACCTCTGTTTGTTTTTATTCTGAAGTTCGCTCCCTCATTTTGCAATAACCCACAGGGTGCTGGGTGTTGCGCCAGCCGTGCCTCAATGAAGGATCTTCATTCAACACCTTTCCCTTCCCATCACACCAGTCAATGTGACTCCTGCGTTTTCCAGCAGCACTCGCTACGCAGTCCAGACTTTAGTCAAGCCTTGGTTGGTGGTCAGAAAGGCTACCAGACCTACCGGGACCTACCATGGGATCTGCAAAAGTAGGTGATGTGGTTTAACTTGGCAAGTTTGATCTAGAGGTGTAATGGTGGTAAAGGATACTCTTTGTGGGACAGCTTTAGGACTTCAAGGACATGTATAGATCCAGATAATAAATCTGTTCGTTCTCTTGCTTTACCTTGGACCTTACTGCTCTGTCTCTGCCCCTCTCATCTTTTTAGATCTAGGGTACATTGTGGATCTGTCTGAAATGTGCAGCCTGAAAAGGGGTGATAGAGGGAAAGCTCAAAGAGCAAGTCCACAGGCTGAAAGGGAGATTTTGGACATTGTGGTTGGGATGGGAAGAATAAGGTATGGCTGGACTGAGAAATGCAGAAGGAAGCCTTTCCCTAGCATGGCCAGGAGCACAAAGATTTTTTTTGTCTTTTTAGAAAGATGATGTTAGTTTAGGGTGACGCTTACCTTTCCTCCTGCAATTGTCTTACCCTGCCCCTTTGAGGCTTTTATTGCAACAGTGCTGAAGCCAGGAAGCTCTTTTGGGTCAAAATCAAATGTTAGTAGCACGATTTGGAAACACCACAGGTTTTGGTCAGGTCTAGTTGTAATATTATTTCCCCCAAACCCTGCAAAAAGTCCCAGTAAAATCAGTGTTGGCAGCACAACTGTGACAAGTGTTCTGTGCCAAAGTATTTTGTGCAGTCAGAGGGGCTGGATATCCTTAGTTTTGTTTTACTGTAACAGTGTTTAAGACAATGCTGGAAAGTTCAGGGTATTTTTACAAGAGTAAGTCTCCTGGCTGTGACACTTTACTGTGCTTTCTGGGTCAGAGTAGGGAGCTGGTCATAAATGTACAGTCAGCCTCCTGGAATTTGTTGTTTCTGTTTAATGCTCTGACTCCTGGATTCGTGTGGCCATAGGAGATGCTCAATCTCCCTTGAGTTTGTTGTCTGTTGTTGCCTCAGCAGTTGAGGAAGCTTAAAAGTGTAACCACAGAAACAAAACCCAAAAGAGTCTGAAATCTTTGGGGTTTTTAACACTAACAAGTTGATGGGGTGGCTGTATTTTTGTGGTGGTTCCTAAAGTCTGCCATGTTAGTCTCTTCTCTGACATTGCTTGGAGCAAATGGCTGTGGATGATTGCAAGATACTGCTTATTTTTCCAATCCACAATATTTTTGTGAAATTGAGGGGTTTTAATAATTTCTGGACACGCTGAAACAAAAATATTGATTCTGGATTGACAAAACTTATTCTTTATGCCCACTTGAGTGGTTTTCTTGTTTTGTGAGGACAATATCATTTTAGACAATACAATGTTGACTTTGCCAGGAGAAGACAGAGTTCATCTTTTGGCTCTGCGCTCCCTAGTGGTGCTCTGCTCAATAGACAAAGGCCCTCTTCCTTGTTTAATATTCATACCTTAAAAGCTCTGCTTCTGTAACTGTCAGGTGATGAAGAAATGCCTATCAATTGTGAATAGCATTTTGTGTACGTTACACAAAGAGGGAGCCTGAGTGAGAGTTAAGCTGGAAGAATTGAAAAGCCATTCTTTTTTTTCTAGTTAGATGTAAATGTAGTTGCCATGTCTTGATATCAACAGTTGTGTAAATAACTTTAAAGACAGGGTGCTAGAGTGTAGTTAAACACCAGGTGTCCAGTTTGGTTGCCTCCTAATTAGCTATTTAAATAGTTGTTTAGATTATTTTGAAATCTAAAGTGTGTTAGGGGGAATCTATGTTGGATAATTAGCTATTTCCACATTTGGGAAGGGAAGGAAGACCCTGTGTAGCCTGTTAAACATCCAGAGTTCTTTGCTGGGCAGGGCTGTAGATCTGAGCATGGAGCTGTAAGCCTTGCTGTTTGAGCTCATTATGCTATGCCTTGCTTTCTTATAAGGGCCATGCTTCAATATTAGCTTTATCCAGTTCCAAGATGCCTCTTTTCACAACACTTCTACCTAAGTTGGAACATGTGCTTCATAAAATCCTTGAGGAAGCAGAGCTGCGAAGGAAAACTGGGTGGAGTAGACAGCCTTGCTGTTCTTGTCCCTCTGTTGTGCTGTGTCCTGCAGTTTGGGAAGCAAATGCTCCCACTCACAACTTCCTTGTGAAGGTCCAGTGTCTTGGCAGGGTGAGGTACAGAGTAGCTTGTGTTGTATACAGTAGGCTACAAGTGAATATATAGGTGGAAATGTGGTGCCACTTGCACCAATTTGTCATGCGGTAGCTGGGCAAAATGAGTTTAAATTACAGACTGCTGAGGTGTAGCAGGAAATGGATACCAGCCCTGGTACAAGGACACTCATGTCCCATTGGCATTAGGAGGAGTTAACCTTGATTATTGCAGGAGGCAGATGTGGTGCCTGCACAACACTAAACAGAAACCTATTCTGATCAGTTTGCCCCAGAGCAGATCCTGATTCCAGGAAACCCCAGTGAAATAGTTTTGATTCTGGTACACTCCAGACTTGATTTGACTCGTATGGAATTTTTGTCATTTGTTTCCTTGCCCCATTCACTCAGTTTCTGACCATTTTAGACAGGAAAACCGTAATGAGAAAGGACCTCCTCCTGAGCCTTAAAATCTTAGCCCCAGGGTAAACCCAGCCACTTTTCTGGCCTCTGCTGTTCCTGGTAGAGAGAGTGTTGCAGAAATGCCTCATTTTAATAATTGTTTCACAGACAGTTTTATAACTGGGCATTTTGGGTCAACATAAGCTATTAAAACCAAGTCATTCTGCTTCCATCACGTACATCTTCCATGTCTGTATTTCTGGTTACAGAGAGATCTTCATTCTGAATGAAGTCAAGCTAACATAGAGCCTGGGATGGCTTAATTCGACATGCTTCTGATACAAGACAATCTAAAACTTCATGTGCTCTGTGGACAGATTTAGTGGTGACAGGAGGACACGTTTCATACAGAACTGATCATGGGAATTGTCCAGTTTCTCTGCTACTGAAGAATTGCCTGGGGTTTCAGAGCCTCAGCTGGACCTCTTGTCTAAGGAGCCTTCTCTAATTTCAGCAGCATTTTTCCTGTGAAGAAACTTGTCCATCTCTGTTCAGTGAAAATACATTGCTAGATTACAGCATCTTGCTGTTCATCTACCCAGCCTCGCAATTGTTTATATACCATAAACAACTAAATCTGTATAAGTATAAAATACGGGAAAACTTAGTATTCAGCCAGAAACATAATCGTCCAAACTACGGGAAAGCTTAGGTGCTTTGGGTCATTCTCAGGGGATATAAGCTGTCACAGATGCACATGAACTCTCACAAAAGCAAAAGGGCTTCTCTGTTGTATCAGGCTTGCAGAACTCTTCAGGAGTGATGTGTAAGTGTAGGTTTTCTGCAGTGAAATTACATAGGCCAATAAGCAGATGTATTTCGATAAACAGATTAAAACACCATCACTGTCCTGTAATGTGTGTTTATCTATTACAACGATTGCTAAGGCTGATACAGTGAATTTTTATCCTTGTTTTTCTCTAAGCACCTTACTAAGAAAGACATAGAGCACGCACTCTAAAACTGTGGAGAAAAGCTATCTGTCTAAGCATGCCTCTCTTATAGGACTAAAACCAAAGGACACTTAATAGCCCACAAGAGATCATCTCTAGGTGACTGGTTTCGGTTTGGCTGTTCGGCTGTCCTGTCAGCACCTTTCTAGAGCAGACACTGTCAGTGCGTGCTTGCCAAAGCAGAGACTGGCTTCTCTTTCATGGTGCCTGCTGACTTAGCCAGACACAGTCTTTGTTATGGAGCTCACTTCAGGCATTGGAGGGGTTCCCGCAGGTCTCGGAGTGTGCTTTCTGCCCTGGTGAGGAAGACCTTTGAGGCTTTTCATCTGAGGCAGGTGATTTGACTCACAGAAGGCAGTTTATATTCTTGCTTCTTTGCAAGAAGTGAATCTAAATTCCAAAATGTAAAATACACTCACTTCTTTTGTAAACTAACAGTTTCAGGCTGCAGTGAGGCAAGTGCATGCACAATTTATTTAATGCAATTTTTGTATGTTTATTAATGGCACCCTTAAAAAAAAGCAAGTTAGAATATTAGATCTTAAATTTTTCTTTGAGACTTACTTTTTTTTTTACCCTGATATTCCTCCGTTACCAAAAGCCAACAGACATAATTAGCTGCATCCTTCTTATATCTGCCTTGTAAAAGAGTGTAAAGGGAGGTATCCTTCTGGTTCTGGTTTTATTGGTGTAAGCTTGTTAAGGAAAGGGTTCCTGGGAGGCTTTTCTGTGCTGTTGATGGGGGGAGCCCAAGTATGGAACGCAAGGCTCCAAATAGCCTATTCAGGAGAGGTCTCAGGGTATTTATAGGAAAATGCCAGTTGAAAAAACCAAGACAGTGTCAGGATGAAGCTGATGGTGAGTTCCCTATGCACCTCTTTGAAAGGATGCTCTGCAGCAGGTTTAATGAATTAAGTGAAAGTCATGTGTGCGAGTAAAATTACACATGTAACTGTTGTGAGCTAGGGATCTCCAAACACTTAACAGAACTGTTTAATTTTTTTCTTTTTTTAATGCTGTGGATTCACAGATGCATTTTGCAGCAAACCAGATGACAGGTTAATTAACAGTTGCTTCAATATTTATGTAGAGTACACAGTGTGCTTGCTGTTTCATTCCTGCATGCAGCTGCAGCGGTTGCTCCCAGTTATTTTCAAGTTACTTAAATGCATGGGTCATGAGGTATGTGTTCTGGAACTGAGATACATGTACTTTGTTGTGGCTGTGGGAACACACCGAGATACCTCATACCCTTAGGAGAGGATCCCTGCAGCCTGCTTTCCTGGGGGAGGCTTTACCTTAACCTGAAGATGTGCTTATTTGTATGAGTGAGGTAACTGGCTCTAGAATAAAGGACTCCGCCAAAAATTGTGGCTTCCTGTTCTGTATTTTGTAATGGCTGATAACGTAACGGAAAAAGGGCTTTAAGGATCTTTAAATGTCTTTGTGTCTATAGCCAAAGGCAGAATCTGCTGTAGGTAACATTTTGAAGGAAGTTTTTTTTACTAGCTTTCCTGACCTACTGACTGTTAACTTCCCTTGAGTTAATTTGGATTAGCACCTGTGTAATTAAGAGCATGGCAGGGAGAAGTATCTGGTGAGGCTTTCTACCTGTGTTCCCTGGTCTGCTCATGTGTCCTTACCCTTCCATGTCATTCTATCACTTCAGCAAGTACTTCTTAAAGCAGTGCTTGCCTTTTTGCATTTTGATTTACTAAGTAAAACAGGAAACACAGCCTGGGCCCTCTGAAATCCCTCTATCCAGCCCTGCTTTGCAGGCTGAAATGAGCTGAGCAGCTCGGATAATGTATAGATGTGTGCTGTGCAAAGCATAGGATGCTTTTTACCAATTTCATTGCAGAAAGCAGTTTAGGGAGCAAAGGTGCCAGTGTGTATGTGATAACTGATTTGTTTAACCAAGTGAAAGCTGCCTGCTTTGCTCTGTGAAAACTCGCCTAGCTGAAAACTAAATTTTAGTCTTGCAGATTTGCAGTTGGGGTCACATAAAGTACTTAGTGGGACTCCTATTTAATTTGACCCTAATAAAAAACAAAAACAAACAAACAAAAAACCCCCACACCACCAAACCCTCAAACTCTGTCTGTATTCTGTGATTTCTAGTGTGTTTCAACATCTATTTCAAAATACCCTTGAGTCAAGTTTTCATTTTCAAGAATAAGAAGACAATATTGCTGGGAAGAATCAGCTAATGTTGAGGGAGAAAACTTTAGCTTCATTTTTGGGTGTTTTTAAATAGAAAAGGATCTCTCCTTAATGCCCTCCCTTTGTTCTTATTTCTTCACAGAATTCATCAACCAGCCATCAAAATAAGACATCTTGAGCCCTGGAAAATTGCTCTAATTGTTATTGGAACCGCAGTGGCAGCGGCTATCACCATTGGTCTCCTAGTTTATTTTCTGACATATGGTAAGTTTTACAGAACATATAACTGTTCTTTAGTGTGTTTCCTTTGTGCTTGTTGTGCCACACAGTGTTAGGAGTTTGCTTTTCATCTGTCTGTCTAAAGGTCACTTGGGGAAAAAACACCTGCTTCTCTAGAGTTCTCTTTCCTCCTTCTTTTATCATCTTTGCAGATCTCTTAGGAACATTTCCTCCTGTGCATGGTGGTTTAGGGCTGTGGTTTCTGTTGCTTTCACTCCTTTCACATCTTCCTCATGATCTACTTCTGTGATGAGGTCAACATGCAAATCTTCTCATTTCCCTTATGCGAGTGGTAAACAGAGCCTTGTGCTCATCTCTGTGTGGTGTTTCTCTGTTCCCTTGCCCTCATCACCAGCAGCTGACTACCAGGGCTTAGTGCTGGATGGGCATACAGGCAAGGCATGAAGGTAGCTGACCAGCAAGATGCAGCTTGTGATCTCATGTAAGCCCAAAGTGCTCTTGGTTGACCACAAATGTAACTGTTGAGAAAACGGGGCTTGTTGTCACTACTTGGTTAGATCACCTAACTGAACAGAGTTCTCATGCCTGGGTTCCTAGCTTTTGGAAGCCATATTTGAATGGGTTGAATACAAGTGAAGGCTCACTCATTCACTGGATGTCTGGATATAAGCCAGCCACAGATGTTTCTCTTCAGTTCATTCATCTTGGTGATTCTGAGTGTTAACTCTTCCTCTTCTTTCCCTTACAGATCAGAAGCTGTTCTATTACAGTGGCAGTGTAAAAATCACCAACATCCAGTACAATAATGAATTGTCCAGGCAGTCCTCAGGAAGGTTTAGAGACCTGAGCGAGAGGGTTGAGAGACTGGTAAGTTTGGACCGTGGTGCCTTTCTGTTATTAAGGACTGCGTGATAACGTGAGAGCCATTGTTGTGAACAGCACACCCTTAGACCACAGGTGTCTGGTGTACCCTGAGCCTCCCTGCTTGGTAGACCTGGGACGTGGATGTCATAAGAGTCATGATCGTACCTGGCAGAGCAGGCACTTGCCAATCTGCGTGTTCTAGCATGTCATCTCTCTTTGACCCTGCAGTGGTGAAGCAGATACTGACAACAACCACCTCAGCTTCCTTCTTGGGTGTTTCTTCTTTTTCCCTGCCCTGAGCCTGGCTGGGGTGGTTTGTGCCCCACTGTCTCTGAGGAAGCCATGCTCTTACACCATCTCCTCAATGGGCTGGGGAACTCTACCTGTCAGACTGTTGCTGTGTGTTGAGATAACACACAAGCCCTTTTCCTGTGCCTTTGGTATGTTTTGTTGGGAAACTCTCCTACAAATAGCAGAGGCTGCAGAGTGGCTCTCAGTCATACAGTAGCTGTGGAAATAGACACATTGCAATTTCCTTTCTCGATTTCTCTGAGACACTTCCCCACAGATGATAATTACTGAGTTCAGCTCTTTACAGCAATAAGCATGTGCTTGTGCTTGTATCTTTTTGTGTTTCATTCATCAGGGCCCGATGTGTATCTCTTACCTCCTGTTTAGCAACCGTGAGCAGATACCCAGTTAATAGGGCAATCAATGCTTTTGTCCCCACTGTCACTTAATTTAGAGCCATGCCACTGTTCCATGACAAATTGTGAGCTGAGGTGAACATTATTCTGGAGTATTAGGGTGTGATACAGGGATTTTGCAGTGCTAGCATTTTTTCCCCACTCCATTGCTGAAGGCCTCAGATCTTCAAGTTGTCCTCGTTTCTGTACTTATTTCCTTTCTGCCTCTTTGCCTACCAGGGTCCATACCATATTTCCCAAGATCTGCTTCTGGTGCATATCTGAATGTCTAGAGCCTTACATAAGCTGCATTTACTTGCATTCTTACCGCTTTACAACCATTACCTAATAATTGCAGGCTTTTAACCTTGTGATACAGGACTTTGGAGAGGGAATGTTCTCCCTGACTAAGAAAACATTGTGTATTCCTGAGGCAGGAGGAAAGCAGGTACTAGGGAGAAGTCTGAGGAATAACGTGCCACAGAGGAAAGTTGTATCCCCTTCTCTCACTACATTCCCTCTTCATTTTTTTTTTTTTTTAAGTGTGGCTCCTTTGCCAAAGAAACGCTTCTTTTAGTTAAGTGGTTCCTTCAGGCAGTGTCCAATGCAGTCAGATTCCCTCTGAACTTTGCTATTAATTTAGATGCTTGAATGGAAGCCAATGCTTTAGAAACCCTATCTTCTGATGGGGTGTTGAGCACTTCTGACAACAGTGACAGTAAATACCGGTGTTGGTTGAACAGTGAGAACCATTATTTCAGAGCATGTTAATTGTACCCGATAAGAAACACTATAACAAACATGCAGAGAACTATGTTGCCTTTCTTTTATTCCTGTGACTTTTCTTAAAAACTGTCTTTAATTCAGCCATTAACTTCCACCTCCCTCTGTCAAACTTGGCATGTTCTTTGCTGTTAATTTTAGGTCAGCTGATATAAACTGTCCCTGCAATAAATTTATGGGTTTTTGTGGGTTTAGCTCCGGATGTTCCATCTAACAAGGATGTATGAGATTGAGAACTGTCTATCAGCTTATTTAAAGTGACTCCATACCCTAATGAATAACAGTATGTTCCTTGTAAGTCTGTTTGTCTACAAGCAAAACTCAGCTTATGATGATAAAAATCAAAGCAATCTTTCCAGTGACAGAAACATCCTCTTGACTTCTTGACAGCCAACTGTTCCATAACATCTGTATTTTCATTTTCAGGGCTTTCACAGCATCTCTTTAATAGAGGAGGAGAAAGTTGAGGTTTTTATCACATTTCTTCATTTATCTGGATTTACCAAAATACTTCGTGGTCTTTCCCTGGCTGGTGTCAGGTTTTTGGATGTCTGAGCCTTCCCATTGTCATAGTAGTAGCGATACTTTAAGCTCATGTTGTGAAACAGTGAGTCAATGTGGATAAATGTGGTGTCTTTCACAATACTTGGTGCAAAGTGAAGCGAATCATCTCTGATAATCAGAAGCATACAAATTACCTGAGTTAGTGCAACTCCCTGTCAAAGGCTCCCTTCTGCTGATTCCTCCTGATGAAGCTGCCTTTGTTTGTCCCTAAACAAACCTGAAAGGAGCTCTTTTCAGAGGTGACCTTTCGCTAACCGTAATGATTCTGTGATTCTGTAAGAAAAATGGCTTTGGCGTAGGGAAGTCATCCCATGCCTTCCTTGGGATTGGCAGCAAATGTCCTGATGTTTGCTTTGGTTTCCAGAGTTGAGTAGTAACACCCATTGTGTGAAGGACATTCCCGACTCTCTTATCTCATTGAAGGTGGGAGGGAGTGCAGCAAGATCATGCCAGAGAGCTGATGAAGCTGGTGCACCAGTCAACATCTCAGGGCTGACTGGAAAGTCTGGAAAATGCCTTGTGGGGTGGAGCTGGGAGGACTGAGGAACACATGATGAAAGGTCTTTGCTCCTTGCCTGGCTTCCTGCAGATGGCTGTTAGGGTTCCCTTTATGTCCTCTTGAAAAAGGAGACCTGACTGAATGCCACTGTGGAAAGAGATGTTCCAGCTCACCAGAGCCTCCTTGTTTTTCTAGCTGCACCACTTGTTCTTCCTTTGCTAAGGTAAAATGCACTGTGCCAGACGGTCTCCTCTTGCACTTGATAAAAAGGTCACAATCACAGCCTTAATGGCTCCTTCCCCAAAGAGCTGTTTTATTGTGGACTCACTTAATGTTTGGCTGATCTGCACAACTTTACCCACTGGTTTCCTACAGCTCCTGCATCAGGCTTGGATTTTTGTTTTTATTCTCCCACAAAAGGTATTAATTCTTTTGGATTTCCCAAGAAAGCTTTAGGGGCCCTAACTACCCTATTACTAACAGCATCCTGGGGGACATTTTCAAGGCCATGCTCTAAGCTTTGTTTCTTTAGCCTCTGTGGCACCCCAAAGCGTGGAGGAGGCTGAGACAGCCAGCTCTGGAGAGACCCGGGTGACTAGAATGGTCCTGGTTGCCTAGTCTGGACAACAGCACCAACTGCCCTGTGTGCTGGGAGGAACATGGAGGTGCTTTGTGTCCAGAGTGGAAAGTCATCTTTGATCCCAAGAGAGATCAGGAGAGCTTGAAATGAGTACCTCATCAAACTATCTTAAAGAGAATTTTCTCAGTTGAAGGCTGACGAGTGTCTAGCTGTGAGAGAGTAGGGGACATCAAGCAGCAGCAACATGTTCAGTACATGGCTGGTTGCTCAACAGATGCGGACGCTAGCCTGTACACTGCCCACCAGTGACTTACTGCTGGTTTTATCGCTATCTGATACTTTCTCCTACACGTTGTGGGCTTTCCTCTCTTCAAGGACAGCCTATATCACCCTTCTCCTTTCCCAGGCACCTAGTATTTCCCTATCTTCTCTGCTGGTCACAGTTGTTCCCAGCCCTGCTGCTGGAACCCTTCTCTGCTTCTGGGGCTGTGCTCTGTCCATTATCCCTGACTCTCCTCTTCTCCCATGTGATGATAAGCCAGGCCGTGGGTTGGGTGGTTGGATGCTGCTCAGGTACGAGGGTAGCATGGCACCCTCCTTGGCTAATTGGATGACTGGGGGAGAGGTCAGGTGTTTGTTTTCTCTTTGTGAGTGCCTCAAGCCATGGAATGAACTGGCATGGATTTCCCCTGTTGTCTCCTAATCCACAAGGCATCTGGGCTCTTCTCTGTCGTTCTGCCATCTGAAACCAACACAGAACTAAATGGCTGGATTTGGGAACAGTGTCTGCGGATTGTAGTAAGAGGATACTTAAGTACTTCCCCTGGGAAATGGCTGCCTATCGTAATGGTTCTGTTGAAGTCATGGAATTTCATCACATAATTCTTGCCTTGGGACTCAGATTTGTGTGTCAGGACATCCTTTTTAGAAACTGACATCTTGCTTCAGTGACTTCAAGTGATAAGAGAACCTTCTGTGTCCTCAAGTACTGATGCTGGGGAAGGTTTTTAATGAACAGAACTCTTGAAGTTTGTCCTGTCTGACAGAATTGATTTAGTGTGGTTAGGAACAGTATCACTACTGGGTCTTGCAGACGCACTTGTGATACCACAGGAAAATGCTGCAGAGTAGTTCTGATGACTATGCCTGTTCTCAGTTGGTTGAAGGACTCACTGATGAGTCCCTGTACTGGAGCTGGTAAGGAAGGAGGCAGTTTTCTCCTTTAAGAGATGATGATTTTAGATGTTAACACATTTCTCTCACTACAAGGGGGGAAAAGCAGAGGGGCAGGTGGGTGCCATGGATCTCCCTGCCCACCTCCACCTCCTGTTTTTTGTGCTGCTGAGTGAGGATCCCAAGGACTGTCAAATGCTGGATTTGGTTCTCAGTAGTTCTCTGCAGCTCTGCACCATTTCTGCTGCTTTGTGGTGCACAAACAGGGCTTGTTAGCTGAATCCAGTGCCTCTGCTTAGCCGTCCTTTGGGCTGCCACAGTGAAGGACACCACTGGGGTGGAATGGGAGCTCACTTCATCCTCTTCATCCTGAGGGGTGTAGATTCTCAGCTGCTTCAGCACAATTGAGTTACAATCAAATCAATCTAGTTTCCCAGCCCCCGGACACTGATGTCTCCTCTGTGGCGACTGGGAAGTGAGCTGGCGAGAGCTGAAAGACCAAATCCATAAAGCCACTTCAGCACCTTAGAAGAGATCTTCAGAGATAGGAAAAAGAAAAAAATCAAATGTCTATGGGTAATCTGGAAAGGACATCTTTAGTTCCCTTGGCACACTCAGGTTTTATTCACCCTCTTCACACTAGTTGAGTTGTGTTTGTTCTCTTGACTCCCTTTTAGACACCTTCCTTGTGAGGAAAGGCTGAGGGAGCTGGGTCTCTTTAGCTTGGAGAAGAGTAAACTAAGGGGTGACCTCATTTATGCTTTTAAATATGTGAAGGGTGGTTGTCAGGAAGATGAGGTCAGGCTCTTCTCAGTGAAGCCCAGTGACAAGACAAGGGGCAAAGGTTGTAAGCTGAAGCAGAGGAGGTTCTGTGTGAATACATAAAAAAACTTTTCCCGGTTCAGGTGCCGGAGCACTGGCCCAGACTGCTCAGAGAGGCTGGGGAGTCTCCCTCGGAGATTCAAAACCCATCTGGACACGATTCTGTGTGACCTGGTGTAGGGAATCCTGCTGTGGCAGGAGGGTTGGACTAGATGATCTTTCGAGGTCCCTTCCAACTCCTGACATTCTGTGATTGTGTGATTCTATGGAAAGCAGAGCTTTAACACCTGATAACCTCGTTTAGTGGATGTGTTAGTTTTCAACAAGATGCTTGTAACTAAAAGGCTCTGTGCTCTATACCCAGTAAAAAGCTTGCAGTCATCTCGATACCAGGAAGTACCTTGTATCATTTGAGTTGTGAATAGCTTCCTTTCACATATGCAGGGCCAAAGTCTGAACTACTGGCTAAGGTCTCCATTGGAGCTGAACTCAAAGGAAGCTTAGCTGAAAAGACTGATAGTGGTGAGCAGCTGAGACTGCTGTTATATAACACTTGTCCTTGTTAGGGTCAGACGTGACTCAAGCTTTCCTGGGGAGCAGAGGTGTGTATTTGGGAGAGAGAGGGAGCTGAAATACAGCTCACTTTATAGCCAAGAGTTTGCTGCAAAGCTGGATGAAACTGTACATGAAGTGCTTGTCACACCTTCCATGTGGGTGTTAAGGTAAAGCTCTGAAGTGTGTAGCTTGGGTTTGGAGATTTGGGAGATTAATTCAGTAGGATCAGGTCCCCACGGCAGCAGGTTTTTGAAACACTCCTGAAGACTATTTGCACAGGTAGACAAGACTGTGAGAATTAATTTAGAGGAGATAACTGAATGTGACCTGAGAAAAGCGAGTGTGCTGAAGTTCAAGGGGGTCTAATGTAACTCTCTTCTTTATGGCAAGCTGAAAAGTATCTGCAGTATAATGTTCACTGAAGGCAGTTTTATTTAGAAGTGCATCCATAGTACAACAGACATCAAAACGAAGCTTTTAAAATGAATCTTTTTAGAACCTTTTCAATATTACTGTCCCTTTTCCTGCAAAATAATGTTGTAAAGTGGGGGGAAAAAATCTTTTAGCTGTTTAAAAAAAGATCTTTAAGATTAAGAAGCATTTTGAGGGGGGAAAAAAAATCCTACAATAAATTTAGAGCATTTGACAAGTTCTGCTTTAAAAGCTGTATTTTAAGGGAACGGTTCTCAGTTAAGAAGCATTGTCCTTGGACTAGGATGATACGATAAGGGTGCCCTCTATGGGTGACTGGCGCTAGAAACGGAGCAGAAAGCGTCTTTCCATGGTAGTTCAGCCAATTGGGAAACATAACAATGTAACAGTCGCCAGGATGACAGTGTGGAGACTTATTCATTTAACTCTGGAGTCAGAGGCTGACAGCACAGTCGGCTGTTAGTATGTACATATACAGGCATGGCCTTAAAGTTAGGGGTGAAATGCTGGTTACGCTGAGAGAGGAAATAACTCACAGAAAGCACTTGCTTCTCACTTGTGATTTTTTTTTTTTTTTTTCTTTCAGAAATTCCTATTGAAATCAAAAGATGATAACTACTGGCATAGGCATGTACTGTATGGTTTTAAAAATTCAGATGATTTCTTGCTTTGTTTCCAATTTTTCCTGTTTTCACGGGTCACAGTAGCACCAGGAACTAAAATAGTACTGAGGAAAATACAAGCACTTTTAAATGCTAGTGTGAGTTGATGATGTGTAGTGCAGTAGCTTAGGCGTTTTCCTTACCTGTAAGATCTCAAACCATCAGTGTGCTCTACCTAAATAGCAAAAATTTCCAGCTGAAATGGTTAGTTATCAACAATGTGCCTTAATAGCCAACTTTTTCCTCTAACTTAAATCCAACAATCCTTCAACTAAAATGATACTGAAAGCTAGAAAAAGGAAATAAAAATTAAATAAAGGGCAGTTATCAATTGTGTGTGTGATTAAGAGTAGAATTTTCTTAATTATAGGCCCACAATCCAGAATTACTGCATTGTTTACAGGTAATTAAATCAATGAAGTCATTAAAGATGTGAACTGGTGTCACTAAGATCAAAATCTGGCCGTTCAAGAGAGTGCTTGTTTAGAACACGGTGTTGTCAAAATGAAGAATACAAATTCAGTATGGAACTTGCATGGTTGATGGTATTTGAGCATTAGTAACCTTAATGTATCACTGTTGATCTTCCTTAGGTTTAGTAAAACTGTTATTTTCCTAACAGCTGTTTGCTCCTGTATTTCAGTTCCTTAGCTCTAAGTATTGCTTAAAAAAATAGAGGGGACACAGTCATTTTCCTGGGTAAAGCATACTTGCTTTGGAAAAAAAAAAAAAAAGCCAACAACCAAAACCCCCCATGAAAGCACGTCTTCGGATATTGGCCCAGATGGATTTTCTCTCCAAAAGTTGGAAAACCTCCTCCTGAAGCAGACAAAACTTCAATTGCAGTGTGAAAGTTTTAGGAAGCTCATTATAGACAATTGAAAGCAGGGAGTAGGAAAGGGGAATACTTAGGTGACCTTAATTCCAGCTATCACTATTACATGGCTATAATGAAACTCTTATGCCATTACATGCCTTTGAAAGTGGTTGCACTAGGCATATGCATGGTACTTCAAATCCTCACCTTATCCCACATATTAGTCCTCTTGATTTCTTTTATTTGAAAGACCAATCTTTGTAGGAACTTCTGTACAAGGTCAGTTGTTTCTCTTTTGCAGCTGATGCCTTTGAGACCACCCAGCTGAGCTCCTTATTTTAGTGCCAGGTCAGATGATGCTTTCCTCCCAGCTTTAGCAGTCCAGTTAGTTTAAACTCTGAAGAGTTTGTGATACCATTTGCAGGTGTATGGGATCACAGTGCTCTTTCCTGCCATGACAGATGCTGTCTGTGTATGTGTGGTTCCTGATGGGGAAGTTTCTGATCTTCTGGTTTGCTGGAGGCCCATGGGTCATTACACTCGTTCTCCTTCAAGTCCCTTTGCCTTGGGCAAGCACTATGGCTGCAGGGCTGTTGATACTGTGAGTAATTGGTATCTTTGTTTCTAAGAGAAGTGTGATGTCCACATCTTGGTTTGGGACAATGCCAGGTTCAGTTTTTGCTCTCCCTGTCTTTCTCTTCCTCTGACTGGTAGGGTTCACAGCTAACCCCTCAGCTGAAAGCTAGGCTGGAGAGAAATGTTTACTGTTTGATATTGGTGTGAGAGACTTTACCAAAAGATGAAGAGTAAAAACATGAGACAGAAGATTAATCTGTGGTTATCTGATGGCATATTGCTATATCTTTTACAAACTCTGTATGAATATAAAGAGGCAACTCTTAAGGAAGAGAAAGGTAGTGATAGTATGTAACAGGAAAAGTGGCTCCTTTCTCATTCAGATAGGAAATTGTGAAAGAGAACAGAAGTGACACAAATCCAGTAATTTTGGTATCATTTGAAATCATATGCTTGCTATTACCTCCGTGAAAATAACTAACATCCCTTTTGGATTGAGTTTTCTGAAAAAAATGTCTGTTGCTGATTGTTCAGTTGCATTTGGACTCCTTATAGTCTCTTTGTAAAAAGCCCTCTGTGTAATTGAGGTTCTTCAAATGTCTTTGATGTGTCTTTGCTGCAGCATGTGGTGTTCCTGATTAGACTGCAGAGAACACCTAGGAAGTGGCCCAGGGTGAGGAGAAAAGGAGAAAGCTGAACACACTGGGACTACAAAAACCACAACCACATGAGCTGCTCAGGCTGTAGCAAACATACACACAGGAGAATAAGTGACAGAAGTAAGGATCCCTGTACCTGCTGCAGAAACACAGCTTGGAAGTTAGCACAACAGCTTGCAGATGACACAGTACATACAGCTTGAAAATCCAATTACCAGGAGGAGAGGAAGAATTCAGGAATGTCATATTGTGATTCTAGATAGCTGCTGGTAACAGTATGATGAGAGAGAGCTCAGCGCATGACCATTAAGAACTTTCTTTTTTTTCCCTTACTAATGTATGCTTAAAATGACCTTAAAATAATAAAATGTCCCATTTTCACCTTGAAATTATTCTGCTTCAATATCACTGTGTGATGACATGAAGCTTCATCTAATCATGGTCAAGGACGGAAAGTGAAGGGCCTTTGTGTTCTTTGGGAAGACTCGTCCCCAGATTTTATGCTTACACACTTGTTTCTGTACCTGAATGATTCCAGCACACTAGAAGTTTGAGAGCCATTACTTTTTTCCTTTCCTTTGGAAAACAGAAAATCTGGAGACTTGGCTAAATTGGACAGCCTTTATGGGCTAAGAACTACCGAAAAAAGATAACTTGCATGATTTTGTACAGCACTTCTACATAATTTTTCCTATAATGCATTTGATGTTCACAGGGTATGTTTGATTTACTGGGTCTTGCTGGTAGGAGGAACTGCATAACTTACTTGTGACTTTGCTATTTCTCGATACTTCAGTGATCCTGACCATTCCTGGCAGAATTTCATGCTGTGTTGTATCATGCTATGCTGTCTCAGGCTAATCAGACAATCCTGAGACAACATTCAGCCTAAAGCAGGATGTGGTTAAGCAGGCACCAGCAAACATGTCATTTGGGTATTGATTCCTTATAAGTCCTTGATTTCTTATTTCTGATGAGAACTGCTTGACAATCCCTCTTGCTTGGGGCAAATCACAAGGTTGTTTTGGGAGGTATAATTTGAGATCACTAGTAGCTTTGCTATGGATTTCTATATGACCAAGGATAAGTGCTGTATCAGAAAGGACCCCTACAAGAGAGGCTCAGTGCAGAGCACAGCAATGCTGTATCCTTTCTGTAGGCCATCCTTAGGAGGCTGTGCGTTGTGGAGACTGCAGCAGTGTGTTTCAGGGACATTTAGAAATCTCTCTTATTTTGCCTGGGAGCAGATGGGACAGCACTGTAGTGGCACGCTGATGTAGTCAGAGGTATTTAGGAAAACAAGTTAACTTTGTCATGTGCCTTAAGCCATATGGGAAACGGTTAGGAAAACTCTGACAAATGTTATCTAGAGACTGGTCTGGATTACGTTTCTTGGCTTTGTAAGCTGTCAGTTTGTAACTGAATGCTCCTACCAGCAATATGTCCGTTTCCCTCCTTTTTTGTTATCTTGTATTTTTCTTTTTTCAACAGATCGACAAGACATTTTACAATTCCATTTTAAGGAAAAAATACATCCGTTCACGCTTAATCAGAGTGAGGTATGTGAGATTATAATAAATGCACACAGCTGAGATAAAATGAAATGTCCGCCAAGCCCAGTTAGAGAACCATTTGATCTGATTCAGTAAAGCATATTTTGTGTAAGACCAGGGCATAATCCAGCTGTGCCCTCCTTTGGATCTTGATGCAGAAGATAAACTTCAGTCAATCCAGATTCTTTAGAAGTTTCTGTTCAGATCTGAGCAAGCTTTAGCTAATAGACCAGGTACAACTTGAGCTACCTAAAAATAAAAGCATTTTCAAAACTATTTCCGTAACGATAATTTTGTCATCATTTTACTTCCATTATTACTACTGTGCTGGGCTTGTCAAGTAAAACCCAAGCACGGCTATGCTGAAGGTCCCACTTGTCAGTGTTGCATCTCCATGAATGGGCATAAGTAGGTGTCGAAGGAACAGTAGCAGCATGACCTACATGGTAACTACCTCTTGGTATGTTCCCTACCTCCAGCTGTTTACCACTTGGGATTTCCTGAACGGGTTTCTTTAGCAGCCCCAGTGGAGTTATTTTTCAGGGATTTGTCTAGTCTCCCCTGGACTCTTGTAATTTGTACACCTTAGTCCTTTAATAAGGAGTTACTTGTGAAGAGCCACCTTCTTTGTATGATTCAATGGCCCCTAGTTTTTGTGCTGGAAGAGATGATGAAAAGTTGATCTCTATCCCTCCTCTCCATGCAATTACTGGTATCGGACACTCCCATCATATCCCTTTTCTCTCCTGTACCCTGTGAGCTCTATTCTTTCTTTTTTTAGTTGAAAATCCCAGCTTGCTCAGCCATTCTTTGCAACAGCTGTTCCTTGTCACCCTATCTATATCTCTTTCAGGTCTGCTGTCCCTGCTTTTTGAGATGGAGTCAGACCTGCAGCTGGGATTATCGCTGAGCAATGTCTTTGGGTTTGGGTTTTTTCCCCCCCTCTTTTATTCTCTGCATTCATTTGCCAATAATGCCTGATGTTTGATTTAATTATTTGGCCCTAGTTATGCTGGAAATAACCTTTTTATAGAACTGTCTATTGTAATACTAAGGTCTTGTTCCTGAGTGACAGTGCCTGTCCCTTTGCAAGGAAACCTTGAATGTCTTAATAATCAGCTAACGCTGCAACACTACCAATAGCAGCCTCAAGATTTTATTCATGTGAATGTATTTTTTCCTTGTTCTTCTACAGTTTGTGACATCTTGCCTCCTTCTCTACCTTAGCTTAATCCCCAGTTACACACAAGTCATTATTTGAATGCAGCTTTAGGAATATTGTTTGATGCTGACTAGTGTTCTAAGTGTAGGCAAGGTGACTTAAGGATCAGAGAGGTCAGTCTGTAGGGAGAGTTCATATTTTTCATTAGTTCGTGTTCCCAGGAGCAGACTGAGTTATTCACTGTGACGGTTTGCTCTGTTGGTTGTGAAGCTTGTTTGCTTTTTCAAATGCACAAGCTTTACGTCTCTAAAGTGTTCAGACTGCAAGGTCTTTTAAACAGGCTTCTTGTTGTGAATTTGCTTGGAAAGTACTGTACATGTTTTTTGGTTCAGTATAAACAGTGCATTAGAAGTCATGCCTACTGCTCACTGAGAGAGACAAAGCGAATCTTGACTTCGGTGTCTTTGGCTATGGACTGGCTATACAGTAAGTGATTCACGGCAGGCTGTGCTTACCCCGAGGGTTTCAGGAGGTGTGGTGTGCTTGCAAGAGTTGATACGGTAATTCCAGCGTGGCACAGCACAGGAAGAGGAGTGTGGGGAGAGGTGAGGGAACACCTCAGAAATGCAGAGCAACACCCACAGTTGGGTCAGATAATATCTGGAAAATAAATGGAGTGGCAATCATTCTGAAATTGGCACAAAGGGAAAAACCAGCCTGTTGGAAAGTTCATGTGTAGCTACTTAGTCTCAGTTACGAGATCTCTGAGGCAAGGAATGTGTCTTTCTGCTCAGCTGTGAAACGCTCAGCATGCCTTGATGTGCTCATAATGCACCATCTTTTATTTGCCTTTCGCTGGCAATAGAAGCAATGTCTTTTATTTTGGTGCATGTTCCTTTTGAAGACTGTAGCCTGATTGTGTGACTTCTGTTTAAGCTACTTGCCCTACAGCAGGAAGATATGTTTTCCTTTCCTATCTGAATGATACTTAAGACAGAGCAACTGGCTTTTGCTCGTCCTGTATGAAGTAACTGTGATTCTACCTGTTGTGGGTTGTGTCATTGGTTCTTGGCTCAGCTAGGAGGCGGCACAGGAGAAAAGGTTCTTGGTGCACGCTCTTATCTTCCCTACATAATGACCAAAGATAAACCATTTGCAAGCACAGAGCAAGATTTACAATGTGGTTACACAATATGACGTTTGTAGTCCATCATTCAGTCTCTTGCAGTAATTGATGCTGTAAGAAAAAATAGCTACTGCTACTGGGTGAATTCAGTCTGTTAGAAGATTTTTCTTCCTTTTCTTTCCTCTGATCTTGCATCAGAACTGTGGAATTTTGAGTCCCAGAGTGGATGCTGCTTGTACTTTCCAGTGAGAAGTTGAAGGCCCCTATTGTGGAATCTCTTGGCCTGCAATAAGTAGATTGTGGACATACTCCTGAGTTTCATCTATTGTTGCATAATGTGAGGTTCTTAGTTACAGTCTCCCAAGAGGTTTCAGCGGTGGGATTGAGTTGTGTGGTCTCTCCCCCTTGCTCAAGGACCTTCTTGATGATAATAGGAAATATTGATTCTGTGTGTGTACAGCATCCTAGAAAGGTCTGTTTAGATACCTTGAACCACCTGCCTGTTGTTTCTGAAGCGCTGCGTATGCAGCTTTGCATTGCAATCCAATCAGTTCATTCCCTCCTGCGCTTGTGTCCCAAGCATGTAGGCAGTGACTGCTTTTTGGACTCTGTTTTAACATTGGTCTAGCCACGTGTTCACAGAAAGCATCGTGCTGCCTTCTAGCCTAAGATGTTTCCCCATTCAGCATTTGATTGGATTTCTTTTTGCAATTCCTTCTCTCAAAAATGTACAAAATGTTAAAACATGTGCTTAATCCTTTGTTAGATTGCCATTGCTAGAGGAGCTAAGGTAAAAGCTAAGAAATGCAGAAATGAGCTGAAGGTAACCAGACTGTTTTGTTGGTTTGTAGCCCAGATGCTGATGGTGTAATTGCAGAGGCTTTGCTCACATTCTGGTTCTCCTCCACGGATTCTAGAGAAGCGTTGCGAGAAAGAGTCGAAAGGATCTTACGGAGGGGCCTGAAAAAATACCGAGGGCCCCTGCGAATAAATGTCAGATCTTCTACTGTCTCAAGTAAGTATTTACATCTCTTTTGAAGGTAGTTCTTGTCCTTTTCTGATCGATGAGACTTTATTTGTTTATTTATTATTCCCTTCTGGTGATGGTTGTTACTGAGTCTGAATGACCATCTTTCGTGCTTATTAAGTTAGAACAAAATCAGTGGTGAAGGCCAGGTGGCTCTGTTGAAATAACAAGACGCCTGGGCCAGATTGCATGCTGGATGGATCCAGACTACTTCCCACTCAGAAGTGACCAGGAGAAACCTCTTGTTCTCTCTTGGTGCTTGAACTAGGCACATTGCATTGAAGCAATGGAGTGAAACACAAGCATGAGCTGTCACACACCCATTTTATCTTGATGGGCCAACCACTCTTCCACAGTGGAATGGCTCAGGATGATGGATGACATCCCTTTGAGCAAAGAATCACCATTTCTCTGTGGTGCTGTTTATATGCCAAAAGTTTCTGTTCAGCAAAGTGACCAGGTAATTTCTCTCAGATAAAAATAGTGTGTGGGAATCAACTAGACAGATTCAAAGAGTTGATTGTTTGGCGGGTTTTTTGGTTGGTTGTTGTTTGTTTGGTTGGTTTTTTTTAAGACAATCGGGTCACAATTTACTGAATTTTGATGCTTAAGTTTAATTTGATGCCTTAAAGAAAGGATGAAATTGGAAGGAGTACAAAAATGCTTGTTAGAAAAGGACTGTTCTTCTTGTTGAGTTATCTGATTAGCTGCTTTTATTCAGTCTGGTAAATGTGTGAAGTGACTCAAAACTCTTTCAGTTGACCTTGAGCTGCACCAGGCTGTCACAGTAAGGCACTAGTTGCTAGTTAGAAAAAATTAGCTGTTGTAATTGAATCATGATGTTTTCATTAAATATTTGGTCTCAGTAAAAGATAACATCTCCATGTTACTTTGATAAATTCTTGTGATAAACTTTGTCTTGCTTTTCTTGGCTCTCCCAGCCTAACCATAAAACACTGACTATACAGGCCTATTACTACAGGACTAGCATTGTGCAACCATTACATGTGACACAAAAACCATAAACAATACCTTGACATTTCTAGGAGACCACACTAAAAGGTTCCATTTTCTTTCTTCCCTAATAGGATTTCAGCAGTGCTATGATACTCAGGCAAGCTCCTGTTGGTGCTGTCATTTAAGAAAAGCAAATTGAGTCCAGTGAAGAGTACGCAACAGAGCACTCCTGTGCTTTTAGAGGAGATGCAGGTTTCAGCTGATAAAGCTCATCATCTTCCTCACGCCTGGGAGAAGTAACATTTTTCAACAGACCCCAGAAGTCCAGAGAAGGATCTGGGTTTTGCACTTCTTCTCTTGCTCCCCATGAAATATCCTGTCCATCATCAGTATTTAAACCAAGGAAAGCTAAGAAGCCTTAGATTTTTTTTTTTCAGTCCTTTGCAGCACCATTCTAAGTCTTGCTTTGTCATAGCTTTGATGGTTTTGCAAACCGGAATCCTTGTTTTTCTTGAGGCAATCGTAGAACATTTTCATAATAGCTTGTAAAAAATCATTGATCTGTTCATTGTAATCGTCTTATCAAAAGATTCTAATTTGGGGACCGTGGTATAGCTTAGTTTAGCTAAGCATAGCTAACTAGTTGAACAAATCCAGGTCAGGCACTTATTTACATTGCATGCCCGGACAGCCTGATAAGGAAAACCTCCTTGAGTCTTCCTCCCTGGATCTAATCACCTTGTTGTTCAACACCATGTCTCAACTTGCACTTGACTCAAAAGTATTTGCTTTGAGGATCAGCTCAAACTCCTGCAATTCAAGTGTAATGCTTGGGATCTTCAGCTGCAGTTCAGGGCAGCAGGAAGAAACAAAGTAGTTTGCCTGACCAGGGTAGAACTTGCTTTGCCTCTTCATTCCTGAGGATTGGGAAAAAGGAGGGATAAAATCTCAACTGGCCATGTCTTATTAGTTCAGTATTTTTCAGAAAGAGAGAGAAGCTTGATTGTGCAAATGTGGAAAAAATAGCAAGTGTGCTAAACTTAAAACCATGTTTTCTCTGTTTTGCACCATCACTAAACTGCAGATGTTTTTTAGCTAGGGCTGGAAAAATACATTTATGTCAGGGTGTCTTCAGATGTGTTACAACTGAAGTCTCTGCTTTCTTACTTAGCTAGACTTTATAGTCCTCTGTTCAAGGACAGTACCATCTTCAGACATCCACTACAGCTTTGATAGAAAACAGGAGGTGATAGAGATCTCTGCACTTGGGCACAAATCCCACTGGAAGCTAAGTGGAGAATCAAGCAAATTAAGTCCTCTCTCCTCTGAACAGTGTTGCAAAGGCTAGCAAAAGAGATATCAAAGTCAAGAGGCTTGGAAACGCCCGTGTTAAGACTTGCTCTTCCACTGGAACGAAAAGAAGAAGGTGTTGCAGCTTGTCCTCAGTACAGTTCTGGCACCAAAGCGATCTCCTTCAAGGCTGATTTTTCTTTTTTTTTCACCAGGGTTTCTTGGTTAGAAGTAGTGTCACCTGGATCCCTATTAAGCAAGGTGTAGAGCAGCTTGCCAGGCTATTTCCCTTTGTCAGCTAGGTTGGAAGTCTCCCAAAATTTATTTTGGGGACTGCACCTTTGACGCCAGAAAGCAACTGGTTGCAAGATTACTGGCATTGTTCAAAGTGAGTAGGAAGCATTCCCACCTGTTGCCCAGCTGAGGGTTTTGACCATGAACAATGAGTCATGAACTGGTTTTGATCAACAAGCCAGCTGTTATTGTTTCTATTTATCTGGCATCTATGGCTTGCTAAAGCTCCTTACAATTACCAAGTACAGAACCTGGGAGATAGATTCTCACTTCCTTATCGAGTCTTCTGTGGGAGACACGCAGATGAGTGTCTGACCTGTATGACTGAATAATGTTTGATCTCAAGTAACATATGCAGCAGTCTGGGGTTTTGTACTTTACCAGCCACAACAGCAGCTCTGAGAAGTGGAATAGGATATGCATTTGTGCACTGGGAAATAAGAGTGGAGGTCTGATGTTCCTCCACTTGGGTGCCATTGTTTTGGCACAAGGTGATACAATTCAGTGTGAAAAGTGTTTGCAATATTTTAGTGAGGCTGACTGAAATGAGAGAGACTGAAATGTATTTTAAAATGAGTACTTTGCAAGGACATGTTTGTGATGAAGGAGTTAAGCAGGAAATCATCCTGGCCTGACTTCTTAGATGACCCAGATAAGTTGATTTAATTCTTGCTTTTCCCTTCCTCTGCCTTGCCTGAAGAGGTTGCAGGTGATTTGGGATGTCCGTATGGTAATGAGATCTTGATGGTGGCTGGGACATGAGTGTAGGTCAGGAAGAAAAATAACAGTATGAACTGTCTCTATTGGATACACGCTACAGAACTGGTACATAGCTCCTCACGCAGATCCCTCCTTGGGGCTGCAGGATGTCCAGATGGAGCTGTAAGTGTGCTGTGAGATGTGGACCTCTGTCTGTCCTCATGCACAGAATTAAGACGAGGGGGGGAACTTATGGATGTGAGGACAGGTCCAGTGGACATCAATAGAAAGGGAAGGGCTGGGTGACAGGGACAGTTAGATGTACAAAGCCGTTGTCTTGTCTCTGCCAGGTTACTGTCCCCTATTTAAGGAACGAGAATTGCATCACCTGTATCTAAGCCGTGTTTTCCTACTTCTGCAAGGGTGTCTAACTCTAGGGGGGTAATTCCTGTTGAGAGAGCAGTGGCAATATTGGAAGGTTCATGGGGAGATGTTTTAGGCTGTGTGCACTATGTAACTGCACGAGAGCATGACTTTCCTGCTGAGCCCAAAGCTTATGTTTTGCCATCTTGCAGGAAACTCTGGAATTTCCTGCTGAGTATGGCTTTTGGAATGTGTCTGAATCTGCTGCTCACTGCTCTCATTCCCAGTTCAAGCCAGTACCTTGGGCCTTTATGGTCTGTTATGTAATTAAGAGTATTAGAGCAGAGCTGTTAGCCCTGCCTGCCTGCACTGCAGGACAGATGCACTCCATGGCATTCCTCTCAGCTGCCCAGGTTGGTGACCTACTGAAACTTCCCAGAGGTTCTTTTTTTGCCTGCATGCACTGTTGTTACTCTAATAACGCTGAACTAGGTGTTTCTGATGTAGCTGAGAATTTTCTAGTTCCATCTCTTTCCGAGGAAGTTGTTATTAAAATGTGACAAAGAAGAGCAGGGAAAATGCTGCTTCTGCTCCCTGGTGCATTTCACAAAGCTGTGCTTCAAATGCATGTCCAAGAGTGTGGTGTTAGTACTGAAACATGTACTACTTCTTGATTTTTATTTTTTTTGTACTTGTAATTCTCTGCTCCCTTTGTACCCCATTTAAGATAATCTCTACCTTGCCTTCTCTGTGTGAAAAAACAACTTGCACAAACAAGGTGTGGGAACTTGTTATAACAGAGGGTGGAAAATAGTCTGCCTTTGAAGCTAGCAGCTGTTATGACATATAAAAAAATCACCAGTGGCAAGTGTATTAACAACTGCCAAAATAAAATGCTTTCCTGCTCTTGCTTACTCCTCTTTTCGTTCCATGTTTACTCAAACACATATGTTGAGGAGTAAGAAGAACTTCTTTACTGTTAAATTATTACTCTTAAATAGTAACTGCAAGTCACTATTCTCATATAGTCCGAAATTAAGACCAATAATTTAAGTGTTTTAAGGTGATTCCATCTACTGAATATGCAAAATAACTATATTAATAAAATTGCTTGTCCAGGTGGAGAGCAGAGGCCTCTTCTGAAAGATGGAATCCCTAAGCCACGTTTCAATAGGTTTCTGTGATTTTAATGTAAACGTTCGTTTTCTCTTTTAAGTTAGGCAAGCTTTAATTGAATAGCAAGTTCTATTTTACAGGTAGGCAGTGCACGTTCAAGTTGAACTTGTTCTTGTTTACAGTGGAAGCCTGAACACTGTTTTCCTAAATGCAGCACAAACAACTATTTTTGCAGCTGTATGTGGTTGGGACAAGATATGACACCTTAATTGTTACTAATTGATGCTTTTTCTTGGTAGTGCAAACAACTAGGGCAACTAGTAAATGAGGAGAGCAGCAAAACTGTCTCTCGTGCCTTACAAGCAATTGCTTCAAGGCAGGGCTTGCAACACATTGGCTAACACACTGCGAGCAGCTATGCTGTTGACCAGGCCAAAATGTCAAGCTAGCAGCAAGTGAAGGCAAGTACAGGTACCCTAACAAGGTAAGCCAGTGAGCAACCTGATTTTCAGCAACATGGTGTAACCCAAAACGCTTCCTGCTTTTAGTGGGATCTCCTGTGGGCTTGGCTTATCTGAGAGTAGTTTCCAAACACATTCCTGTGCTCTGGATTTGGGATATTGGTTTTGAGTCCTACGTATTGTGTCCATAAATTCACCTGTCCTGATGTGCATGATGGGTTCCCAGATCTGCTACCAGACAGACCTGCTTTCACCTCTTAAAATCTCCCTTTACTTGGAGGTTTTCTCCATTGCCATGGCGTTTTCATGAGTGCTTGTGTTCCAGCCCCCAGTGTGAGATACATGATCAGGGCCCTGTATCTGGCAGGTCTCTAAAGCACAGCAGTGTCCATGCCCTGCTGAATACCACACTGAATTTATTGACAGGTGTCACTGGCCTTTCTCCTGCAGAGGTGGGTGGTACCTTGGCTGCAGAGCTGTTGTGTATTACACAGTGTGCTAACATGCAGAGCTCTACAGACAGGTGCAGAGTGTCTGTGGAAAACTTGGTTCTCCAGTGACACACAAATCAGCCCAACGGGAAGCAAAGGGTAAAATTTTGCCCACGGGAAGTTTGTGCTTTTTCTCTAGGTACCTCATAAAATGGCAGACAGAGCCATAGACAGGTGCCTTGCAGAGCAGCTCCGTGACTCACAGCAAAACTCAGTGCACGGAGAACATGCCAACTGAATTGCTTCCGGCACTGCTCTTCAACAAGCTGGTTGCTGCTTTTGTCTTCTCAATGAGCTTTGCAATGTGGTAATAATTGACTGCAGGCTTTATAATTAGGCATTATGAGGTAAACGTCTCTCCACCCAGAGAGGAGCTAAAATAACATTATTATCAATGTTGTACTTGAAGGCAAAAGGTGCTCTTATGTTGTTGGTTTTTAACCAGTTTCCAGCTGTAAAATATTAGTGGCCCAAATGATGAGCTAGTTCTAGAGGTTGTATGAATTTCTAGGAGAACACTGGGCGCTCATCATAGTTGAAATAAGCAGGGCCAGATTTTTCAAAGTGCTTCTTGACAATGCAGACTTATAGGGGAAGTAGCCAAATGCTCAGCACCCCTTTTTTTTTTTTTTTTTTTTTTTTTTTCTTTTTTTTTCTCCCCCTTCTCTCTGTAACTTACCAAAGAAATAGTATTAACACCACCACTGAATCCCTCTGCTGGCTATGTTTTACTGTCTGCTATTATTACCTTTTGATATATGGAAGCTTGGCAACAACCATGGAAATTCACAGAATACAAGTGACCTATCTGAAATGTAAAGGTACCTGTACTTTAGAGTTTTCCTTTTTTCATTAAATTTTTTTTCATTTAAATTAAGAAAGTACAAGTGAGCATTTTTGTTTGCTTGCTCACCAGTAAAACTTGCTTATCTTTATTATGTGAACCGTTCCTGGTTTTACTGAGTAAGATTGTGTTGCTATGTTAAGTGTCCAACTATATAACTCATCTCCCTTTTTGTGGATATGTCACTGTCTTTGCTGTGTGACATTCCCTGCAGTCAAGCTGGAGTTCTACAGGCACTGGAGATTTGTTTGTTTCCTTCTTCTATCCTAATCTGCTTAATGTCATGTTAAGAAATGAATGAGTCTGTGTCTAGTGATGGTGGATTGCAAACATGCAATTCACACTGCATACCAAGAGGAGTGTCAGGCCCACAAACAAAACACAACTGAAAAAAAAGCTCAACAAGTATAAGCCAAAGCTCTTTGCGTTTAGAAGAGATTCCTCCTGGCTTGGTGTGGTTTTTGGGTCAAAACTAGGATGTTATTCTGTGTAGCTGCATAGAGAAAAGAGAAATGAAGTAAATTAATAAAGGCAGGAATCTGCTGAGAACCAGCCACAAAATGGATGCTGTACAAGAATCGCTATATAATTTAAAAATTGTATGGGAAGTGTGACTTGACTGACTTATTCTAAATTTGTTTTGACTGCTGGCAGCTACAGCGGTAGCTCTAGTACTAGTAGCATTCCTGAAGAGTGGGAATAGACTTAAAACTTGAGCAAGGGCTTGTTCTTGTCAGCATGAGCATACTCTATTGTCCATAAACACACAACTTGCATACAAAAAGAGAGAAGGTATTGCTAGAAACTGCTATGCCATGCAATGAATTTCTACTAATTGTCTCTTTTAGTATTAATAGTGTACCAGACACCCTGTTTCTCAATAAAATAGGAGAATGGAGAGTGAGCCACTGCCATCGTAAGCAGGTATTGCTGCAGTGAAGTCAGTACCTTCTGATCTTGAAGAGGGCGCAGTGTGTGTGCAAAATGCAGCTAGTTGATTTTTTTATCAAAAAAAAAAAAGCCCCAAAGCCAAACCACCACCACCAAAAACAAAACCCCACAAAACCCCCCCCCCCCGCTTCAGAATATTGCATTATAAAAATTTTTCCCCAACAAAATTGTGGATCTTGAGTAATACAGGACTAGTTTTGTCTGGTCCCTCCAGAAACATCAGGGTCCAGCAGGGTAGGGGAGACCATGTGCCTGGTCCTCAGAGGATTTTGGCTGGCCGGAGAACAGCAAGCAGCGCCGCAGGAGTGCAGTAGCCAGTGCAAGAAAGTGACCGCACAGGAGCTACACTTGATTCTCTAGCAGCCTCCTTCGGCTGTAGCTCCTGCAGTGCCCTGTGGTCAGACAGCTGTCAGGTGGGATGACCATGCAGGTAGAAGATCGTGCCTGTGCTGTCCTGACCTTACCCTGACTGTTTGTTTCTTTCAGGTGTGGAGACAAAAAGAGCAGAAGCCCTCTTCAATGACAGTAAGTGAGAGCTTTCTAAGCCTGGGAAATCGCCAGTTGTTTTAATTAGCATTAATAGTCTGAGTACTTTTCCTGGCTCTAAAAAGCCTTTTCTCATCCACCTGTATAACAAATATGACCTCGTACTTCACACAGATGAGCTGTGTCTTTAGAAATCCTGCTTTTTTTTTTACTACTGTCTTCTGGGATACTTTGGAAGATTGGCTTAAAAATAGTGGTGATGGGGTAAAAATCCCTTCTAGAAAAAGCCCTACACTCACTGTTGAGTACCCTGATCAGCTTTTTTTTGTAGTGAGATGTTCCTTCTTTTAAAAATACCAGCAATTCTGTGAGAAAAGAGCAAGTGCTTAGTGCTCTGTAGAAATATCCATCACTAAGCAGAGAGGAGACATGCAGTCCTGTGCTTCTGCCTCCAGCAGTGCTGATGTGGGAGGTGGAGGGTGCATCTTAAAGGTAAACCAGCCATGTAGGGAACAGAGCACTGGGGTGTTGGGGGCTGAGCACTGTAATGTTCAGGACACTTGCTTATTTACTAGCCTGATCCAGTTGCTGTTGGTACCAGCGAGAGCTTTTACGCTGTTTGCTTAATTGTGTATTTGGATGTGCAGAGTCTAAGCCATGTTTCTACATGAAAGCTAAGGCATTTCAAATGACTCCTGGGTGTACACAGTAAAAACTAGGTGAGTGGGGAGAGCTTCTAATAAATAAAGGAACTTAAATATTTGGACTAATTGACTGCATTAATGTCAAGCACAACAGCTAGCTGAAAGGTGTGCTACAATCTGCTAAAGGCAGGAGAGTCACAGAATCACAGAATGGTGGAGGTTGGAAGGGACCTCTGGGGATCATCCAGTCCAACCCCCCCTGCTCCAGCAGGGTCACCCAGAGCAGGTTGCCTAAGATCACATCCAGCTGTGATTTGAAAGTCTCTAGAGAAGGAGACTCCACAACTTCTCTGGCCAGCCTGGACCAGTGCTCTAGCACCCTCACAGCAAAGAAGTTTTCCCTGATGTTTACATGGAACTTCCAGTTTGTGCTCATTGCATCTTGTCCTGTCCCTGGGCACCACTGAAAAGAGTCTGCCTCTTGCTCCCACCCTTTAGATATTGATAAGCCACGGGCCTCCAACAAGACTCTGCACAGCTGATCACAACCCTCTGAGCTCCATCTTTCAGCAAGTTCTCAAACCACCTCACTGTCCACTCATCTAACCCACGCTTCCTAAGCTTGCCTATGAGGATGTTATGGGAGACAGTATCAAAAGCCTTGCTGAAGCTGAGGTAGACAGCATCCACTGTATCTGTGCCCTTACCACAGATTTGAGTATATTTCATATTTGAGCAGATTATCGTTAGAAAAAGTCTTTATTATAAATTGAATAAAACCTGCACTTAGGTAGAATACTGTGTCAAGTCTAACCCTGCCTGCACCACGGGGCAGACACCCTTGTCCTCTGTCTCCTTGATGCAAAGTGTTAGAACTGCATCTTGGAGCAGCAACTGTGGAATCTTTTTTGCATATGCTTGTCTTGGATTCTGTAGCATAACAATTTATCTCCACCTTGCTATTTTTCGCACATTTAGTGATGAGATTTACACCTGAACATGTACCAGCATGTTGTTCATTTGGTGCTCTAAGGATGGCAGCCTAGCAGAGACCTCTAATTCATCCTGCCAGTGAGAAGTGACCTAAAACCCAGTAAAACTGGGTACCTGCAGAAGTGTTTACAATAACAACTTGCTGTGTGCTCTCAGAATTTGGGAATATGTCATTTTCTTTAGTGTGCATTGGAAGGAAAGAAGGCAGGACTACAAAGAAATCTGCTGAAGTTATGTCAGCTTGTGGTTATAGTCAAAATGTTCTGGATTTTGCAATGGTGAGGAGTGCAGAGTAGTTCCTGATGGAAATAGAAAGCTATAAGCTTGGTCTTCTGAAGGTATTGCTGTAATGCTTAGGTCGAGGTAAATTTAGAGACATTCTTAAGCTTTCAGAGGAGGAAGTCAGCTTGTTTGGCGATTTAATAGTCAGATAAAGCCATCTTTGCCTTCAAAGTTGGGTTTCTTTAAACTCTGGGGAAGTTTGATCAGTTCCTAAGCAGCAGGCTGTTGAGTAATGGAGGATCAAATAACATCACTTTTTGAGTCTCTTTTAGGTGCTGGTGCTCTAGGGCACCGATGGAACTGTAAGTTTTTCCCTGTGTTTTGAACATAGAGTGCTCAGGTGGTTGATAGAACGGTGCAGTTTTAGGACCAGTAATTGAGGATTAGCAATAGCTTTCGGGGGGAATACGTGCTAGTGCAGACAGTCTCTGCAGTTATGGTATATTCTCCAGTTTTCCTTTCACATGGAAAGTTCTGGACAAGTAGATGCGAATTTCACTGATTTCCTTCATTAGTCTGAGCACAGGGCAGACTCTGCACTCAGCACATGAGCTTTCCAATATGGTATGACTTTTTTTTTTTTCCTCCTGAGTTTATGAACAGCTTTCAGCCTGCACTGTTATTGCTGCTGGTTTTGACTGTGACGTACTGTTAACGTAACCTTGTGCAGATCCTAGGAGGAAGGGGCAGAGGTTACGCTCTGTGTGGCTCCTGTGTTTTGCTTCCGAGGACTTCAAGGGCCCTGGGGCTGCCAGCTCTTCAGTGATGTACTACCCGCTTGTGCTTGATCCCCCTCTGGGTCGCTGTCTGCAGGAGACAGGCAGTGCAATGGTTTGGCTTGTGTCATGAGTATGCAAATAATTCTTAGCTCTGTCTCTTTTTCAATGAATTGGGATAGTCTTGTCAGTCAACTTTCCTAATGTCTAGCTGAAATCGGGGCCTCGATGAAAACTAGTGGGTCTTGGTCCAGGTAAGATGGATTTGATGCTGTTTGGATGGGAGGAGACAGCTGAAGCAGCTCTGTCCATTAAGGAGGTTTGTAAAGCTGTGGGGGAGCTTCAGCTGCTCCTGAATATCCTGCGTTTAGTGGCCAAAACCATGGATATTTTAATTTTATTCTGGGTTTGGAGGATAATACTTTTTGTCATGGATGCACACCATGCTGGTGGTATCCATGCCTTTGTCATCTCTGGCTTGGATTAGTGTGATGCTCTTTGCCTGAAGTGCCTCTCCAGGTCTGCTTCCAGGCTGCCATTTGTGCAACACGCAGTTGCCTGTTTCCAGGTGGCATCTTGTTGGTGTAATCTGAATGGATGCATGCTTAGATCTTGCCTTGTTCATGTTTTATCCTAATGGCAAATTACCTGGGACGTACATGCAAGTTGACAAACCCTGTATTCAGGAATTATCCTGGCTGTGTGGTGAAGGTTTTGATTCCTGATTTGGGCTGCTCATGCAGCTAAGCCTGAATGATTGACTTTATAGCTTTCCATAATAGTCAGTTGTTCGTTTGGGCTTCTAACAGAATGGGTTGTGCATGAGGATCTCTGATGTAGGGGGGCTGGTGAAAGGTTTGTTTTCTTGTTGATGTTTATACCATTAGAGAGCCTAGGTGGTGTTTAATTTTGCCTATGTTTTCCAGAGCCACTGGCAGGCATATTTACTAAACAGAAGAACAGCTAATACACTCCTTCTCCTTTCTGACAGTCTGTGGGTTACGACAGAATAGATCAGTCAAGTCAATGGCAAAATCATCATCACTGCGGATAGTTGGTGGATTGTCTTCTGCAGAGACCGGGGACTGGCCGTGGCAAGCTAGTTTGCAGTACAATAACATCCATCGCTGTGGTGCAACACTCATCAGCAATACTTGGCTTGTATCTGCAGCTCACTGCTTCAGAGAGTAAGTTCCCATCTTTGAGAGAACCTGCAGCAGAATGTGCCCCATGTGTATCAAGTTGTGTGGCTTTCCAGGCTTACCTCACACCCCTGACTCTTTCTAGGGGAACAGTTTTCTGCCTTGGAGAAGAATAGTCAGGGTTGAGCAGGCCCAGCCCACCACTTGAATGTTTCAGTGGGAAATTAAAGGCTGACTCTTTGGAGGA
This sequence comes from Galbula dea, assembly GCA_013399015.1. Classification (NCBI taxonomy): domain Eukaryota; kingdom Metazoa; phylum Chordata; class Aves; order Piciformes; family Galbulidae; genus Galbula; species Galbula dea. The sequence goes on from VWZX01007829.1 coordinate 112,007, forward strand.
CAACTGGCAGTTGTATGAGTGGAAATCAATAGTAGTTTGGCATATTAAACAAAGCAGTGCAGAAAAAGTTATGTGGCTGAAATAGCAGATTATTTGTTTCCCGTTGCGATAATTGTTTCTAAAGGTGCTCCTTCATGTCACAACTAGGTTGCTGCTTCTGGAGGCTTCTACCAGAGTTATAATCCAACATTCCTACTCCTCCATTCAGCCATGTGCTCCCAGCACTCTTTTGTTTCAAACATGTCAACTGCGAAAGCTGCAGGGCACGTGGAGTGGAACAGCTGATCAAACAGATTATTAGCATGCAGAAAGAGTAATGCAGGTGAAGAGTTTTCTAACAGAAGTTATTTATTGATTTGATTATACCCTGCAGCCACACAATAGCTAGATGAAGGGACAAGGAGCAGGGGAGGAGTGTGAAGACCGCAGCTGAGGAGGGAATGCAGGATTGCTACCTTCTAGCAGCAGCCCACAATTATGTGGGACACAGTGTTATGGAGCAGGCTTAAAGGAGTTTTACAATAAACTCACCAAGCTTAAAGTACCAAACACTTACATTTACAGATAAATACTTACAGCACTCTTACCTTTTTCAGCATGAGTCATCCTCAGAAGTGGACTGCTACTTTTGGAGCTCTTTTGAAGCCACCAAGCCTGAAACGATCAGTCAAGACTATTATTGTTCATGAAAAGTACCACTACCCAGAACATGATTATGACATTGCACTTGTGCAGCTCTCTAAACGAGTTGAGTTTACAAGTAGCATACACCGTGTTTGTCTGCCTGAGCCATCTCAGACTTTTCCATACAATATTTATGCTGTTATCACAGGCTGGGGAGCACTTACCAATGATGGTGAGTCCTGAGTCTAGCAAGCAACTGTTATTTATGTGTGTTACATAAACGGTGGTTCTGATCTACTACTGAGTGGATACCATTTCTGTAGCCATATTTAACCAACTGTATCCTGGGCTGCATTAGAAAAAGCATGGCCAGCAGGTCGAGGGGAGGGGATTCTGCCTTTGGGAGACCCCACTTGGAGTACTGTGTCCAGGTCTGGGGCCTTCAGCACAAGAAAGATGTGGACCCTTTGGAGCGGGTCCGAAGGAGGCCATGAAGATGATCCAAGAGCTGGAAGACTTCTGCTGTGAAGAAAGGCGAAGGGAGTTGGGGTTGTTCAGCCTGGAGAAGAGAGGATTCCATGGAGACCTTATTGTGACCTTTCAACACTCAAAGGGAGCTTATAAAAATGAAAGAGAGGGAGACATTTTTACATGGGCAGATATTGACAGGACAAGGGGGAATGGTTTTAAACTGAAAGAGATTTAAATTAGATGTTAGGAAGAAATTCTTTACTGTGTGTGGTGAGGCACTGGAACAGGTTGTCCAGAGAAGTCTTGAATGCAACATCCCTGGAAGTCTTTAAGGCCACGTTGGATAGGTCCTGGGCAACCATGGCAGGGGGGTTGGAACTAGATGATCTCAAGGTCCCTTCCAACCCAAACCATTCTACGGCTCTATGATGTTGCACAGCAGCAAGGCTACTGCTTTGTCCATAAGCAATAGGCTTGTTTAATCCTAAGCAGCCGTTTCTTGTTCTAAAATTACACTGGACAAAGACACAGCTGCAATGCACTGAAGCAGAAAACAGGAAGAAGACTCCTCCCTTTTTCTGGCCTTTCCATTTCATATTGTAAATTCTTAAGACAAGTAGTCCAGTCATGCATGTAGCACCTAAAAAACCTATTCTCCCAGCCCTAGCCAGAAGCTACTGTTAACTCTGGGCTTTCAGGCAAACGTGTAGATTGAGCTGCAGATGGTAACTTACCTAAGCTCATGCTCTTATCAGGCCACACTAAGAGTAAATTTAGCAACAGAACCAAGATGTCTTTATTTTGTATCGTGTGCCCAGGTTGCCAGGTAATTTGTGTTCCATGGTATTATATGGAACATGAAGGAAATACATGGTTTTATGCTATGTACTGTGCAAGCGTTCCTTGTGTCTTAATGGTACGGTAACCTAGACAGATCTGCAAGCAAACCCTCCACGTTCAACCAAGTCAAGCTGGTCCTCTATATGAGAAACTTTTAATGCTGTTCCTGTATCTTAACTATTACAGAGTGATTCTGTTCATAAATACCCAAACTCTGTTTTCCCTCAGGTCCAACTCCAAATGCTCTGCAGGAAGCAACAGTGAAACTTATTGACTCAAATACTTGCAACAGAGAAGAAGTGTATGATGGGGACATAACACCCAGGATGTTGTGTGCTGGATACTTGGAAGGAGGAGTAGATGCTTGTCAGGTAACTGAAGCCCAACCTTAGAAATGAAAGCTATTTTCGTGCTGTCTCCAGTATCTGGCTGACCAAATCTTAACTGTGTATTAGTCCTTTAAATACGCTTCATTCAAACAGGAATTAAATTGTAGAATAAAATAGCATTTAGTATACATGATTTAGCACAAAAAATACATAGTAAGAGAGCTATATTAGAATATCTGCTACAAGCCCATTTGCTTTCATAATTTCTTGTGTGAAGTCTAACAATTTGCTTGCAAAGTGATATGACAAGACATTGACAGACATAATAAGTGCTAGAGTACAAAATATGACCTAAAAATTGCATGTCTCAAGTAGCCAAGACCAGACATCTGTACAATTGGGAAGGAAGGAGTTTAGAAATATGTCAGCTAAGTTGCCAGAAAAAAATGCACTGTCAGTCACTGAAATGAAATTCTGGACTGGATCATCTCATAACAGATCTATTATGGTATGATGTTTGATAACAGACTTAGATCAGTGGAAGGAAAACTGTCTGAAACAAAGATAACTATAAGGAAGAACTTTCTTCTGTGGGTGCCAGAGCACTGGTCCAGGCTGCCTAGAGAGGTTATGGAGTCTCATTCTCTGGAGAGGTTTCAAACCCACCTGGAGGTAATCCTGGACAACCAGCTCTGGGTGACCCTGCTAGAGCAGGCGGGTTGGACTGGATGATCCCCAGAAGCCCCTTCTAACTCCTCCCATGCTGGGATTCTGAATTCTGTGAAGCTAGGTGAAAGCGGAATGGTTAGGATATATGGGTGGTGGAGGTTTGCAAGGAAATGTTTTATGTTGAAACAAATATTTCCATCATGGTAACTTTTTGAAAGTTAATTTATATTCATGCTTTTTATAGAGAATGTATTCGTAAGTGTTCAAAACAGACCCTTTCCAGAGCCCAGCCCTACAGCAAAACTCTCTGCAGAACAGGTCCGTGAGGGTCTCTTCATGTCTCTCTCAGCATTGAGGAGACCTGAACAGAGAAGGGTGCAACTGCTGTTTAGTTCAGTAAAGCACTTTGGTGGAAAATGGTGAATATGGTTTGGTTTGTGAGGATTGTTCTTCAGGCTCTAAGTTTAAAAGTTATTATCATGCCAGGCTATTAACAGTATCTGAATTCAGCCTTTTAAAGTGTCTACCATCTTCAGGAGATACTGCCTAATTAGAAGACCAAGTTCCCGATGAGTTGCTTTTTGAAATGTTATTGCTGCAAGTGAGTAAAAGCATAGTGGTTACTGTAAAAAAATTTAAAAGGTCCTGTTGGCTTAGACTGATGAATGTATTTGTGTTGCCCTGCTTTGTATGAGAGACAGGTCAGATAGTTCCATGGCAAGCGGGAAAAAGCCACAGTCTTCTGACTCAGGTTTCAGGAGCAGTCTGGATTCTGCAGAGGTGGCAGCTCTTGAACTGCTGTTTTCTTCTGTTACTGGACACACCCTCCTGTCTGGAGAGAATTCTATTTTCTCTTCTGATCAATTAAATCTGTTTTTTTCCCCTCTTCTCTTTCCCTAGGGGGACTCTGGAGGACCACTGGTTACTCCAGACTCTAGAATGATGTGGTACCTTGTGGGAATAGTGAGCTGGGGAGATGAATGTGCCAAACCAAACAAACCTGGAGTTTACACACGAGTGACTTATTTCCGAGAATGGATTACCTCAAAAACTGGCATCTGATTCCAAAGTCAAAAATGGATTTAACTACATAGACTATGTGTAACCCATATTTGTCTGTAATTCTGAGAGGTTATTTTTTTAGTATATAATTTCCTATGTAATTTTGGTTGAAGCAACTTTTGCCCACAGCAAGCACTGCAAAGAAAGCAGTTAGTGATGCTGTCTTGCCTTGCTGATGGATTCATCTCTGCCATGAATGAGTATGGTCCTGTCTTATGAAGACAGGAAGAGTAATTTTATATTTGAGGAGTAATTTCATATTAAAGAACAGTCCTGCTAAGAACTTCAGAGTAAGTGCAGTGCTTATACACTGATCAAGTGCTTTTCCTCTGTGCCATCTCCATCTCGTACAGCCCAGGCCTTCAATATGAGGATCCAAAATGTTGCTCCAGAACTGTCTCCTGCAGTCTTTGAAGGCCACCAGACAGCTTAGGCTGTGAATGAGGGACTCACAGAAGCCTGTACAAGACATTAAAGAAGCTGCAAGCTCCGCAAGCTGAGCCTGTTACAGCTGAAAACTTCTCCGAAGCATCTTGTCTCCCCTCCTGCTTGGGACTGGGTCTCTCCTCAGCCTTCCTACTGTGCAAGCTCTCCAATAATCCGCATCCCTGGGAATGAGATACTCAGCATTTCCTGAAATCTCACACCCTGGATTACAAGTCTCCCTATGGATGGAAAGGCCTATGTTAAAGCCTCAGTGGGGGAGAAGGGAGTTGTCTTGTTATTAGGCTCCTTCCAGTCTTTCTAGATAGCTTTTGAATTTCAGCAAAAGACGAGATGCCTTATCTCAGAAAGAAATCTGTTGAAGGTTTTAGATTAGTTTAGGTTTTGAAACAGCAGGAGGACAGTTAGGAGGATACTTAGGTGCAGCAAATCTGTTTCCTTAATTTATTGAAGTTTGTAATTTTATGCACTTTTGAGTTGCTGCTATTTTTCAGTTAAGAATTTACTCTGGGCCTGGTTCAGTTAAAAAATAAAAGCTTTGTGGGTTTTTGGATTAGATCACCTGGATTAGGTCACCGTTTTTTTCTAATGTTCAGGTCTCCTTTTTTGAAGGCACCCTTTGATAAAAAAGCACAAACAAACAAAACAAAAACAAACCCCCAAAAACACCAAACCAAAACCCCAAACCGAAACATCACTTTTCGTGCCTCTTATTGCTTTGAAGGTGAAAATTATGACAAGTGTTCTTCGTTATCAGTGGCTGATGAATTGCAGTTCAAAGTCAGCAGTAGTTCACTTTCATACAGCCGAGGCTCTGGTTTGCACTTCAGTCTACCTTTTTGCCTGGCAAATAGAGGGGCAACAATAAGGACCTGAGGCCCAGATTCTATACAATCCTTATAAACTGGTTCCTACCTCACACTGCAAGTGATGTGTATATAGAATACCTTTAAAATGAGAGAGGCAGCCTTTTTGTCAGATTTCCTCATGAGAGGTCAAACAGTCAAGAGGTGTATAGGAGAATGCCTACCTTACTCAGGGAGTCCTAAGAGGTGTGTGGGAGAATGCCTACCTTACTCAGGGAGTCCTGAGCCAGCCAGATGCACTTTTGACAAATTTTTTAGCAAACTGTCTGGTCTGGGTTTGTCTTACACTCCATGTCAGTGTTTTATTTATGAAAACTCCGATTGTTTTCTGCCCTAGAACAAAACAAAGATAATATTGTGTAATTAAAGAAAAGATTTTTAAAAACATTTTATTATTGTTGATGTTAAGGCTTAGCAAGGATTTAAACAATATAGAGGTAATGTTTCCTAACATTAAATGTATTTTAAAACAATTTGTTCCTTTTTTGTCCTTTCTTTTGCTTAATAGCTACAAATTGTATACGGTGCCAAATAGACTAATCTTCCTTATTTTGATACAAGACTGGTCTAAAGCTGCAGCTCTCTGTTCATTCCCCATTTTAGGAATTGTTTGTCTATAATAGAGGTTGGAGCTTTACAGATGTTTCAACAAAGGTAAGGTGGGATATCTGCTTTTCTAAAATGCTCTAAGGTGAAGTTCAGTTAAGCAACACTAAGCAATTTGAAAATGGATCTGAAGTTTCATCCAAGAATCCACCACCTTGGTTCTAGCCTTGGAAAACTTATCTTTGTAATATGGCATTCCTGGAAATTGCCTATGCAGCTAGCATACCAATTCTCCTGAGATTTCCCAGGCAGGTTTAAAGCATCAAGAAGCATATTCCAAGCTTCTGGTTATTCCAATTGGGTTGTTAGAATGCCTGTGTTCACGGTTTCACTGATGGTTAGTCTTCACTTAATTACCGCTAAACTGTTAGGTGAGAATTAACTGGATGTTGCTGTCTCTCTGTTTAGGGAAAGAGTATTCACTGTTACTATGCAAAATCTGTTTCATATGAGATGTCTTCATATCAAGGTGACTGGCATCTTAAAAAATGCAATGACCGGGACAGAAAGATGGTAGGTAGCAGATTTTTGTTTCTTCATTAGTCTGGTAAGTTCTTAAAAATAAGGATTATTTAATATTTAAAAACAAACAAACAAAAATAACAACCCCCCCAACAGGTTCATCTTTAAGGAAAGAAATCACAATTAAAGGTAAAAATCACTGTCAGAATTAAAAATTAGCAAAGTTGCAAAACTGAAGCTGACATTTTTTTGCTGCCTTCAAACTGTCCTTCTCTTTTCCCCCTACCCCTTTGTAGCTGGGACTCCTGTAATTCTGTTCATCAGGTTATGTGCACTGCTCTTTGAAATTTCTTTATTGAAATAATGGAAGTAATTTGATTCGTGTATTTCCTGATTATTTTTTTTATGTATTATGTGGAAAAAGCTGCAAGGCGAATACCACCCTTAACTATCAGCTCCTTTCCTGGTAAGGACTGCATTGTCACTCTGAAGAACTGGACTTCTGTCTCACTGTATCCCATCTTGCAGTCTAGCATCTCAGGCTTCTAGTGGCCTCTAGTGGCTCTTTAAAATGTGTCACAAAAAAAGCTGTGCAGCAGAGCCCTTTTGTCCTGATCCTGACGAACTGTAGCCCATGTTTGAGCCAACACTGTGGTGTCCAGCTGCTCGTAGTCTCTTTTACTAACTCAGTACGAAAGCTGTGGGTGTCGTTCGACTGAGGCGCAGATCGTGAGGAAGACAGGGAGGGTTGCTAGAACTTTATTTGCTGGAGAGAGGTAAATGCTAAAATAATGCAAGGGATGCTCACAAAGAAGTCGTCTTGCCCCTAGAAAGTCCCCAGACCCCAATCAAAATAGAGAAAAGGCTTCCCCCCCCCCCCCTTATATACTGTAGGATGCAGATAATTGTTTGTTTGTTGTGGACCTGTTTGTTGTGGTTTTTTTAAAACTACAGATATTTTAAAATATGGCTGTTCTATACACACTGTCTGCAATGTGCAATGACATTTTTTTACTCATTGCTTGTGCAGTAGCAAGAGTCCCTCCTATTCTAGCTAAGATGTGCTGATGGTATCAAGGAAGATTTAAACTGGTCTCACCTGCCCCAGTGATAAGGGAAGGTAGGGTTTAAGCTGAAGGGAGGTTAAGTTGCCTAATGGGCAGTGATGGGATCTTAATCAGTTTGGGAAATGGAGAGAAAATATTTATAGGAGTGGATGTTGTTGGATGCAGAGTGTTGGTTCCACGGCTTCCTTTCTGCTGGTTAAATGCCAACAAAAAAAACACCAAACAAAACAATAAACCAAACTTTTCCACAAGCCTATACGTATATTGGCACGAGACAGATGTTAGCTTTGACCACTTTTTCCCAAATCGTACTCTTCTGTGGCCTTAGATGCTTTGCTCCCTAGCTCCTTTTAACGGAATTTTGTCTGTTTTTGAGGTAGGGGCTATCTCGCTGCTGCTCTCCTGCAAGGTGTGGCGGTAGTTACCCCCGGAGCAAGGCTCAGAATTGCTCCTGACAGTCGGAACGGGTACAGCTGGAACCTAACGAGGGTTTGAGGGTTTTCAGGAAAGCGGTGGGGGTTTTCCCTGCCTTATTTGTCTCCTACACGGATAAGGCCCCTCTGCCATACCGAGCCGCGCCTCTCAGGGCGGGGGCGGCCCTAGCCCAGCCCCTCGGGTCGGCGCAGGCGGGGAAGCGCCGCGGCATGCGCTGCTTCTAGCCATCCCCTTCCTGCCTCTGCTTAGGTCGCTGCCGGCAACGCTCGGGCCTTGATTGCGACTCCAGGCCGCGGCGGCGTTGAGGGCGGGCGGCCGGGCCGGGGGTAAGGCCGGGGCGGAACAGCGCTGGCCGGGCTGCCGAGGGGCCGCTCCCTGCGCCTCAGGAGTGCCCCGGGAGCCCGAGGTTGGGAGGGCTGCAGCCGGCCTGGCTCTGCTGGGACTCGAGGCGGATTGGTTTCGACGCCGGTCTGCTCACTCCCGCTTCCCCGATCTGGCTTCGAGGTGTTTCTCCCCTGTTAGCTTCGTTGGGCTGTTAACTGGATCTGAGACCCCTCTTTTCTCTGTCTCCCTGTGTCTGCCGGCTGACCAGAGAGCCTGCGTCGACTGTGATCTGCCTCTGGAAACCCTGGGTAGGTGGGATGAATCCGGGCCTCCTTGCCATCCGAGCCTGCTGAACAGCTAGTAATTAATACTGCTTCAGCCTGCGCTGACTTGGTGGTAAGAAACACTGGGAAAACAGCCCATCCCTCGCAGCTTCTCTGCCTTCGCTGCTCTTGAGAGCATCAGTCCTTCTTGGTAACACGTAGCTTCTTAGTGTGTCCTCGGGTTGTGTCCTACAAGCATCCGAGGCTTTAAAACATGAAGGACGTTTCGAATGTAAGGACAATTTACACAGTTAAATAGAAGCCTGGCATTAAAACTGATAGTGTTGGCTTTAAAAGGAAACAGGTAGTGTGTAAATGTTGATCATCTGTGAAGAGCTAGGACATCATGTTAGAATAGCTTTTTTCCCCCTCACATTACGTGCCTATGTTTAAGGCAGTTTTAATACCAGTTGAACTAAAATGAGAAATAAAACTTGAATGCAGGGATATATGAAGCAAACTGTTAAAGGTACTTGACAATAGTACTGCTAAGTCACAGGACTAGAGGGAATGGGCTTAAGCTGTGCCAGGGCAGGTTTAGATTAGATATTAGGAAGAATTTCTTTACTGAAAGAGTGCTTAGATATTGGAATAGGCTGCCCAGGGAGGTGGTGGAATCACCATCCCTGGAGGTTTTTAACAAGAGGATAGATGTGTTTCTTTAGGGGATGATTTAGGGATAAGAGTAGTGTAGGGCTATCGGTTGGACTAGGTGATCTTGAGGGTCCTTTGCAACTGTAATGATTCTGTGATTCTTCTGGAAGGAGGGTTTTGCTTACCTGGTAGGTCCCCTGGCAGGAGCTCAGTGCTGTGACAGAGAATGTAGGAGGAAAGCTGGGAATTGATGAATGTGTCGGAAGAGCCACTGTTAAAGAGGTCTGTGTGATACAGGTGGAGATGGTTCTCTTGTAGCTTGATCACACATCCTCATTGTTTACAAAAGGCTCTTTGGGAAGGCACGCTGATTGAGGTGGCTGTCATCAAACACAGCAAAGGAGGCTGTGTGTTTTTATTCAGGGGGGTCCCTCACCTTCCCCATGTTAGTACCACAGTCTATTTATGTTGGGCCGTTCTAGAGTACCAGTACTGTTTGGAGGAGCAGAACAGCTTGGGGATGGTTGCTCTGGACCATTATAAGATGGCGTTGGCTTGCTTTGAAGGGAACTTCCAGTCTTGTGTCCCAGGCAGTAGCCAAAATGAAGGCTTTTACCTAAGTGAAGCCCGTGACTCCTAGACGAGGTATGTAACTCTCTGGCTTGAGTTCTGGGTCTTAGGATGATCTAGTAACATTAAGATTACTTGTCTTCAGCCCTGCTTATGTAAGGGTACAGGAGCTGCACTAAAGTGACTGGTGATTTGGGTTGCAGTGGAGGTGCCTCGATTTGTGCTGGTTTATGTGTAGTAGTTAGTATACACACTGTGGAAGAGCTTAACTGGTGAGATCTGTGGCCTGTGTCCAGTGTAGCTCTGTCCTTTGCTGCGCTGCTTGAGCGCTTTCTAATTCAGCCTAAAAAGTTGGAAGGACAAATTCCAGCTCAGAGTGTTGTAGTCTCCAAGTTGTGACATGCTGCAGGTGCTGCGCTTCAGAAGTATTAAAATGTTTGCCAAAACTATCTGAACAGTAAAAAGGAGTTAAGACCTTTGGGTAGCATTGCCTCGAAAGCTGTTTTAGGGTATATCTGTGCTCTCAGAGAAAAACTCCTTACTACATCTAGGCCTTTGTTTTTCAGTCTCCTAGAAAAAAGGGTAGTCAGTTGTGCCTAGTTTCTAAGGCAGTTGAAATAAGGTCTGTGCCTTCCTAGTAGTGGTGAGAACTGATGTTCTTGGGTCAAACATAGTGTCTATTTTGCTCATCCTGTTACTTACCAGGTCCAGGAAGCACTAATTCCCAGCCTGAATAACTAAGAAACAAGCTGCCCACTAGCAGTTTGTTCCTAATCCTAGTGCTTGGTTATCACTAAGGTAACTTGACGATGAAAAAGTCTTTGCCTTTTAACTGAAGGCCTTAGTAGCACAAGTTGTTTTTTTTCTTAAAATCCTGTTCAACTGTTTAACTTGATGTCTTAGTTAAATGGTGCATTCTGATCTTTGGGTATTGATTTCTTTACTTGGCTGAAACAGTAATTTGTTTCCTAAGGATTTTCAGTTAACATACTGCAGGGTAAATAACTATTTCTAGTTAGTCAGGGATCTCTTACTTCTCTTCAGAAAAAGCACCAATCAGGTAGATGCAAGTTAAATGGTTTGTTAATATAAAATGAGACTGTACTGTTAGTAAGTCTGACTGTGGCAAATACAAGAAGTAAGTCTTGTGTCTCCTCAGTGGGGAAATTAATATGTCACTATATTGAAATTATTTATTGAAGGATTGGAGGTTCCTGCCTTCAGGCTCCTGTGAATTTTAATGTGCACAGTACCTAGATGCTGTGGTCATCTGTAGGCTTCTAAAAGTTCAAAGTGATTCCTTAGGTAACATCACTTTTTGTGTTTTTCAGTTCTTTTATAGAAGAATTGAATTGGGTAGGGAGGAGGGGCCAGCTGCAAAACTGCATCCAGTGTAACCAGACTGTATCTTTTTTTAACCCTTCTAGTGGAAACAAAGGCGGCAGCATCATGGCAGCAGACTCCATGGAAATTGATGATGCTTTGTATAGGTAAGAGTCTCTGATTTTCAAGTGTTGATCTTGACTTTTCAGCAACATTTACATTTATGTGCAGTAATGGTAAAAACAAGGCTTGAAAGCACTGTCTTCTGCCAGGTAGGTGTGGGTGTGTACTTGTGCTGATGTGTCCTTCCTGTTTGAAGGCAAAAAAACCCAAGTGTTTTTGGAAAACAGAAATGATACTTCTCCTACTTGTAATAAGGATTTTATTTCTGCCTTTAGCTTCTTTCTCCTTTGACGAAGTAGGTATTCCTCTCTTTCTTGTTCCTGATCTTTTTATTACCTTCTTTTCACCTTCTTTTTTCATATTATGTAATTTGTCTCCTTTACGATTTCATTTATTCCTCAGTTTTTGCCATCCTTCTTTGTCCCCCTGAACATCATCAGCATCTCATTTATCCTCCAGACTTCAGGGTGTTAGGTTTTAGAGCTTTTCATACATTAAAAAAGAAACCAACATTGTTTTTGTTTTAATTTGTTAGCTGAAATGGCTTGAGATCACCGCTTGGCATGGCAGTAGTTCAGAGAGCCTGTACTGGAATAAATGGTATACCTGGAAAAACATGGTGGGATGAAAAACTTCTTTACGTATTAATAAATATCAACTGTATACTGAACAAATGAGGCTTCTTTTTAATTCAGCACAGTGCTCCCTTTGTTGAATGTGTCTCTTTGAATTTTTGGCACTAGTCTTATGAAAGTCATACTTTCCATGGTGGAAAAGGTCGTAGTGGTGGTTTGGGTTGGAAGGGACCTTAAAAATCGCCTAGTTCCAATCCCTCTGGCATGGACAAGGGTGCCACCCATGGGACCAGGTTGCTCAAGGGCTCATCCAACCTAGTTTTGAACATGTCCAGGGATGGGAAATCCACAGCTTCTCTGAGCAACCAGTTCCAGTGCCTCACCACCCTCTGAGTGAAAAATTTCTTCCTGACATCTAATCTACATCGCCTCTTTCAGTTCAAAACGATTTCCCTTTGTCCTGTCACTATCTGCCTGTGTAAAAAATCTCTGCCTTCTTTTTGTAAGCTTTTTGGAAGGTCACAGTAAGGTCTCCCTGGAGCCTTCTCTTCACCAGGCTGAACAAGCCCAGCTCTCTCAGCTTAATGGTTTAAGTTTAATTGCACACTGGGAAACGAAGAGTCTTTCAGAGCTCAAGATCTGACTACAAAAACTGCTGCACCCTCTGATTTGAAGATGTTTGCTAACAAAGAAATTCTTTGGCTTGTTTGCTTCTTTAGTAGTTAATTCCAAAACTCTGCCATCCTGGATAGGTTTTACACTGATTTAAAATTAAGTTACTTCTCTAAAACTTGGCACTGAAAAGATCTGTACTAAATGCATTTCATTATTTGGAATGTGAGTGCAAATACTCTGTGATACACGTATCTTTCCTAAAGCAGTATCTGTTTCACATTTATGCATGTCATGTCCTGAGTTGCTTGTTGAGTGGAGGGCTGGGAAATAGAACTGTGTGCGCGTGTCACTAGTCACACGCACTCCTCTGCAGAGCTTGGTATTGCAGATTAGAAACTGATTGGGATGATAGAATATCTGAAGTTTTTTGGAAATGACTAGAAATTCTTAACTTGGTTTCAACTGCTCTTGACTTTATTTGTATGTTGTTTTGATCTGGATTTGTCTTTTCTGCAGTCGCCAGAGGTATGTTCTTGGAGATACGGCAATGCAGAAGATGGCTCAGTCCCACGTATTCCTGAGTGGTATAGGTGGTCTTGGGGTGGAGATTGGTAAGTAAGGTAACACTTATTTAAGCAGACACAGTGGGTGTAAACATACTGTCTAGAACACTTGTAAAGCACATTTTAGCTGTAGTAAGCATGTCTGAAATATCCAAGTGAGTTTATACGTGCATGATGCATATGAGTAACATCACTGATGCAGGAAACATCCTGGACTTTGCTCTAGTAAGGTTTTTACCAGAACAACATTTCAAAGTTTGCTTTAAAATGAGCTTCCATGGGCCAGAGTGCTTTACCCAAAAACTTGTGTTTTGGGCGAAGGTTGAGGGTAGATAATCCAATTTATTCATGTAGACATCAGCATTAACAAATGTGAGACAGGAATAGCTATAGGTTGAATTATCCCTGTATAGGAAATGGGGGAGTGGGATGTAGGAGAACAGCTGCAATTTGGTGAAAGAATGCATAACTGCCTTGGTTCAAGAGACTCCTTAACAATTTTACTTACTCTTTATGAGCAGGACTTGGGGTATTACCCTTTCAGTTGGCTTTAATGGTACTCTGCACCAGATGCTGGAACAAAGTCATGGGGTTTTGCAGTTTGTCTTTAATGTCTCTGTAATCATGCTTGTGGGATGAACAGCTGACCAATGTCAGCCCTTCTAACTTTGTTCATGTTCACTGGTGGTGTGGAATGCTTGAGCCAAATGTGAAAAAGAACAAACCCTTAGGCTGTGAAGGTCTTAGCAATGACATACTGTTATTGTCCATCCACATGACTATTCAATTACAGATTTGCAAGAAATCTGCAACACTTTCTCTCTTTCTGTTTTTTCTTTTTTTTTCAGCCAAAAATATAATTCTGGCTGGGGTAAAGGTATGTAAACTAGTTCTGTTGTTGGGTACTCTAGAGTGAGCAGGAGGAAAAAGGACAACACTACTAACTAGCTAATCTTAAGTTTCTGAAAGTATCATTTAGTAGAAAGGTTGCAAAACATTTGAGGAACTGGATGTGAAAACTGTTAATAATCTGGATATTCTAGTTCTGCTGAGTCTAACATTAATGTCCACTGCACTCTCAAATACATCGTGTAATGCTTTAGCCAGCTGCTGATCAGACATTGAATCCTTTTGTACAAAGTTGCCTCTCCTAAATGGAATGGTATAAACTCAAAAGCCAAACTATTCAAAATACGTTATCCTATTCTGTTATCCATCAGAATTCTTCTGTGTAGGTGTTAGAGCGGCTGGGTGTTTTAATCCTAACAGCTTTTGTGCTCCTAGCATTAATTTGAGAGAAGCCTTTTAAAACTTTTTTTTCCCGTCCGAAAAAAACCCACTTTGTGTATGATTTTGGGAGTCTATTAATCACAAATGCCTTCTAACTGCAGTGTGGCAAAAATTCTCCTCAGTATTTAAATGCTCTCATCACTGCAAGCTCTGAGGAAAATGCTTAATCAAATGCATATTGCAGATGTGTTTGTCTTTCAAACAGTATGAGTTTCCTTGCAGAAGAGGTTGGAGGAGCTTACTCTTTTGCAGTGCTAGTCCTCGAGCATTTTACGTGGAGCTTAATCCATCCTTTGGGATGCTGTGACCATGTGCACTTCTTCCAGCAAATGCTTTTTGCCAAACTTTCTTAGGCTCTTACAGTTCATGACACCAAGCAGTGCACGAAATGGGATTTGGGGATCAACTTCTTCATCCATGAAGATGATATTGCCAGTCAAAGGAACAGGTGGGTGACCAGTCTCTGGAGTGAGGGAGGACCGAACTTGACTAAGAGCAACAATTTCATCAATGGTGAAAATAATAGTTTGTTGTCCAAGAGCTGCTAATACATATCAAATACTTGTTAAACCCTTTTCTGGAGTTACTGGCTTTGAGTGCAGTGCCCAGGACAGTGTATGGGGAAGCCCAGACTGGGGCTGGAGTTTCGAGTCAAGCCTCTCGTTTCTTACAGATGTCAGTTTATAAGGTGAATTTAATAGTGGGAGTCAGGGTGCATTTCTTCTTTGGGCTTTCTCAGTCACCTGTGTGAAAACAGGCATGACACCAGACCATCAGTGAGTCCTGTTGTATATTGGAATGAACCATTTTCCTCAGAGCTGCTAGGAATTCAATTTTGAATAAATGAGCTGGTGATTGTTGCCAGGAGGCTTTCTGAGGGGTCTTGTAGGGCATGTATGGTATGAAATTCTCTATTGAAAATACAATTTTGTAAATGCATAAAAAACTTGAAAATTGCTATTCTTTCAGGGCAGAGGCCACACTTCATCGTATTGCAGAACTCAATCCGTATGTCCATGTAGCAGCATCAACTGTGCCACTCGATGAAACCACAGATCTGTCTTTTCTAAAGCAGTACCAGGTATGTCACTCTTAAAGCAGTTGTATGTAGTGTTTTGCTCACAGCAAACAACTTGGATTTTTTAATAAAATGATAAAGTTAATAAAATGATAAAGTACATTTTGAGATGATATGAATAAAAAAGTAAGACTTGTATTTGGACTAAGGAAATGGTCATGCTTGTTTTTTTCAAGGCCAAACAGTAGGTTTTTGTTTCTAGCACTTTCCTGTAGCAGTTATTATGGAATTTACTATGGCAATAAGTAGCTAAGTGAGATTGCCATACAGCTTTTGTTATTGTTTGAAGGTGAAACTGACATTTTTTTGCACAGATGTTCTCTGTATATTGTGTGCTGCATTCCAGGCAGTGGAAACTCGGGCTATATAATTAGAAATGTTATTTATGTGTGTATGTATCTCATGAAATGCAAGGTTCTCTGTGCTGGAATGAGGATATTCTCACTTGTTCAGTCAGCTGTCTCCTGCCTCTGTATGTGGCTCAGTCTGATTTGGGAACTTTTTACAGTGTGGTGATCTGTCATACACAAGTTCTCCAGGCTTCTGAATGTTCCAGTTATAACTCAATGGGACGTGGTGTATATGCTCTGTAACCAAATACTATCCTGAACTTTAAAAGAGTGCTTGCAGAAATCATATGTCTGCAATTTGATGAGTACTGGTACTTGAAATTTGTGCAGGCTTCTCGGTGTGCACTGATGAGTGTCACTTGGGCTTGTTTTGCTGACTTCAATGTTAAAATTCAAGACCTGCATTTTCTCTGAGATTATCCATAACTGTTTTCATAAGTTAGGTTTTAATAGCTGCAGTATTAAAAGAAAAAAAAAAAGTGAGAATTTGTTGTTCCTGTTCTTGCTCATCTTGTTTCTAGAACTTGTGGAGCAGGAACCCATCTGTTCCGATGTGTAATGAGAAAATGGACTCAAGGCTGGTTTCTTTGTTATGTTGAGGGGAAGGAATCAGGACACCTGAGGAATTTACTGTTACTCCACTTTTCCCAAAGCCTGAAGATGTTGATTGCTGTCAGTGTCTTAGATTTATTTCTCTTCTTGTTCACAGTGTGTCATATTGACTGAAGTAAGTCTGTTGCTGCAGAAGAAGATTAATTACTTTTGTCATGCTCAGCAGCCACCTATTAAGGTAACAGAAAAAAATTAAACACACGATTAATCCATACAGTGAGCATTTTGGACCTCCATCATGTTCTATCAAGAAATGGAGAAAGCTGGTTATGAGGTATATGGTTGTGTGCAGAGACTATGTTGATGGAACAGTATGAGTTTCATGAGTACGACGTTGCTTCTCCGTATGTGTCTGGTGTTACCTGGATACCAGCCCACATATCCATAGTATGATAGTAGTACGTTCTGTTAAAAAAATTGTTTTCATGGTTAAGCCATAGTCAATGGCCTGGGTGTGTGTACCTGACAGATTTCAACTGTTGAAGTTAAACCTGCTAGCCTTGGACAGGGTTGAATGTGAGGGGTCATTCCTTTGGTTTGTGCTGGTTTAGGGATACTCATATTTTATACTTTCTTCTGTAGTTCATCAGTGCAGATGTATATGGAATATGTTCACGTTTGTTTTGTGACTTCGGAGATGAATTTGAAGTGCTGGATACAACAGGAGAGGAGCCAAAGGAGATCTTCATTTCAAATATAACACAAGTAAGGGATAGAAATAATTGTCCTGCTTTATTTTTTTTTCTTTTTATAATGAGTCATTGGCTAGAGACAAAAGCAATGTGTTTGACTTCAGTAGCCTGCTAAGCAGTTGAAAATCAGCAGTATGACAGAGGCAAACAAAGTTACTTTGTTCTTGTGTTTTAATCAAAACCAATCAGTGATAATGTGCTAACGTTGTAGAGCATACTGATGCCTCCTGGTTGTTACTTAAAATGTCACATCACAATATTGAGTCTTTTGAGAGAGAGGGAGATAAGAAAAGAAATGAGGAGGTGTAGAGAGAGGAGGACATAGCCTTGGTGTGGGAGTAGGTTAAGTCTTCTTAGGGAGCCCTGAGATAGGCATAAAAATAGCTTTTTTTTTTTTATGAAGACTACTAGAATGATGAGAGGCATTGAGAGCTTGTTTTGAGAAGAAAGGTAAGGTTTTGTTTTAACTACCAAAGCAGAGGTGACAGGAAGAGGCTATCATTGCGAAAACTTCCAGTGCAGAATGTTAGAGAGGATGTCCATTTGATCTTGTATTGTTGTTTTATAAATGGAAATTACTTTAGTTTGTTCTCTCAACTCTGGAACACCAGTCTATAACCTCACTCATCCAGTAGCAAGCCTTTTGTCATATCTCCAGTCTAAATGTAATACTAACCAAACTAGAAGGGACTGTGTACCAAGTGGGGCTTGAGCTGAATTAAAGCTTATGATTCGGGTATCTTATTCCTTGATATCTTTAAAAGGGTATGGATGACTTGGTCATTCTCTGTAATTACATAAAAAGTACACAGTTAAGTTTCATGTCGTGGGCTGATTGCCTGCCAAGTCAAGGAATGAGTATGTATTTCTTCAGCCTCTGATTCATAGTAAGTTACTTGAGTTTAGTTGTGTCTTGCTTCCACTCTCTGAAGCATAAAACTGAGTAGAATTACAACTCACTACCAAAACCACCATCAAGTAGCTCTTCTTGTCCTGCAGACAGGGTCAAGGTGGCATTCTGTCCCTGAATCTCAGAAGAATTTTCTCCGGGCAACTCACTTGCCATTCTCCATGCCACAGAGAATGTCGTCCACTGTAGTTAAGTTTCAACAGACAAGAAGCTATATATCTAGAATAAAGAGTGACTCCTTCACACAAGGCTTGCTCCTTCTTGCTAACTTTGCTGTTTTCACTTTCAGTCAAATCCTGGTATTGTCACTTGCCTTGAAAATCACCCACACAGGCTTGAAACTGGACAGTTCTTGACCTTTCGGGAAGTTAATGGAATGTCGTGCTTAAATGGATCCACACACCAAATAACAGGTAAACTGTTGTAGATTCATTTGCAGTTGTTTATTTTTGGTCTGTTGTAGCTCACTGTAGTGTTAGTTACAGTAGCCAGAGGAGTGCTGGGTTGTACAGACCTCCAGTGAGCTTCCACAAAAAAAGTGCGTTCTGGTGCAGAGATTTTCCTAGTGTTGTCTGGACCTCCATTCCATTTAGTAAAGTTTTTCAAAGCTCATCTTGCTGCCTGAGGAGTGGTGGAAACTCCCAGCTAGTGGGAACCAGTTGGCAGCCTCTGAGGTTGCTGTCGTTGTTGTCATTTGCTGCTGAAACTGTTTTGGTTTTTGGAGGGTCTCATAATGCTTGTACTCCTGTCATGGCTTTGTACTCGATTCTCACCACTTTGTGTCACCATTTCCTTTGTAGCTTTTTGAGTGACAGTTTAAGTGTACAAGATTGCGTTGAAATCTGTGTTTCTAAGCATGCCTTTGAAGTGATTCTCATCATTTGTTTACCCTCCTTTGGGTCTGCATCAGATGTATCTTGGGCATACTGCTTGGTTCCTTTTGGGTGCTGGGGAGTTGCCTGCTTCCCAGATCTGAGTGCCTGTTTGTCTGGAGCAGGAGAGAGAAGGGGGGTGGGGTGGGGATTGGTGATTTGTGTGTAAGTATATGTGGTCCGAGGCAGAGCAGTACCTTTAAAACATCCAGAATGTTCAAAAACCCTGTTGATGTGACACTTGGTGACAGGGTTTAGTGGCATGGGGGTGTTGGGTTGATGGTTGAACTTGATGATCTTAGAGGTCTTTTCCAACCTTTATAATTCTATGTGAGTTTTTCTGTGAACTCTTTTCTTTTTGCTAGTGCTGATGCTGTGTTCAGTTCCATCTGCTTAAACACAGCCGAACTTCTGGTTTCAGTTTTCCATGAATTAACAGATTTTGTGTCATCTTGCTTTACCTGAATGATGTTCCAGGTGGTATGGGAGAAAAGATGTGACTTAAATGCTCCAGCTGCCACTTTTGATTGCCTGTTGTTCTAGTCATGGGGCTAAAATCTTGCTTTGAGCAGCATGCTGGGTGCTGCTGTGCACAGTTTAAATGAAATTGAGTGATTTCATTTTGGTTACAGAGCTGTGGTCATCAGAATTCTTGTTAAATCTGCTGCCACTTTAAAACGCTTATTTCATAACAGGTCATGTGAAACTAATACTTTAGCCCAGAATCTGGCAGAGGATCAGTCCTGTTAGGAAGTCCAGCTGTGTTTATGCTTTCAAACCAAGGTTGCACATGACAAAATGTCACTGTTTATGATTTTTAAGGCGTTGGCAAAACCCTGCTTTATTATATACTGAATTGTAATATCCAATGACACTTTCAGTTGTGAGTCGCTGTTTATTCTCTTCTCTTTTCAGTGGTGTCACCTTATTCCTTCAGCATTGGTGATACATCAGATATGGAGCCTTACTTACATGGAGGCATAGCTGTGCAAGTGAAGACACCTAAGATGTTTTACTTTGTATGTGTGTGCTTGACATAACCGGGTTCTTGAGTGTTAATGGTCTGAGCACTGGAAGCAGAATTCAGCAGATAACATGATTTGGGTTACCTGAGATTTGGGTTTACGGTAATTTTATTGGGTAAGAGTGGTGATACCGATTTAGTAAACCACAGAGAATTGGAAATAATTCAGTTACCTGCCAGGATGGAGGGGAAAAAAATAAAAAGTAAGGGAAACATATCCTTATACTGCTGGGGACTCTGTGAAGGTCTATGGTGTGTGGTTTCTTGGTGACCTTCTGAGAAGAGACAGTTGGATCAGTTTTTGTAAAGAGGGGTTCCAAGCAACGTAGTGCTGTGTGCCTCTTTGGGCCTGCAGAAAGTAGATCCTGACTGTCCTCAAAACGTTCTTCTAAAAAGCTGGCAGCTGAGGACCAGCTGCTTCTGATATGTGAATGCACAGCTCAGTGTCTTGTCTCTGTGAAGCAGTAGCTTAGCCATGATCATTTATGATTGACAAAACTTGCAGTAGATTATTTTGATGCATTTTTTTTGTAGCATTCATAACGGAGAGAATAATAGCAGTGCTAGTAAGAAAGGATATTTGGTTCTTGGTCTCCAGGAAGAGTATTGTTCTGTCAGGTGGCTGTGACTGACGTGTCCTTAAGCAAGTGTGCTGTTATCCCAGAATCCCAGCATGATGGGTGTTGGAAGGGACCTCTGGGGGTCATCTAGTTCAACCCCCTCTGCTAAAGCAGGGTCACTTAGATCAGGTTGTCCAAGAACATGTCCAGGTGGGTTTGGAATCTCTCCAGAGAAGGAGACTCTCATAGGAGAGACATTTTTCCTTGTGTTGAGGTGGAACCTCCTGGATTCTAATTTGTGCCCGTTGCCCCTTGTCCTGTCACTGGGAACCACTGAAAAGTCTGACCTCATCTTCTTGACACCTGCCCTTTAGATATTATTAGTGATTGAGCAGATCCCCCCGGGTCTGCTCTTCTCCACGCTAAGCAGCCCCAGGGCTCTTAGCTTTTCCTACTCCCAGAGATGCACCAGTCCTCTCAGCATCTTCCTAGCCCCTGCTGGACTCTCTCCAGTAGTTCTTTGTCTCTCTTGATCTGGGGAGCCAAGAACTGGACCCAGTACTCCAGATGTAGCCTCACTAGGGCAGAGTAGAGAGGGAGGGAAACCTCCCTTGACCTTCTGGTCACACTCTTCTTAATGCATCCCAGGAGACTATTGTCTTTCTTGGCTGCGAGCACATTGCTGGCTCGTGGTGAACTTCTTACCCACCAGCTCTTCTGGGACCTTCTTTCTGGAGCTGCATTCCAGCAGGTTAACCCCTAACCTCTCCCAGTCCTACACCTGCCCTTGTTGAACTTCATGAGGTTCCTGTGTGCCTAACTCTCATTATCACAAATTCTATTTTTCCAGGACCGGTTGGAGAAACAGATCACAAATCCCTTATGCCTTGTTGCAGACTTTAGCAAGCCTGAGGTAATTAGCATGTGGGCATTTTGATGGAAACGCTGTAATGCTAGAACTGCATGAATCTAATCTGCAACCTTGTGTAAAACAATAGAATTTCCTAACTCTATTCTGCATTAATGAAATACAAGTTTAAAGTGTGAACTAAGAGTAAAGTATCTGTGTGTTCACACAGAATATACATTATGGTTTAGATCACTGTAGGTTTTTCCTATATTTAGTGATGTTTCTTTGATAAAAATCAGTGCCTGGGATAATCCTAAAAAGGCAATCATAGGTTGATTGGAAGCTGGAGTTAACAGTGTAAGAGTAGTGGGATTTTTTTCTTTGAAAAAAATAATTCAGAGGTATTCTTAAAACTCAAGAGGAAGACAACAGTATTTGCCCCAACACAATTTTAGTTAAGTATTATGGACATGGAGGGAATGTAAGTCTCAGGCTCATTAAGATCTTAAAGTAAAAAATGTTGATCTGTTGATTTTTTTGTTGTTGTTTTGTTTTCTTGGTAATGTAAGGTCTGACATTCCTGTTCAGATTTTCTACTTCTGACCCTGAATGCTGGGCTTTGTTTTGCAAAATTGAATGCATTCTAATGTCTAGTTAAGCTTACCACATTTTCCAGTTTCAGCACTGAATTCTTTTGGGGACTCTTCAGTCAGGTTTAGGAGAAGTGGGTGCTGAATGAATGTGAAAGGTGCTGCATTACTGCTATTACTTTATAAACCCATTTTGTCAAAACACTAGTGTAAGTATTTCAAATTCACATTATCTGAAAACTTTTCCAGAGCAGTGTAGTTAAGAGACAAGGAAGCGAAACAATAACAGAAGAATTCGCATAGTTCTTTTGTTTCACTCAGTTTTCTTGCCTTTGTAACTGATCAACAGCTATTGTTATCTTAACAGGCACCTTTGCAGATCCATGTTGCCATGCTTGCCTTGAACCACTTCCAGGAGAACTTTGGTCGTGGACCGAACATCGGGTAATGCTGCAGCCTTGTGTTTGCTAAGCCTTAAATTGAGCAGATCTCTCCTTTTATTGTGGTTACTGGTTTGGTGTGCAGCAGGGTCTCTTGTCTGTCTGGTACTTTATTAGACATTAGTAGCCGTAGAAGAGTTGAGATCAAAATGAAAAATGTTACCTAATGCGTGTCTGGGGTTGTAACATGACTTTCTCAATAGAACAGTAACATTTTCTAGGGCCAGGTAGACAGAAAATTATTCTGGAGGAAGTCCTTCTCTGTTCCCTAACCTTTCACATTGTGAGGTTAATATGGAAAAGTTTGAGTGATTCCTGAGCTATCCTGTACCTTAATGGATTTTTTTTTTAAAAAAAAAGTCTGAAGGATTTGGTTTTCATTTTCAGTATCTTTTTCAGCAGTAGTTCTTGTTGTACATAAATTTGAGTTAAATGACACAGAACTACTTACAAAATACAGATCTTAAGATTGGACTTGCACGTGAGGTTCTCCACTGTAGCATTTAGAAGTGCATCTTTAATGCTCACTGTTAAAGCCAATATAAGTTTCCAAACTCCTCCTACTGTATCCAGTGCCTTTTTTCTCCACTGATTGTGTTTCTAGACAGACTTAAGAATGTTTAAGTGATCATCATTGTTTCTATCCTGGTGTCTAGGTGCCTTAAAGATGCTGAGGAAATGCTGAAAATAGCTATGTCTATAAGTGAAACGCTGGAAAAAAAAGTGAGTAAGGAATCATTGTCATGCAGTCATTTTTGATGCACTCATTTACTTGCCTTAAGGTCATGCTTTAGTTGTTGGTCCTCATTGTCGTCATTCATCCGTTTGA
This sequence comes from Galbula dea, assembly GCA_013399015.1. NCBI lineage: Eukaryota > Metazoa > Chordata > Aves > Piciformes > Galbulidae > Galbula > Galbula dea. The sequence goes on from VWZX01007829.1 coordinate 134,989, forward strand.
AGATGGATCAGCTGGCACTTTCTGGAGCCATGTGAGAAACAGAGCGGTGGCTCAGCATGCCTTTAGCCAAGTGTTCACCTGACATGAAGGCCAAACCCTGTGGCTATGCAAATCCAGCTGTTACATAAATGCATATTACATGTACAGGGCATACAGTGGATCTGTTATGGCTGGAAACCTTTTTGTTGGTGAAATGCATTTCTTTTACTGAAGAGCAATAACCTCTAAAACTGTTGAGCACTGACTTGCTTGATTGAAGGGCTAAATCTCTCGTTATTCTGTCTTTATTTTTCAGCCTCAGGTGAATGGAGATGTAGTGAAAGGGCTCTCCAGGACTGCTCAGGGATTTCTAGCTCCTTTGGCTGCAGCAGTGGGTGGTGTTGCTAGCCAGGAAGTCTTGAAAGCAGTAACAGGAAAATTTTCGCCGTTGCAGCAGTGGGTAAGGCTAACTTAAAATAAGCGATATTACAAATCTGTGGCTGTGTGTAAATGCTGTGTGAACAAAGTAGCCTGAACAACCTCTGTAATAGTGGTAAAAAAAAAAAAAAAAAGTGTAGCGATCCAGTCCAGAGACCAGCTGAAACTAACGTAGGTGAGAGCAGTGCTTTCAGATTCACAGGATAAGTATCAGCGTAAAGTTAGATTTAAAAACTGCACGGTCTCATCTGGAGGGGTAGCATGCCTGTCAGAAGTCAAAAGCTTGCAGCTCATGTTTCGGTGAGCTTTTTTTCCCGACGTGTCCAGGAGCTTTTTCCTGTCCACTCAAACTGAGATGTAAGGAGCTGAATGCTCTGTAGTCTTCCACTGCCAGTAAAAACTTAGTGCTTCTGAATTTCTAGACTGTTGTGCATAGAGAATGTTTACTTAGAGAATGGTTAACTTTGGTTATTTAACAAAAATAACGTGAATGTTTTCCACAAGTTTTTATTGTGTCTTTCCTTTTGTGTTTGGTTTGGGTTTTGTTTTTGTTTTTTTCTTACAGCTCTATATAGATATGCTAGACATTGTAACACCTCTGGAAAAGGTGGGCTCTGAAGAATTTCTCCCACGGTAAATATAATTATGATCTGCTGGTTTATGTACTGTTCACATCGAAGTTTCAAGCAGTCACAGATGATGTCTTTTAAAGTTAGTTCAGTGCCTCTAGCTGGAGGGACAGGTTTGGGGTTGAAATGTGTCCCATTTGAGCATGGGAAGAGTAGGAATTCTAGGGGGCTTCGTCTGATTTTCTTACCTCACATCAAAGTGCAGTTTGGCATCTGGTACTACAGTGATAAATGGCAACTGACTAGTCTTCTGGTTTTCTCTCCTATGCCTGCATAGAGGAGATAGGTATGATGCCTTGAGGGCCTGTATTGGGGACTCTCTGTGCCAGAAACTGCATGATTTGAATGTTTTCTTGGTGAGTATGACTGACAGCATTACACTTTGCAAACGCTTTCTTGATAAAGCTAATGTCCACTGTCTTCAAAATAATGAGAACAGCCCTGATCATGTGTACTACTGCAGAGTAAATCTCCTAAATTGTGATGGAGCATGTCTGCATGGTTTTCACTAACATTTCGGACTCTCAAAATGTCATTTTCTCTAGGTTGGCTGTGGAGCAATAGGCTGTGAAATGCTAAAAAACTTTGCACTTCTTGGTGTCGGTACTGGGCAAGACAAGGGATTGGTAAGTCACCTGTTAAACTTCCTTTGCTTATTAAAAAGTAATGTGACAAGGAATAATTAAATAAGTAGACTACTAAAAATGTTAAAAGTCTAAGCCTTATTTCAGGTTGATCTCTGTGCAGAGGGTAACGGCCTCAGCATAAAGTGGAAGGTAATGTGCAATTAGAAGCAGAACGCACTTGGAGCTGTCTTGCTATATCGTGATTTTAAAACAAACTTCAATCAGTCAGTATAGGCAGAATTGTTAGCCAAAGTGGATACCAACAGGAGTGCTTTGTTTTGACAAGTTTCTGTAGCTATTTCATCAGGATTATTGCTTAGTGCTACATGTAAATTCTAACTTTATCTGTTGGTTTTGCCCCTTCTGACTTAGGTTACAATTACAGATCCAGACTTGATAGAGAAATCCAACCTGAACAGGCAGTTTCTTTTTCGACCACATCACATACAGGTAGGCTTTATTGTTCAATAACCTTTCTGGTCTATGGTTTTGTTTCTCTGTTCTGCGTTCCCCACTGAGAGCTGAGTGTATGTACTTCAGTCCAGAAAAGACTTAAAGGCTGTAATGAAATCCAGTCTTTTAAAACAATACCTAGAACTATGTTGGCATCCCACTTATCACTAGTATCAATTCAGTAAAACTGGCTGGTCTGTTCTTAACTTGTACTGGTGTCTTTGACTAATGTAATCTCTCAAGTTTGAGAATCAGATGAGTAGCGTTGTGTTACATAGAAGCTGCCACGGGTTAATATGCCAGAAATGCTGTACTGTACCATTGAAATTCAGGGAGACTAAAACGAAATAACAAATAGGCAGCAGTGTCAGAAGTGTTCTCAGTAGAAGACCTACTGCTAATAGAACTTGACCAAAGTTGCTATATTCTGACTTAATTCCGTCTTCATTAAGCTGGTAAATCGCATGGCAAAAAAAAGTATGTTCCGTAAACGTGTGCTATAGAAACTATTAGTTCCTTAGAAGCAGAGAGGGTATCCCGTGCAAACACAGCACACAAAAACCAAAAGTGGCTCAGATGATGACAACAGTGGGGAAAAGGGATTCCCCTGCCCAAAACTCAGCAGCTGAGTTTTCTGCCTCCTGTTAGTCTAGCAGACCTGGGAACAGATTGCTTTTTGTATGGATAGATAAACGGAAGGTGAACTCTGTGAGCGTTCAGGAGGTGCAGTGTCCAGAGTTCTGCATTTCCGAGTGCTGATCCCTAGATACTTGAATGTGGTGTGGCTAGAAGTCTCAAGCAGGTTAACTAGGTTTCAGTGTAGCTTCTGAAATTGGCTTTGCATGGAATGCTGTGTCGTAATGGGAGTATTGGCAGGTGTTCGATGTCTGTGCTGCATAGATGTAGTCACAATAACCAATGGATTTATACTCTGGCAACTCCTTTCTTATGGCATTTTGAGACCATAAGAGGCAGCACATGGCATCAGTTTCAGTTACTGGATAGACTTCTGCAGCACCATATAAGCACTTTCACCTAGTGGTCTCTGAAGCACTACTTTTAAATAAAACTAGATTAATAAGATATTTATTAGCAAGGGAGGTGTATGATTAAAGAATTTCCTTTAATGCTTGTTTTGCATGCTAACATTTCTGTCAGTGAATTGTTGTCTGATCAGCAAATGAAGTCGATGCTTTGTGTCCCGGATGTTCTTTACCTGAATATTGTTGATATATATCTGGTTTTATACCTTCAGAAACCTAAAAGCTATACTGCAGCAGAAGCAACTCTGAACATCAATCCTTACTTAAAGATTGACTCATATATTAATAAAGTTTGTCCAGCCACTGAGAACACTTACAGTGATGAATTCTACACCAAGCAAGATGTGGTTGTGACTGCTTTGGACAATGTTGAAGCAAGGAGATACATCGATAGGTAGGTTGTGGAAAGAGGAAGCCAGGCTTGCTTTTCATGTTCTTATATGAACTCTACTTTTCATTTCTTAAATCTTCCTGATCTGCAACTGCTTATAAGATCTGACAGGGAATTGGTCAGACTTATTGTGGTCCTTCATAGGGATGCTGGAGGGGGGAAGGAAGGGGTTTATCCTCGGTGTGAAAACCAGCTCTGCTGCTGTGCAGCTGCTGCTGTTCATGTGGCAGAGAGCCTTGCAGCGAGTTTTTGGAAGTGAGTAGCTGTCACAGTCTGAGGAGGGGAAGAATGCTGTGGCAGTCTTAAGTTTGAATTATTTATGCATAAGAATATTTATTTAACTTTATAAGGAGGGACATTTGCATTTAAAATGAATTACTAATGCTCCTAATCCAGGTAGGCTGAGGTTTATGGCATCCTGATCTAGCTTGAAATAGCTCTACTTATTTAATCTCTTCTTTTCCTCAGTTTTTAGTGTAAGCTTTCCACACTTCTGAAGGTGCCTCAAGTCAGTTCTGGTTACCCTCTGGTAACATCTGCAAGGCAAGAGGGTAGTGATTACACTGTATTCTGATAGTCTGTGTTTTTCCATGTCAGTCGTTGTGTAGCAAACCTGCGTCCTCTTATAGACTCTGGAACTATGGGAACGAAAGGACACACAGAAGTTATTGTGCCCCATCTGACAGAGTCCTATAATAGTCACGTAAGTGTTTAAAGACCATTGTAGCTTATCCCATGATGCACTCCAAGTCTTTAATTGTTTATGTATCTGTCTAAAATAAGTGGCCTCTGTGAGTTGTTGAAGAACAGCCCTACTGGGAAATAATTACTTCCTGAATATTTTTCTGAAGAAAAGCTCAAAGGAACTAAAATCACAGAGTGGAGATAGGATGTCTGCTACCTAGCTGATCGTTACGCCTAGGCCAGTATTTAAAAGCAAATACTATACAGAATCACAGAATAGCCAGAGTTGGAAGGGTCTCATTAGGATCATCTAGTCCAACGCCTGTTAAGGCACAGGACAACTCCATAGTCACACCATGTGCCTAAGTGCTTTGTCCAATTGCTTCTTAAATTCTATGAGAGTAGGGGCCATGACAGCCTCCCTGGGGAGCCTGTTCCAATGCTCCACCACCCTCTGGGTAAAGAAGCTCTTCCGAATATTCAATCTAAACCTCCCCAGGCACAGCTTCGTGCAGTTCCCCTGGGTCCTGTCGCTAGCTACCAGAGAGAAGAGGTCAGCACCCACCCCTCCCTCTCTGCTGAGGAAGCTGTATACAGCTATGAGGTCTCTCCTCAGCCTCCTTTTCTCCAGGCTGAACAGACTAAGTGCTTTCAGCCTTTCCACATACGACTTCCCCTCCATACAAATACAAATAACGTACATACAAACTGTAAAACACACTTTCAAAAAACTCCTAATACTGAAGCATTTCCAAGGGGTTCACCTCTTATTTTTCTCCCTTCTAAATAAGAACTTAGTCCCACAATGGCATTGCAAACTGTTCTTTCTTAGAACTGCTTTATGCCTGCTCCTTCTATTTGCTCCACAGGAAGGTAGGAGAAATCCAGGCTTCTGGAGTAGGCATTAGTCTGCCAGTTTTTGCAAGTGTACATAACAGTTCTGTCTGAATGAGGAAAGGGAAAATGAACCTTCAAACTCTTGCAGTTTCCCTCTGTTCTAAATTCTTGTGAAACTACCTTTACAAGGTAGAAATTCACTGGCTGAGAGCACCAGGAACTGGTGCATGTGAACACAGAGGCAGGATTTTAAGCATCGTAACAGTCTTGCTAGGGTCCACAAAGGGAGAGATCTTTCTGGCCTTGAGTGAAAGGATATATTTCATGTTGAGAGTGTATGTGAATGCAAACTGCACACCCTGGAAAAGCTGGCTGCCAGTTTCTTCTGTTGTTTGTGTTTGAGGGTTCAGTTTTGCTTTCCAGTGTTTAGTTTAGACTATTCTTCATAAACCGGAAGTGATATGTTAGTGTTAATAAAGCAAATATCATTCTAAGCATAAGTAAGTCACCTTGTATAACAGTAGAGTTTTAAACTTACATAGTCCTGAAATTCTTGGTGCTGTTATTAACAGTAAACTTTAATTAGCCTGCGTTTACGTGCAGTTCTCCTTAATTACAGCGAGATCCACCAGAAGAAGAAATACCTTTTTGCACCTTGAAGTCTTTCCCAGCTGCCATTGAGCATACAATACAGTGGGCGAGAGATAAGGTAAGGGAGTGTGCTTCCTGGTGTTGGGCATAACTTGATGTGTATTTGGAAAGGTGTGGGATCTGATATGTTTCTTGCAAAATTCCATACTTGTTTTTTTTTATTTTCTAGTTTGAAAGTTCATTTTCTCACAAGCCCTCCTTGTTTAACAAATTTTGGCAAACCTATCCATCTGCAGAAGAAGTTTTACAGGTAGGGGAATGTTGCCAGGGTAGAATACAGAGTTTGAATTAATACCTTATGGACTTTGTTTCTATTTAAGTTCAGTGACATTTGGGTTATTTTCTGACTTTGTTCAAGAAACTAGAAGACTTATTTGGCCAAGGCATTAGTTGATCTTTCATGGGAACAATATTGCTGGTATGTCTCATACTTAAGAGCTGAAGTCTCATGCATGGGCTGCTTTGCTAGCTCAGGTGTGCTCTGTACATGATGTAGAAATGCCAGAAAAACTGAGGCACTGCTAAGCATGTCACACTGATGTGTAACCAGCTGGGAAGAATGAAGGGAAGATCTAGTTTCAAGTGAATTCAACTCAGCTGCATAACATTGTATAATGTGAGTCTGTAATGGCCTGTGGTCCATGGGGTTAGGTGGAAATAAATCAAGTAGAACAAAGTATTTGGGGAAGTAAACAGTGAAGAGGATCCCATAAAGGATAGTGTTTCACAAAGTGACCCTCTGTTTCCTTTTGCCTCTAACTTACTAAAAACATTTACGGTTTGTCTGGATTGGGAGGAATCTTCTCTGGTTTAACATTTCCATGTTTCCTTCGCTATCTAGAGAATAAAATCAGGGGAGAGCTTAGAAGGATGTTTTCATGTTATTAAAACACTCAGTAGAAGACCTCGAAGTTGGCCTCAGTGTGTGGAACTAGCAAGAGTAAAATTTGAGAAATATTTTAGCCACAAGGTAGGTAAGACCTGGAAATGAGGTGTTGCTAGACTGACAATGTTCCAGTTTTAGAAAACTCAGTAGCCCTCATAACTTAAGTGTCCGAGTCTTTGCACTCGCTTCCATCTCATCTTCATAAATAACAAACTACTTGAAACTTAAAATTTCTGCATCCCTTCCTCTTCCTACTGTTTTGCTTGGATTTTGTGCAGATGAGGTGACATTGTCATCTTTGTCCCGTGAATGAATGGGCAAGTCATTCTGTCTATTAGTACTTGTCTCTTTAAGCTCTCTATCTTGACACAGGTGTCTTAGATTTTCTTAAGTCTCTATTTCAACTACGTGTTGGAGTGTCTTAAATCTGTATCAAGATTTTGCTGCTAAAAAGAAGGCTTTGTTTAGTGTGGTCATGTCAATCTGAGCATGACAGGTTACTAAAGCTACTCTGGCTTTTCCTCCAGGCACTTCAGCTCCTTCATTCATTTCCGCTTGATACACGATTAAAAGATGGAAGTAAGTACAGATGCCACTTCGAGCCTGTTGTGAATTCATGCTGTGCATCATGTGTTGCTGTTCCTGATTCCTTAGGATTTCATCTTAAGTCTCTCTTCTTACCAGGTTTGTTCTGGCAGTCACCAAAGAGGCCACCTTTCCCAGTGAAGTTTGAACTGAGTGATCCTTTGTAAGTATGGTGTTGCCACTGCTGCGTTTTATAGCGTCCTGTGAAACTCAACCCTGAGCAGAAGATGCAAGGTAATGGCTTTATGGCCCTAGAAGCTGGATTGCGCTTGATAGGTACTAGTGCATAGTCTTACGTGGTGGCACGTTCAGTGAGCTGTCTCATACTTTTACTGCAGGTAATTTAAATTTCACTGACGTGGGATTGGGAGGGTGCTGTGGGAAGACAACATCTACTGTGAAATGGCTTAGAGGAGAAGCCTGTTTCATTTATTGTGTGACTACAGAATTACTGAGCTGTTGCTGTTGTACCCCTGTGTCCCAGTCGGATGGGATGTGCCAAATTAAATTGACTGCCTAAAATGATCTAGTGGACAGGCCTCTCTTCATCACAATTTGGGTCTGATCTAGATGACTTGAGTATTACAGATAATTTTTTAAAATGATGTGGTTGAGGGATTGAAAAACCTTTATCTGCAGCATTTCTACCGCTGCTTTGAGAAACTGGATCGCCATTTTTGGATTTTGGTGAAAACTGAGATCATGGCAAATATCAAAGTATTTCTGGGGCAAAGCTTTTTATTATCATATTGGTGTCATCTGAGCATTTGTAGCTGTTTCTTAACCTCTGCAGTCAAGAAAATACAATTTTTGTGAAATAACGCTTTGCTTAGCAAGGTTTGCTTAGTTTTTTGGGAGGACTTCTGAGTACCTCAAAAATCTGTCATCTGTTACATACTGTGTGTGCTGAAGGTTGGAAATTCTGTTTCTCTGTGTATTTTCAAGACCTCTTTGAGCATGATTGAAAACCTTTGAGCAACTGAAGTAAAAAACAAACAAACAAAAAAAACCCAACCCACCAAAAAACAACCAACCCAAAAGATTTGTCTTCCTCTTCTCTTCAGGCACTATGGTTTCATTGTGAGCGCAGCCAAACTCTTTGCAACTGTGTACTGTGTCCCGTTCACAGAGAAGGTAATGCATACTGTCAGTGTCCCCATTGTGTAACTTTGATGGACGAGTTCACTTTTGGTCCAATTTTCAGTTGCCAGTTCTTTCCAAGAACTGATTAAACTGACTCTTAAAAGTAATCTGTCCTTCAGCACTGACTGTTCAGAGGCTGCTGATGTTTAGTCTCTTTTTTAAACTCCCTGCCCTGGAGGAGAAATGACCTGTGTTATCGGGTATTTTCGGTGAGCACTGAACTAAGCAGTTCTTACTTGATGGGCCTGTTTCCTGGGCAATAGAAAAACTGAGCTGCAAGATCTCTTTAAGGCATTCTTAACTAAGTGTCTTAGCTATGGTCTTGGAATTTTGTTTTATTTTACTACTCACAGCCTCTGTGTTGCTTATCCTGTGTTTTTTCTTGTTACCCTTTTCCTTTTCTAATTGGATCTTCCTGTAAGTCAGCTTTACACTTCAGTTCTGTTTGGTTTCCAAGTGCTACGCACTTCACACCGTGCTGGGTCACTGTGGCAAGTGAAATGTTGTTTTGTGATTAAATGATGATTTTTCACTGAAACATGGTTGAATATTTTTAGGATGTTTTGCTTTATTCTTTGAAATGCTACTGGGTATGGAGTCCTTTTGTGGGGGCCTTTCTGAATTGATGTGAATTTAAGTTGTTCTCCAAAACCATAACAGGATTTGTCAGAGGAAGCTATTTTGAAGATTATTTCAGCTGTGAAGGTACCAGAGTTCAGACCTTCAAACAAAGTAAGTGTGATATTTAGTTTAAATAGAAAATAAATCTACAAGCATATCTCCCAACTATTTGCATTGATGCTGATGAGAAAGAAACACAAAATGTAGGATGGGAAACAAAAGTGTAGTATATAGGACTGCTTTAACTTGATATAGCTAAGGTGTCTGTGTACCTGGTGCTAGATGGGAGATGTGGGGGTTTGGGGCTTTTGCAGATGATTTATTGTGCATTGTTTTCCATGCATAAGTATCATTGTAAGGCTACAAACTTTTTTAAAGTTTATGAGAGTCTCTACCGTTTTAATAGAAGTAGTAAAATTTTACTCATAAGCAACTTGAAAGCAATCCAAGACTATTGTCAATCTTATCTTTTTCTAGTTCATATAAAGGAAGTGTCGTTTATTACCTTTGTCTTTATTTTGAAGTGTTAACTTCAAAACAGCCTAAGTGTTAATTGTGCAGTGGCTAGCATTTGTCATCATGTAAAAACAGCAAATGTTTCAGGGTGTTTTCATATTTTCCTGCCCTGCGTTAACAGTTGTCTCGTGAATGCTTGCCTTGAGAGACAGAACTGACATTTTGACTTGGAATCAGAGAGTGGTTGAGGTTGGACTGGATCTCTGGAGACCGCCTAGTCCAATGTACTTGCTGGAGCAGGGGCAGCTAGTGTAGGTCGTCAAGGACTATATCCCATTGAGGTTTTAATATCTCTGAGGACGGTGACTCCACAGCCTCTCTCTGCTACTTCTGCCAATATTCAGCCATCCTCACAGTTTAGGATGAGGATTTTTCATTTGGTTGTTGTTGTGGTTTGGGATATTTTTGTTTTTCTTTAAAGTGTTTTCATATGATTCTTACGGAATCTTATGTGCTTCAGTTTGTGCCCATGCCCCCTTGTCCTGTCACTGGGCACTAGTGAGAAGACTCTGGCTCTGCCTCCTGTGCTTTTCCCCTATCAGATATTTGTACCCATTGATGGGATCCCCCTGAGCCTTCTCTTCTCCAGGCTCTGAACCATTACAGTTCTCTCAGCTTCTCCACATGAGAGGTGCTCCAATCCTTCAGTGACCTTTGTGGCCCTTGGCTGGACTTGCTTCAGTAAGTCAGTCTCTCTGGAACTGGGGCGGAAAAGATTGCAGGGAAGACAGGAAATCTATTACAGTTCACACTTGTGCTGTACCAAGTTCATGTATTTTATTACTCAAGCACTGCATGCGCTTGCAGGTTGTACAGACGGATGAAACGGCAAGAAAACCAGATCATATTCCAGTCAGCAGTGAGGATGAAAGAAATGCTATTTTTCAGCTGGAGAAGTCAATACTATCCAGTGAAGCTCTAGAAAGTGAGTAGTGCGAAGTAGCTTCACAGTTTAGTGACATCTTGCAATTGTACTGCTAGTAGCATGACATTCAGATCTTTGGATAAAGCAGTTCTGTAATTCTGCAGGAAGCAATAGCTGGTGTCTAAAGGTTTCTGAAGTGCCATGCAGAGATCTGTCGTTGTTGCTTAACATTACTCTAGAGTTCTGTATTTCTGAGATCCCTGGAAGCTGTAGAGTTCTCTGTTATACTTGCATGTAAGTAGAACCCTGGTTGATAGCAAGCAGGCAGCAGGGAATTGAATTCCAAGGAGGGAAAGGGTGCTGGCTAGATCCCAGATAGACTGCAAGTAACTCTGGTGTGAGAAGGGTGAGAGCTACTACTTACAGGAATCGGTCTGGAATTAGTATAAATTGTGAAAGCTGTTAGTCATCTTCAGCGTCTTCTAAAAATGTTAGAATGAGGGTGCTTGGTTCCCATTTTTGTGCCTGGCCAAGTGAAGAGGTCATTGGGCAGCAACTACATGCGTGTAGTTTTTAGCCTGTGAACACAGAGAAGGATTGACTTAGCTCTACCCTATCCTGCAGTGTCTTCCCTAACTTCTGTCTCCCATGCTACTGAATCCATAGTGAAATGGTTACAGATAACAAAGCTTACAGAGGGAATTCTCACAGGATGGAGTGATAGCAAGGTGGGGTGTGTAAGAAACATCCACAGGACTGCCCAAAATATGTTCCTGACGATGCAAGGAAAATAAAATTACAGAGCTCTGGTGATATTTCTTTCACTACTTGCTTTTCCCAGCTGGGATTGATAGGGGCATTTCTAGCTTGTAGCATGGAAAAGAAGCTGTAAGGCAGGCTCCAGGATCCAGAACATGAAACTTCTAATCCGTAAAGGTTCTAGTTCCCTATAGGTTATGTTTAGGACATCTTCAGTTTAATAATAATAATAATTCTAAAATAATTGTTGCTCTTTGGTGGTGTGTTGTTTTTTTTTTTTTTTTTTTTCCCCTGAGCAGATGACTTGCAAATGAAGTCCATCTCCTTTGAAAAAGATGATGATAGTAATGGGCATATAGATTTCATCACAGCAGCATCAAACTTGCGAGCCAAGATGTACAACATCGAGCCGGCAGATCGGTTCAAAACAAAGCGCATTGCTGGAAAGATTATTCCTGCAATTGCAACGGCGACTGCTGCAGTGTCAGGGCTGGTGAGTGTGCTTTTTAAAATGCAAGTTTATTTCTCTTGCTGTTCCTTGGCTAAAACCAGCGTTGCCTGGATGTTGATTAACACCACCCTGGCAGAGCCTCATTAAAGAAATGGGTTTATTTCAATCTTAATATCCTCGTGTACCAATACAAAAAGTCACTCTTGGTTCTAGATGCAGTAGTCCCTTGGTGCTTCTGCTTCTGATTTGGTGACCAGAAAGAGGAGTTAGAGATCAGCATTTTAGTTTGTTTTCTGCAATTAGTGCTAGCTTCCGTCAGGGTGCTGCTGCCAAGAGTGGAAGCGATCTGTTCTGTAGTGGTTTGCATCCATGCATCTCAACAGAACTGCATGTTTTTTTGGGAGATGTCTTGAATTAAACAATTTTGTAAGAGTCCTACTTGAGGAACACTTCTGCATGTTTTGAGTATTTCCATTAGGAGCAACAGAATTTATTTCTGTGGCACGTTGGGATGCATTTCCAAATGTGGTTTACTCTGCTGATTGGACAAAGGCTGATCTTGTTAACAACTTACTCTGTAGTTGCTGACCTCTTAACTAAGCAAATGTTGATAACATAGTACCTAAAACCATTCTTTCTTACTGCAGGTTGCACTGGAACTCATCAAGGTTGTGGGTGGCTACCCTGCAGATGCATACAAGAACTGTTTCCTGAACCTAGCCATTCCCATAATGGTCTTTACAGAAACAGCTGAAGTAAGAAGAACAGAAATCAGGTAGGGAAGGACAAAGGCAGGAGGGTGGTGTTTAAAAACTTGGTAGCTGATGCTTAGAACTTGATGAGCCATCACAGCAAGTGTGGAGTTTGTACAGCTGTTAAACCCAGATCACCAGATTTAAGGCCTTGGTGCTCATGTAGCAGAACCATGATGGAACCACAGTTCATGGTCATACTCCAGTTAAATGGTATGCATATTCAAGGGGGTTTTGTTGTTGTTCTTTAAACTTGGAAGACCATGAATCACTTAGTGCTTGCTGTCAAACTGTTACCCATTTACTATGCACTGCTAAAGGTGTAAGGGATATTCTTACTACTGCCAAGGGTGTCCTATAATGCATTGCTCAAGAATTTCCTGTTTGGAAACCGCAGCACATGATCTTCTGTCCTAATTTTAGAAATGGTGGTTTTAAGAGCTTAGTTTTGTTTTCAGTGGAAGCTGTTGCTAGCAAAGCTTTAAAAATCTAGGTGAGTTAGATGTGCAGTATGGTTATTAATAAACATCCTGTCTGCGCAGACTCGACACACTTCTGCATCCCAGCCAATACAGGAGCTATTTTTCAGTAGGTCTGAAAGCTCAGTAAGTTCATTGCCAGACACCTTGTTTACTCAGAGCTCTTACTGAGCCTCGTGCTTACCAGGTCACAGGGCTGGAGAAATGGCAGCCGAGAGGGAAGGGGTTTTTGCACAGAGTGAAATAGCAGGTCTCTAGAAGACAAAACTGTTCTTCAGTACATGTTTAAAGGAAGTGCCTGGGTTCACGTTTTAAAGTAACAAACAACCTTTCTCTTGTAACAGAAATGGGATATCATTTACAATCTGGGACAGGTGGACAGTTTATGGAAAAGATGATTTTACCCTCTTGGACTTCATAAATGCTGTCAGAGTAAGTTATCTGCTGTACTGGGTTAATACAAGATGAGAGGAAAGGATTTTCTTGGGTTTGGTTGTTGGTTTGGGTTTTTTGGTTTGGTTTGTTTATCAAGTTGTTCAAACAAGAGTGATTCTAGAAAGAATTAATGACAATGGGAATGTCTCTAAACATGTCCCAATCTATTTTCAAATTCTTTGTTAATTCAGTTGGCTCTTAATTCAACTTCTGGATAGAGTACACCCTTAATAAGTTTGCAGATGACACTAAGCTGGGTGGGAGTGTCGATCTGCTTGAGGGTAGGCAGGCTCTGCAGAGGGACCTAGACAGGCTGGATCGGTGGGCAGAGGCCAATGGTATGATTTTTAATAAGGGTAGATGTCGAGTCCTGCATTTTGGTCGTAACAACCCCCAGCAGCGCTACAGGCTCAGGGAGGAGTAGCTGGAGAGCTCCCCAGCAGAGAAGGACCTGGGGGTGCTGATTGACAGCCATCTGAACATGAGCCAGCAGTGTGCCCAGGTGGCTAAGAAGGCCAATGGCATCCTGGCTTGCATCAGGAATAGTGTGACCAGCAGGAGCAGGGTGGTGATCTTGCCACTGTACTCGGCACTGGTGAGGCCACACCTTGAGTACTGTGTGCAGTTTTGGGCACCGCAGTATAGGAAGGACATTGAAGTACTGGAGAGGGTGCAGAGAAGGGCAGCTAAGCTGATCAGGGGTCTGGAGAACAGGCCTTATGAGGACAGGCTCAGGGAGCTGGGGTTGTTTAGCCTGGAGAAGAGGAGGCTGAGGGGAGACCTTATCGCTCTCTTCAGCTACTTGAAAGGCCATTCTAGGGAGGCGGGTGTTGGCCTCTTCTCCCTTCTGACTAGTGACAGGACTAGAGGGAATGGGCTTAAGTTGTGCCAGGGTAGGTTTAGATTAGATATTAGGAAGAATTTCTTTACTGAAAGAGTGGTTAGATATTGGAATAGGCTGCCCAGGGTGGTGGTGGAATCACCATCCCTGGAGGTTTTTAAGAAGAGGATAGATGTGTTTCTTCAGGGGATGATTTAGGGATAAGAGTAGTGTCTATCAGTTGAACTAGATGATCTTGAGGGTCCTTTCCAACCCTAATGATTTTGTGATTCTTTCAGCTTCTGTGCACCAGCAAGTTTTCTGGTGGAGATCTTGTGGTTTTGTCTGCTCCTTGTGCAGCTGTCCTAGCCATTTAATAAGTTTTAATTTGTGAATTCCAGGAGAAATATGGAATTGAACCAACTATGGTTGTACAAGGAGTCAAAATGCTGTATGTTCCTGTGATGCCGGGTCATATTAAGAGATTAAAGCTGACGTAAGTATGACTGGAAAATGGATTGAGATCTGAGTGCATGTACAAATGATGTTCACTGGCTGGATCATAAGGATGTGTCTGACAGCAATGTTTTCTCTCAAGGTGGTTGCTAGTAAGTAGTACTTGGGAAGGAAAAGAGGTAATTTCTTCCTTTTGAAAGAAAGGAAAGAAAAGAAAGTGAATTAACTTCTGTGGTGAGGACAGGAGGCTTGCAAAATGCTGCTCTGACTGATGAACACCAGAATGAGAAACTTGAAGTCTGATAGTAAGGTTTTTTTGGGGGAAGAATGTACCTTGCTTCAAGTAGAACAAGACTACTCAAAACTTTTTAAACTAGCTTAAAACTAGTGGCAATGTTTAGTGACCTTGCTCTGAAAGAATGAGAATGCTTATTTGGGAAAGGTTAATGTATGGGTTCCAGACTGAGATTCCTGGAAGTCTGTTCAGTTCATAGTAATTCCTTAGGATTCTAGCTCACTTTAGCCCTTTTAGAAATGAATACATTCATGCAGCTTTGCAGTGCCGCTTACTGACAGGAAATTGGGGATAACAAAGTGGAAGTTTGGGAGGGTGCGAGGGCAGGGCATTGGTTTTTGACTGATAGGCCTTTGCAAAGTAACAGCCAGATCTCACCCAGGTTTAGTTCTACCTTGTATGTTGGTTAGCTCAATATTTGATCCTCAGCTCCTGTGAAGCGTCTGCTGGCCAGTGCTCCCAGGCTTTGCTAGAGCATGTAGGTGCATCAATCAGTACCATTTTGAAGGTCTGCCAGTAGGTAACATCAGGCAAAGTGGTATATGTTCTGGGCAAGCTACAATAGTGCCTGGCATACTGAGATGCGAATTTACAGCCTGTCTCAAAATAAGTTGTTTGTATTCATTCTTCTGCAGCTGTATAAATCATTTTGCATGAGTGGGGTGTGTAATGAAGTCACAAGCACAGTGTGAAGCTTCCTTCTTGTGAATATCAGGATTCCTTACTGCCCTGAGACTCAATTCAAGCTTTCCATGTAGTTACAGCAACTTGAGATTCTGTTATGGACAGTCCCAAAAGCTTTATGAGATATTTGCTCAGCAAACTCTGGTCTTGCTCGTGTCTGTTTTTCCTTAAGGTTATTAATTTAAAATGTTTCTCTCACAGTAATAATGACAAGCATTCCAAGACTGTCTTCATCTTGGAATTACAATGTTGACTGGTAGCATACTCCTTAAAAGCAAGTTTTCAGAGACATAGTTAACCTGTCTTGCTCTGTAGCCTGGAACTTCCTCATGCAAGTAGATATGACTTCATTATCTCTGCTGAGAAGAGGCTCATGCTTTGTGTTCTTGCAAGGGAGCAAGTACTTTAGGGAAAGCAGCTTTTTGACCTGTGTGCAAAAGCTTAGCCAGAAGAGAAATCCTTCTTCAAGTGGCCTTTGAGGAGTAGGAATGAGTGGCTATTCCCCCAGCTTCCTACCACTGGAGATGGCCTTATGAACTAGTGCTCTGAGTTGGCAAGGCAATCATTTTGACATGTCAAAGGTATGTAGTGAAAGTGATGAGGTTGATTGACCTTTTGCTTCAGTAATTTATTGTGCATCTTCCAACCAGAAGCTGTAGCTTTTGAGATTTGTGGAGAGCAAAGAGGGGAAGTTGCACTAAGACGTGACATGCTTACCTGGTTAAAATTCACGTTGTGGTTATGAAGGAAGAAGTCCCAGATCCTGGCTGTTTCCCCCCCACACACACCCTCCCATTGCTGTTTGCCTTCAGAATTCAAGGACTTAACAAGTCTTAGCACCAGTGAAGTTACTTTTCATCAGAACTGTATATCTAGTGTCTGGGTTCTCCCTAATAACTCACTGAAACCAGCCATTAGTGGTAGACTGAGAACTTAATCCTCATTGACCAATGCCTCAGTAGGACACCAAAGAGAAATTATGTTAATGAGGAATCCCACCTGAAACTGGAGATTTTCCCTTCTCTTTTCTACTGAATGCTTGTTAGTAACCAGTGTAATAGCTCACTAAGGGGCCAAGTCTATCAAGAAAATGGAATACCATTTGCTGGACCTCAGGTGGAGGAACAATTTTGTATCAAAATACGGAGGTGGCTTATTCTCCATTTTAATCTGTTTTCTAGTATCTTGGGCTTTATTGCTGGCAGTGAAATTCATCCTGGTCTGGCTCTGAATTCCCACTGCCGATCCTTCTTCTGACATGTTAACAAGCAGTTGTTCATTTCCTTATAGGATGCAAAAGCTTGTGAAACCATCAGCTGATAAGAAGTATGTGGATTTGACGGTATCATTTGCTCCAGAGACTGATGGAGAGGAAGACTTGCCAGGGCCGCCAGTGAGATATTACTTTGCTCAGGAAGACAATTGATGGTAGTGACACAAAAGTCACTCCTGGACTATTTGTTCTGAAAGGAGTCTGCTAATTTTCAGCTATTAAAGATGGCACTATATATTTCTTTTTGGTGAAGCCTTAATTAAATCAAATGGTGAAAATCAGTGGCTTTGCACTGAAGACAAACTGGATTTATGTTTCATCTGCCCACTTTTCCTTCAAACCTGTTTGCTCAAAGGAGAATAGGTCACTCCATGAGGTGGAATGTCCAGTACAGTCCTTACCTTACAGATGAGATTTGTATTAACTGGGGAGAGCTGAAGAAAGCAAGAAGGCTGGTGAACCCAACTATTGGTCCCCATGTGAAAATCACATGCTGCTTAGAGAAGTGTAAAAAAAAAAAAAAAATGGGGAAAATGCCATTTTATGATACTACTTGTGTTCTAAGAACATCTCAAATCCATTTCATATGTAACTTAATCCTCAAACAAGAGTTTCATTCTTGCTATCTACCCGTGAGATTTATCCATCCAAAAGGTTTAAACTCCCACTTAAAATCAGAGAAGCTGTTTTACGGTGCTGTTGGTGCTCTCTCCTGCATGGTTAGTGATGCTGTGTGTCAGAGCAGCTCTTTTGTCTGTCTCAAGGTGGAAACACAGGGAGACAAGTCTGGAGTAGGTGTAAATTGTCAAAGCTCACCTGAAGTCAGGAGAGGTGGAAATGTTGATTATCTGCTGCACTGAGACTGTTCTTTGGGGACTACTACAATATGGGGAAAGAGGGAACCTGTCAGAGAGAGCTGAGTTAGCACCTTCAACAATAAAACTGTCTGCAAGAAAGAGAAAATGGTGTGGTTGAACCTTTCTGCCCTGGCCAAATTAAAAACACTGTAGCAAATGATGACTTTGAAAGGAAAAGGCAAATGGCTCTGAAGGTTTGTCACAGCAAACACTTTCCTTAGCCCATCCTTTTGGTACCATTTCCTTATAATGAATGGTGGTTCTGTACTCCTGTTCAGAGCACAAGTCTCAGCTGCACTGTGCACTGAGGCTTTTATCACCATCAGTCAGTTACAGAATATCTAAGTGTAAAGAATCTGCTTAATCAGAAATGATTAGGGACTAGCTTTGCTGCTGTGGTGAGACAGAGGTGTGTTACAGAAACATCTGTGACACTACCTTATTCTG
Source organism: Galbula dea (assembly GCA_013399015.1). Classification (NCBI taxonomy): domain Eukaryota; kingdom Metazoa; phylum Chordata; class Aves; order Piciformes; family Galbulidae; genus Galbula; species Galbula dea. Next base: position 153,044 of record VWZX01007829.1, read on the forward strand.
TCATTTAAACACTGGATAGCTGAGCTGATGGTTCTTTTTATCTCTAAATGACAGAGTGAATTTAAAATAAAAACCTATGAACTGGAAAACCTTTTAATGTGGTTAAGCTCTAGAAATTGTGATTGCACCTTATCTCCTGCAGCTGTTGCAAAAGCTGTTGACTCCTCAGCTATTTATCCTCAATCATAATTTATTAAGCTTTGGAGATATCTTTATATTCAATGAACATTCTTAGTCAGGAATTTTACCTCTCCTTTTTTCCCTTCTCAGTTAATTGTAGGCACGAGTGACAGCTATTAGGCTGGGAGCGTGAACACTGAGATGTATGGAACTGAATAGCTGGAATCGATACAATTATTCCAATAATTGTGATTATGTATGGGATATCTTCTGGAAGGTGTATATTGTTTTACAATTAATAGATTAATTTTCTAGATTAATAATACTTTTAAACTACCTAACATTTCATTTTTGTTAAGGACTTTATTTAAAGAAACTTTGAAACAGGAGAAAAGCTGATTCCATTTAGAGTGCAGAGGAGGCAGAAGCAGACAGTAATTTTCCACTTGTAAATAACAACTAAAATGTACTCCACTGTGGCAGTATTAGAATCTGAACTCTTAAATGAAATCACTTAAAAGGTTTAGGTGAGGTCAGAAGCACTGTTACCTTTCATAGGTGGAGGCTGGGAAACGTGAACCTTCGAGTAAGTACGTTGTGGTATGTTAGCGTGGTGTTAACATCATGCTTATGCTTTCAAAGTAAGTAGCATACTCAGTACCTTGCTAGAATGCCACCTGACAGTCCTCAGGGTTTAATGTAAATTTTCCTGTATGGAATGGAATGGAATGGCCTTTATTAATGACAAGCCATACAGCTTTGTGAGGCCCTTGCCCGAAAGCTGCATAACCTGGGAAACGCCTCAGATACCTTGCTTGAGATGTTTCAAGTCCTGTACAGGTTGCATGACCTTGCAGAGAACCAGGAACCCCCTAGACTTGTGTTTTCTGCTTTTGGTCTGCATTGCGCCTCTCCGGCAGGGCTCAAACCCCAGCAGAGCTGAGGCACCTGCGGTCTCTATGGGATACTGTAAATGGAACCGGTACTGTTACAAGTGAGTAGACAAAAGATGGGGGTTTAACATGGAGTGTTTATTGCACTGTGAGCCAGTGACAGAACAGACCACCAACACTGTCTGCCAAATTTTGAGACAGTATTTTTTTTTTCATCACATTGTGCAGGGGCAAGATGTCCTCTCTTTCCTACCCTTGTTTTCTTTTTCCACATTTAATCTTTTACAGGAATTGGGGTTATTCACTTTGCTCAAACCTCAGAAGTTTTTCTGGGAGAAGCTGCATCACGTTCTTGATTTAGGGGGAGCAGAGCTGTTCTGGCATTTGTGGGAGAGTAGCTTGGGGAATGTCTTATCTTTAGTAACGTCGAGTTCCTGTCCTGCTTCTTGTGCCTCTTTTAGCAGGACCGTTCCTGTGTGTGCCTTTGGCAACCAGCTTGCTTTCAGAACACAGGTTCCTCTGCAGCACGTGTCTCAGTGGAGTCTCTCAGAGGAGACCTTCTCGCTCACACTCTCCACCTGGAGTGAAGGCAGAGTTGGGCTTTTCTCCCACGTAAAAAGTGATAGGACAAGACAAAAGGGCCTCAAGTTGTGCCAAGGGAGGTTCAGGTTTGGCAACAGGAAAAATTTCTTCTCCAAAAGCGTTGTCAGGCCCCGGTCCAGGGCAGTGGTGGAGTCACAATTCCTGGAGGGGTTTAAAAGAGACCTAGATGTGACGCTGAGGGGGCATGGTTTAGTGGTGACCTGGCACTATTAGGGTAACGGTTGGACTCGATGATCGTAACTAACCTAAACGATTCTACGAATCTAACGTTTTAAAGAAAAAATTGGAAGCCACTGTGGTGCTCGAAGATGTTTTGCTGAGTTTAAGAAGCGCGAGGATGTCAACAATGGGGAAAAAAAAACACCCCTAGAGGCCGCCGGTCACCTTCCTCCGTCCTCTCAGAGACGGAAAACCGCGGACGCCGAAAAGCGGCAGCCCCGCCGTCCTTCTGTACTTCCCTTCAGGGCGGAAGACCGCAGCAACCGTTAAGCAGTATGACAGCGTCTCCACCCCTTACCTCCGAGGTGGGGAGCAGAGCAAGACAGGCTCCATCCCTCCCTCTCTCCCCTCAGCGGCCGGGAGCTGTGACTGAAAGCCGCCCTCTCCTCATGCGCAGGCGCGACACCATCCCGCGCAGCAGCCACCGACCAATAGCGGGGCTGCGGGGGCGTGACCAGCGGGCGGGCGGGAAGGCGGCGGAGGTAGGAGCGGAGTGGACCGGAGCTAGTCGGGTCGGATCGGGTCGGATCAGATGGAGTCGGGTCCTGCCCTGCCGCAGGGCTGGCAGCGGCATGGGATGGCGGAGGCCTTGGTGAGAGAGCGTGGCGGAACGGGGGGAGCTGTGCGGGGTCTTTTGGCTGCGACGGCACTTCCTTTTTCGGAGCAGTCGGGGTGCGGCCTGCTCCTCACCGCGCTCCTGAGGAGCCGGCGGGGCTCTCCTTCTGTCCTGGGGCCGGTGTTAGCGTTCTGCTTCCCCTCTTGGCCCCGGTTGCTGGAGCGAACACTTCTACTCTGAAGGCTTGTCTATTGGGAGTCCCGTTTTACGTGACATGGTCTACAGCTGCGCCTTTCGCTTGCCTCTGAAGATTTTCGTTTCACATTATGTGGAAGAAACCATTGACTTGTCTAGACATGCTGGAAGCGTCTGTTAGAGGTATGGTGCTGGGCTTCCCAGTTCAAGAGAGACAAGGAACTACTGGAAAAAGTCCAGTGGAGGCTGTGAAGATGCTGAGGGGACTGGAGTATCTCTGGGAGGAGGAAAGGCTGAAAGCCCTGCAGTGCTTAGCCTGGAGACGAGCAGACCCAGAGTGTCAAGAGGATGGGACCAGTTTCTTCTCAGCTGATTATACTGCGCTCTGCTGCAACAGGAAGTTTAAGCTTGTGTGACAGATTGGCTCTGGAATATAGTTCAGCACTGTTTCTGAAAAGATGACTTTTGGTCAGTCTTCTTTCTGTGTGGCATACAGCTTCTTGCCATTTTAAGCTGATGTTGAAAATTTGCAGTGGAATAAATACTTAGGAGTTTTTTGATTATTTTTATTAGTAGAAGTAATATCTAAGGAGGAGTCACAAAAGAAGTGTAAAGTAACATCCATATGGCAAATCTAGGAAAAATGTGCTGAATTCTGTTGTATTTGGACTAGGTAATCTCTACGCTACTCCTGTTTACACTGAGGAAGAGGAGATTATAACTTTTTCAGCTAAACATTTAGAAATTTTTTGAGACATTTTCTTGTTACACTGGTGAAAAACTGTGCTCTGCTTAGTTCTTCAATTTTTCTTGACTTGCACTTCCTTCATGCCTCTATCCTCTTCAGTCTTTGCCTGTTCCCGGCTCAATAGGCTTTATATAATTTGTGGGCATAACACAGTAAGAATTATTGCTACTGTTGTTGTGGTGATAGATGACTGGAGTCACATCTGCTGTTTGAATGACTCTTGAGTATGCTCAGGGTTCAAGTATATAAAGAAGTGCTGAGAGTTAATTGAGACTTTATTTTTACCACGGAATATCTGATGTGCTCTCACTGCATGTCACCATGATCTTGCCCGTGATCAACACAGGGCAGGAGTCTCCGTGTGAGCAGTTCTCACAGAGCAGTGGGTGTGTTGTAAGGCTGTGTCCTAGCTTGCTTTGTGGTGGTTCATTCCTTTTCCTTACTGAAAAGGTTATTTTGGTAGTCGTCATAGAAACATTAACCTAATCCGTAGATTCTCTGTGATTTCTGTCGTGTAAGTCTCCTGTAAGCTTCTCTGACTTTAAATGCAAGGTGTTTGTGGGTTCTTGAGGAAAGCCGAATTTCTGGCAGTTGTTACAGTGGTTGTAGCTGCTGCAGTGTTTTAAGAAAAATTGGGATGCAGTAACTCTCACTTGTTGCAGATGGATCAAGAATCTTTGAGACTTGGTGATGTGAGAAATGGGAAGTTGGTTGCTTACTTGTTTTTTCTGTTGAGTGTCGCCGTTCTTATTAAAAATTGATTCTTATTTCTTCACAGAGTCATTTTAAAAAAGACTACAGAACAAGATTCTGCCACAGAGGAGGGTAATTAGCCTTTAAAATTTTATTCTTGGATAGGATTGTTTGGAACACTTTTGTAGATTTTTGTGTTTGATTTTAATGTCAAAACTATTGGTGAGTATCTTATGAGACTGATCACATGATGTTTCCCAAACTTGTGTTTCTTAGTGGTGGGAGCAGCAAATTGTGCCGAGGGACAAAGCACTGAGGGTTTCCTTTGTATTCCTCTGCTGAGGCAGCAGTCTGTGGCCTAGCTGTACTAAAGCTGGCCCAAATTAGGCTACATAAGCACAAGAGGAGTAGTCTGTGCAAACATTTTCCCTATCAGGAAGTAGAGAAATGAAGTCTGTGTAGAGTTCTAGCTTATTGGGCCCTTGTTGGTAAATGTTACAGATGAGTTTAAGTATTTGTCTTTCTGTAGATTTCTTTAAAGGTTTGTGAGAAGTCCATGAGCCTTTCGTTCCTGTAATGCATTTTAGAGGTGTGCGTCATGACCTTCCCAAATGCCAAGTTACCTGGTTTTAAAGGCGTATAACAATTGTGGGAGAAATACTCCATGGCTTTTCTCTTGTTATTTTGGTTTTGATCAACATGGTCTGGCTGGTGGATCACTGAGGATGTTTGAAATAGGAATCCAAGCAGCTGAGCTATTCACTTGCTGGTGGATTTGATACCTCAAGCCAATTCTTGCTGCTGAAACTGTTGCAGAAGCGCAGAGTAACTCTGGATAAGTGAAGAAAGAGAAGCAGAGGGTGACTCCTTGGATGCAGTGGTAGACGTACAGCCTACACATTGCATTTCTGGGTCTGCTGAGTCTGGATCACTGTGCAGGCAACATTAGTTGAGGGCTGATTTTTTTTTTTTTTTATCATGATCAAGAATCTCCATTCATCCCAAAACTCTTTTACCTGAGGGTTGTTGCAGTAGTTTTATGGGGTTTTTTTTATGTAAAGAGATTTCTTCATTCTCATCTCATTCTGTGCCCATGAGGCTTTTTCTTCTAGAATCCTTATTTAGACTAGTTTCTTTGCACATATCTGTGTATGGAAATGGTAGGTAAAATATATTAAGGTTGGGATTAGTAGAAATAATGATCTAAAATATTAAGTAGCAAGAACTTTACTGCTTTTATATTGCTGGGATAGGAACAATTAGTATTTTTGATTGAAAAGATTTCTTTTCCCCCTCTTTGTGTAGAAAGAAGATCGATGTACAGCCTGGTCAGAACATACTGAAACTTGTACAGGATTGTTTTGAAAGTAAGCTTTTATTTGGTGTTTGGCTTAATTTACTGGCTAAAGAAAAAAAAACCAACATTTTTTCCTTGTATTAGATTTAGTGATAAATAAATAGAAAAAAAAATAGTGATAAAATGGATAAAAATTAAGTCTTTTGCAGTCTTTAAAAGCATCCTTTTTTCAGCGTCTTAAAACTGTGTCTTAGCTGTCTTACCAAGGTAATCTTTTTCCTGAGTAGCTGGTTTCTTGTTTAGATTTACGTGATGTTAACCAGCCTTAGCAACTTGTTAAAAAATTAAATGTGGACAATTCCAAGAATCCTTAATCTATAGTATGTTTCTTATAGGTTGTGGCAGTGATCTTACAATAAACTCTCCAAGTGCAACCCATTGCTCAACTCCTATTGTCAGAAACAAGAAGAGGACTTCAATACATAGCCAAAAGGTAAGTTAGCTGTGGCAGTGTCACAGCCTAGTATTGGGTACAGTTTCACTTGGGTGCAAGTTTAGTTCTGTAGGATTTGATTCTATATGAGTAGAACTGTGCTTCTAATGAGTAAGAATTAAGGGAAGGAAATAAAGCATGTATTCTGTAGAAATTTTTATTTCTGTTAAAATGCTTTATGAAATATTTTACTTTGTCTCATCATTTGTTACTGACTGTGACAGCCAAAGGCAGGGTTAACTAACTCTGTGAAAAGAGCCTGTCATTCTGCAGAGTCCTTACCTGTATCACCACTAAAAGCAGTCAGCAGCAGAGGTTGGTAGCACTGTTATTGAATTCGGCTTTCTTGGGTAACTATTTCTCGGGATTTTTTTAAGGTTTTGAGTAATGACCTAAGCCTATTCTATGTATATGGTAGGATGGTCACATGAAGCACCCCTGAAGCCTGCAATAAATGATTATGTAGGTGCTTCCAAAAAGGTAAAATCTCCTGTATCTAAAAGAGAAGCAAGTAATGTATTCAAAGATGTGGAAGCACTATGCAGAAGTCCTGCCGTGTCTTCAGACCCTGAGGATGATCGTGGGTCTCTTGCATCATCTCTTCTATTGGAGGAAGTGAAAAGTTCTCCTGTACCTGTGTAAGTAGAGCTAAACGTGGTGGTGGTAGTGGTGGTGTATCCCTTGTGTTGCCCATCCTGTGCCGTGCCACACCCCTCATCGTAAATGAGCATGGTGGTTTCAGTCATGTTATGAGTTTGAAGTCATAATTATGAACTCATAAAATGTAATTCTAAGCTTTTTAGAAAATTTCCTTCTCTGGGTTTAGAAAAGGTAGGTTTCTGTTGATGAGGGTTAATTCCCAAAAGTGCAGTACTCAGGTGCACGACTGAGTCTCCGTGGTAGAGTCGTCGTACCTGACACTAATCCCAGTAACTCCCATTGACGGAGTGAGATTGGGAAGAGAGTGCACCTAGTGTCTTGGAAGCATAACAGTTTCTGAAGCACTTTCTCCTAAAATTAGGAATTTGTCTTGCTGAGCAGCCCTCACTTTGATCAAGAGTCACAAGCAGACCCCACGTTGTCTCACTGATTTGGACACTTGCTGCTGTGCTGGGAGGTAGTACTGCTAACCTCTGTTCCAGCAAATTACCACATGGAAGCTCATTCATAAGAAGTGAGACACTGTGAGCAGGAGAAAATGAGAACATCTGTCCACCCACATGATACTTTAATGTGCAGTCAGGATTTATAGCATCATCTTTGAACCCTGTTTTTTCAGACACAGATTAGATTTTGATGACAACAATACTCCTGCTGTTTTGAAGAGCCACGTGGAACTCGAAAATTTGGAAGGACCTCAGACTGGGAGAGATGAGAAGGTTGTTCTTGTGCGAGGAACAGAACCTATTGCAAAGTCTTCTGTACAGAAAGAGAAGGCTTTCTCTTCGGCTGTTTTAGCAGCTGTAGCAACAGGAACACTTGGAAAAAGGTTTGTTTTGAGGCTTAATATGGAACATAATTTGCTAGTAAAATAACCCAATCCGGAGTACTGGAGCAACATCCTTTTATCTATAAACATAGTCTGGGGGAATGTTTTGGGATAGTCCGACGTTACTGAAGAATGCCACCTGGGAAAGGGTTTGAGCAGGTGTTTCAGAGTTTTGTGCTGTTAAGATTTAACAGTGCTGTTGCTTTTGTCTGCCAGTAAAATAGTATATAGCTCTTGAATGATGTTTCAGGTTGAGCCTGAGGTGTTTTGATAAGTAGATCCTGGAGGACTTGGGAAAACTTTGTGTGATTCTGAAGCTAGCAGTGCTGAAGCTCAGAGCTAGTAGGGATCTGACTGCTTTAAAAGGATGACTGTCCAGCATCTGAGCAATAATGAGATGTGGCTGTGAGGCCAAAACAGGGAGGCCTTGTGTTCTTTTTGGAAGCTAAAGGGCACTGAGTGAAGAACTTTACAACAGTTCTTCTGAGGAATGTCCTGTAGCGTGTTTAAGTGTTCTAGAGTCACTGCTGGATTTGCAAAATTGAAAGACAATGTTTTTGCTCCCAAAATGATGTATTTTGTCCCTCCTTTCTTTAGGTATTCAGCCTCGATATCGCCGCCCTCATCTCCTCCCGTGAAAGATCAAGATCTAGAAATAGCAAATAAATGTGAATTTTTAATTGATGATTCAGATGATGCATCTTTTAAATCCTGGTTTTCAATACCCAGTAAGAACAAAAAATCAAAAAAAGAAGCCCCTGCAACTCCTCCTTCTGAAAAGAAGACGACTGAGAGTAAGAAAGGGAAGAACAGAAAAGAACAGGTTGAAGGAGTGACTAAACAGAAAATGGATGATATGGATGTCAAAGTCCCTGGCTTCAGAGAAACACCAGAATCTGATCCAGTCTCTAAAAGTGAAGGGAAGGTCCTTAAATCTCAAAGGCAAAACAGGACTCATACGGGTAAGGTTTTTAACATGTCTTTAGACTTCTTCCAGGTCGTATTACTGGATTTCTTTGTGGTAGTTTATTGTAAAGTAAGGATAAAGTAGATGAGAGGCAATAATGGGTTCCTAACTGATGCTTCAGCTTCAGTTAGGTTTTAGTGTATATAAGGCAGTGAGACAGAGCGTCTTTGTTCTCCATGTGCCTCTCCATGCCCTTCCTGTTAGGACATTAAAAATTAAATTAGCAGTGTTGCCTTTTCTTTGGAGCATCCAAAGAAGGTAGGTACCCACAAGCATTTGCTCCTCATTCCATAGGAAGGAGATTAAGGTACATGCTTTGAACTGGAGGGGTTCAGTTCTTAGGAATTATTTGAGAAGGGCTTTGTAGCAAGAAGCACTGAAAAGTGGAAAGCAGGCTGAATGTGACGTTTGTCTTTTTTTTTCTGCTAGGAAATACTGGAAGTAAATTAAAAATCCTTTTCTGCTTTTTTCATGTACTATAGATTCAGCCTGCTGAAAAAAGAGAAAAATCTGGGGGTTTGTTACTTTTTGTTTGGTTGGTTTTGTTTGATTCCTTGGCTTATTTTTATGCATTCAGATATCAATGTATATCTTCAGGTTTAATGGAAGAGGTTAATGACCAAGTGTTTTGTATATTGACAGGAAAGACTAAAAAAGAAGCACTTAGACAAGGCTCTCCAGACCAGAGAAAGGACATGTCCTGGAAACCAGAACCTGAAGAACTGGTGTTATCACAGTCTGTATTGGAAACAAAAACATGTGATGCAGAACAGTGTAAAACAAGGGTGATGCCAAGTGAGGCTTTGCCTATGCCCTCAGCTGGGCATCAGCAAGGGCAGACTGTGTTTCCAAAAAAGAATCTGAAGTCTTCCAAGAATCTACAGTCGGCTTCAGAAGCTTCTCAGCATTTGGTTCACAAGAAACAAACTGCTAAGCAGAAGCTTGCAAGAGATAGAGTACCTAAGAGACTGGCAGAAAGTCCGAGGAAGAAGCTTAAAAAATCTGGCAAGAAAAGTAGTAACAAAAGGCCTCAGTTACAAAGAGAGGAGAGTTCTGACAGTGAACCTGGTGAAGGAGAGGAGCCTGTAAAATTGAATGAAGTGTTCACCTCTCCCCAGCGTGAGGAGTTACAAACTTTGGCGATTCGGAAGTTGACTGCATCTGAAAAGCCTGAAAATGTATTGCGTGTGTTGGAGTCACTTGATGGTGCCAATAGCAGAATTCTTGTAGAAGCACTGCAGCATATCGTAGACAGTGTGAAGAATTCTGAAAAGAAGCTGTTGCCAGCTAAGTCTTCAGGGAAGATGACCAAAAAAGTTCATCGCAGAACCAGTGAAAGTGTTTTCTCAAACCCCGAGAATGCTGAGTCTCAAACAGATTCTGATAGCTCCTCTCTACAGGACATGGCAAGAAAAAAACAGAAGTTATCAGACATGAAAATAAAAAGTAACAAAAGAAAACGTGACAGGCAACATGGACCACAGTAAGCCTTTTGTGTAATTCCTTACAAGTGTGGTATACCTTGGTAGATAATCGAACACATCTTGGTAGCTTTTAAGCAGTAGTGGCCCAATTGAACTGCGGGATGGTTTCAGACTGGTTGAACAGCTAATAAAGCAACCAGGAGGTGTAATCAGCATCCTATTCTCAGAGGAATACCCTACCCTAAACATAAGGAGGAACTTCTTTGAGAGTGGTGGAGCACTGGACCAGGCTGCTTGGGGAGGTGGTGGAGTCTCCCTCTCTGGGGACATTCCAAACCCACCTGGACACTATCCTGTGCAACCTGCTCTAGGTCAACCTGCTCTGACAGGGGGGTTGGACTAGATGAACTCCAGAGGTCCCTTCTGGCCCCTAATATTCTGTGATTCTGTGAAAGGTGGGTGCCAAATCCAATGTCTGCTCTACGTAAGGAACCTTGCAGTGGAATTTTTCAAGTGTTCTTTTGAGACTTGAGTAGCAGATCCATTTAAAAAGCAAACAAAACCAAAGACACCCATGCACACGTAACCCCACCACCCACAGAATCACTTCAGTCAGATTTGTTCTTTTGTTTATAAATTAAGAAAAATACAGTGTTTAATTATTCAGCTACAGTTTTTTTGGGGGGGAGTAACTGTACCAATGATTGGTCATCCAAAGAGGAGGTTTCTTTAACCAGTCTGAGTTTTTAATCACTGTTCTTTGCATTGCTTTTTAAAATGTTTCCTAAAAATGTCTTTTCTGTGGTTCTGTTCAGTATGTAAAACTGTTGACCTATAGGTTCCTTTCAGTAAGTAAAATTGACTTAACAGTAAACGTGTTGTTTTTTTTTCCTCTTCTAGAGATTCCTTTGCAGCTGAGAAGGCTGTGAGTTGTGAAAGGTAATTTCCTGAGTTGTCCATAAAACTTGCATTTAACCCCACTTCTGCCTCCCTGAGACAGAACAGCTGTTTGGTACTACTGCTGCATTCTGTGTCCTACTGTCAAAGAACCTACTAGAAAAGGGATTGTGGTTTATGCCTGAGAGGTTTAAATACCATGCTAATACAGTTAATGAGCTAATAGAGTTCTTCTTCCTGTCATAAATAAGGGTTCACAGTAAGTTTCTTGCCTTTGGGGTTATTTTTTTTCCTTTGAGGCTTGCTTCCACATCACTGCATGATTTTTTCCAAAGAAATACCAGAGCTCCTAGAACTAATAACAACTGTAAAAGTGAAGTTGTTGTTAAATAAGATGTAGAACTTTATCTGCAATCCAGGCTCTTGTTTGTGCATGTGGATATGCACATATCTTCTCCTTCATGAGATGGGAACTTAATAACAAAGCAAACAGGAGTGGCGGTCTGTGAACTTCCTATATTCTTAAGTTGTAATGCTACTGAAAGTTTTATTTATTTTTTTTTATTATAAGTAAGCCTCCCACAGACTTAAGTGGACAAAATTGTAGTGTAGGTTTGCTAATCTGGGACTCAAATGCATCTTGTGGACTTTAGGTGGATCACAGTGGAACCGTCGTTGGAATGATAAAAGCAGTAATCACAGCTATAATGGGGGGAAGGAGAAAAGGTTAGAGGTACTAATGCTAAGGGTGTGAGAGAAGTCCTGTTGTAAGTGATTTGATTGCTAAGGAATCTCTGGTGCGTGTTAATTATTGTCATGTCATGAGAGAGATTTTATGACAGAGCTCATGTTACAAATTACAGTTACAAACTATTTTACTGTCCTTTATTCACAGTATGCAAAACGTTTCTTTACAACACTTCTCTAATCATGGTCTGTGGAAAATTGTTTGGAAGGTAATGCTGTAGAAGAGAGGAAAAGGTCTGTTTCTTCTGGAAAGGATTAAAAAAGAGAAATTACAAGATTTTTAGGAAGCTTGTTTAGAGAGAAGATGTGTACACTAGTTTGCCTGATGACCGAGTAGAGGAGCAATTGATGAATTTCAGACCTCTGATTCCTAACTAGCATTCATTTGCTTCAGTGTCTAATAGGTACAGACAGATGTTTAAAAGGAAAAAAACCCACCCCACATGATCTGAAAAATAACCAACCGTACTATTCTTGGTAGTGCTATTATGTTCCTTTGAATCGTTCAGCATACTGAAAGTGGTGTTTGTGTATATATATATGTATTTTTTTTCTTCTTAACCTTTCAAGTGGTCCTGTTCTACAACATACTGATAAATCTACTTCCAGAAGTAAGTCTTGTGGACAGGATAATACATCTCCAGGTAACGTTTAAAGTTGGTATTTCCTTGAGTTTTATGCATAGGCTTCATATAAGCTGTAATTGGTGGTACAGCAATTTCTGTTGTATTCAGCTTGTTCACGATAAGAAATGCAGATTGTGTTGGCTGTGGCCACGTTTCTGTCCAAGCAGGTGATAAGAGTATACCAGCTTTACGTCGTGTTAGCTTGGGAAGGACAAGCACTACATGTTTTGACATCAAGGCCACCAGGTTAAAAGTTATCCTTCCAAAATACTTTGAACATATTTTTTAGGCGTAGTTTGTACTAGTTTGGTATTCTGCTGTGTGATGGTTCTATATACAATCACTTTAGGCCACCCTAGACCAGATTGTAGAGCCTTGTGGAATCGTAGCCTCTTCACCTAAAAAGGTTTTGGTTTTCTTTTAAGTTTCCCTACACAAATTGCACATGTTGTTATAATTCATATGAGACCCAGGGACAGAAAGCTTTTTTGTTAGTGTTTTAGTGCCAGTTGTGGATGCTATTAGTTCATGCAATATTTTCTTCAGAGACTTAGACCTTTGTTGTGTGTTCAGGTAAGAAGTTTGTTCTGAAGTTAGGTTTGAGTGGCATAAAACTGAATGACCTTGTACTTGAATCGATAAAATTATACCTGTAGTTATAATATGCCAATGTTTGTTTTATCAGAGGGATGGGTCTGAGGAATATCTACTTGAATGTATAGTTTTCATGTAATTTTCAAGCTTACACTGTTTAAAAATAATTACATATGCTGCTTATTTACATTGGGTTTTATATGCTGAAAGAGGAAGATCTAAGTGTGAACGCTAATGCTGGGGCTTCTGCTTGTATTACCTTTGGTTGCTTCTGGTGGATATATTGAATAAATGCCTATAGTGATGTTTTTTGGAATGTATTTTCAGCTATTTCTGAAGGCTTGAATTCTGAAGTAAGAGCTCTGCTGTCAGACAACACAACAAGCCATAAAATAGGTAAAATCTTACTGTAAGTGCATAAATACAAATGCACTTTCAACTTGATGTAAACATTGGTGAAGGAGACACAGGAAAAGACCTAGAAGTGGGTTCATGTATTAATCAGTATTTACAGGGAAGGCATGTTAGTTCTTCAGGGTATCATAATACTGCACTAATTTTTAAGTTACTTTTTAAAAGTTCTCGTGTTTATTTTTTACTACCGTAGTGAACGTTTACCTTTTAACTGTCACCTTTCCGTGTTTCATTTAATATTGAGTCAAGCCACTGCATACAGTTCAGTGAGAACAGCGAGAGTTTGAATTAGTCTTACACAGCTTGGAAAAATTGAAAGCTGAGTTTATGTAATAAAGAAGTTTGAAGATAAATATCTGAGAAATCTTGGAAATGTATGGGGTTTCTGTTGGCAAAAGTGCTGCTCCTCTGGACCTTCGAGACGGGACTTAGGAAGAGGAGGGGCTGCTTGTGTATTCTCTGCTCTCCTTTTGCCATAACCAAGGCGGTGCCTTTTCACTGTCGCTAATGAAGTCCCTCTGAGTTAGGCAAGGTTCTTCATCTTTGTTGAGAGCTTTGTCCTCGCAGCTGTAGCATCTTTGCTGCATGTTGTGCTCGAGCCTATAATGTCTGTATCTCAGTGATTCACTAAGCTGTATAGATTGATATCTAGTGTGAAGTCAGCATGGTGACTGTTTAAGAAAAAAGAGAGTGAAATACTGACGTATGCACAAAAAAGCTTTGGGGAATGCTTGATTCCCTTTTTCTGTCATGGACGCAATGGGATATAAATATCAGCTGGGCCCCTGACACAGAATGACAGGAAAGGGTATTTAATGTTTTCCACTTCTCAATTTTCCTTTCATGCAAAATGTGAATTATTTCCTCCCTTAAATTAGTAATGCCTTCCAACACGCCTAATGTTCGTCGGACGAAAAGGATACGACTGAGACCTCTGGAATATTGGCGAGGCGAGCGCGTAAACTATACCGTGACTCCTTCAGGTAGGATTCTCAAAATACCTCTTTGCTTTATCCTGATAGGGCAGTAAAGAGAAATCTGTGGGTTGATGTTGTGCCAGGAGAGCTTTGAGATGCTTACTATTTGGGTTTTTTTTTTTTTTTTCAAACGGAGCTTATTTATGGTCTCCAACTGTTTGGTCATTTTTCCATGTAGTCTTTTTCTCTCCTGATGCTCCTGTGTCAGCGCCGAATAGTATCAGCAGAGCGTGTTAAGTACTCCTGTCTTAACTGTTCAGGGAAGAACAAAGCAGTTTCTCTGTACTGGTAGGTTTACTACATCAAAGAGTCTGTATGACACTGGAAAAAGAAACAATCTGCTGGAACACTGATTGGAGCATTTCTGTTTGTGTTGGGATCCTTCTGCAGAGTAGATACTATCATTTTCCTCTGGTCTCAGTGTTAAATTTTGTAAGCGATAGACTATATCGTGTTCTTAGGGATTTTTTTCTGACAGTTCAGCCTAATTTGATCCTGTCCTAATTAATTAGTTTGCTTGAAAATAGTATTTCTTTGTGTCAGTAAATTGATATTTTGTCTTAAAAATTGACTCTCATGTCACAGCTTTCTGAAATGTTCTTTGACTGAAAGATGATCAAATTCTTTTCAAAAAGCCTCAAACTGCATTGCACTCCAAAATTCTTGATGTTGAAAAGCTTTTGGGTTTGTTCTGGCCTTCTAAGGCTATCTGAAGAGTTCAACATCAAGGAAATACACTCTGCACTGAAGATATTTGTCGGTTTTGCAAGTCTATGTTCTTGCAAAATTACTGTGAGTTAGTGAACTTTGTTTAACTTTCATTTCAGGAAATCTTGTGATTAGTGGAATAGTGTGTCCAGGAACAAAACCTCACAGGAAGATTAAACAGAGGAAAGGTGGTCGCAAGCAGAAGGGAGATGAAAAAAGTATGAACACGGACTGCATTTAAAGAATTTTCCTGCGTACTGTGGGGCTAAAATTGTCTGCTTAAGAGATTTCTGCAGGAGAGCTTTGGGATATTGATTCTGTTGTTAACATTCTGTAGCATTTCTCTTCTATTTGAAAAGCCTAAGGTTGCCATCAACTCGTAGGATTTCCTTCTCTGGAAAAATCCTTTTTATCATAGAAATAGTTTTCTGATTTACAACTTAGAGGGAGATTCCTCTAATGGTATTTGTTGAGAAAAAGGAAAATTGAACATGTGCTTATTATTTTGTGCACTTTATCTCTTAAGTCTCCTGATGCCCATCAGCAGTAGGTAAAAGGAAAAAACGTGTTTGTCACATACTTCATCATGTATTTTATATCCTCTCTTAGTAGCCTCTCAGCATCTGTTGCTAGAAAAGCACTTCTCATAAAATGCAGATACTTTTGAGTATACTTTCTCTAATAGCATGGCATAGAAGTAGTTGGCATTTCCCTGGCAAATTCTCTAGGATTGAGAGACCCTTTATCTATTACACAGAGAAGTAATTCTGATGAAAATGACGATTTTAAAGAATTCTTAGGGATGGTTTCCTTTTATTTGAAGTGCATTCAGTCTGTTTATTCACTTAAAACAAATTTAAGTACTTCTTTGTGAAATCTAAACTTAAGGAAAAAGTTGTGGCTAAATAATTTTTTTAAAATGCAGAGAGATTATTTTTATTTTTTCCTCTTGTTTTTTTTTTTTTCATTCTCCCCAGGAACTGAGTTACCTGCAAATTTGGATCACAACCTAGCTGATACTTCTAAGCCAACAATTGTACTAGACCCGGCAACGAATGAGGAGGTACTTCTAGGTGAGTTGAGGGGATGTGACCAAGGACCTTTTGTGAAATATGTATTAAGTGTTAAGGCTGGTAAGAAACAAAAATTGTTCATGCCAGATTGGGCATAAAAAGTTGAGCTGCTGACATATTCACTGCTTTTCTGGAGAAAATTCTGAGGGAGACACAAGAAGTGTCTTGACTTTTCAGCCAAATGTGGAGCCTAGTCCCTGGGAGAGTGGCACCAAAACAATATGTAATGCACGTGATTTAATGGGTAGGTACTGAGCAGGTACCAGGACTAATTATGCACTTGCATGAATGTTAATCTCCTGGACTTTTTTTGTAGAATGTGTTAGCACTGAAACTGGTCACTCATGCTTCTTCAAAGATGAAACGGTAGAAATATATAAAAATTTGAATACACCTGCTTTTGCCACTGGTAGATTGATTTTGAAACCACTGCAAGAAAAGGGACACCAGTTTGTCCACATGGATACAATAGTAAGTATGGTTTTTTTCTTGTTTTTATAAAATGGTCTATCTAAACAGAAAATGTTAGAATGCTTAGAAGTAGCATGTGAAGGTGGCAGATTTTTCAGGTTGTTTTTTTGTTCCCCCTATAATGGAAATAAGTACAGGAAGCATTATAGATCATTCCAGTTGTGAAATCAGTTATAACCCAAGAAACTTCCCAGAGGTACTTTACATGCACGTTGCCCTGGTTTGCTTCACGTGAACTCTCTATGTCCATGTACCCTTACTATCTGGATCTTGCAGGCAAGATGGAAGTATCAAATAAATAAAATTAGCCCCCGTGCCCCTTTTTAAGTTACATATCGTATTTTTCATCAGGGTGGGAAAAAGAGGTTTGAGCTCTGCTAGCTTATTTGGTTTTCCTTTGTTACAGCATGTATGTAAAAGAAGGGGTATGTTTTCTTGGCTAACTTTCCTAAATGTTTGCAAAGGAGACATTACTAATCTTAGAACCTTTTGGCTTTCCTTAAGGCTTTCTATGTTATCCATGGCAAAATTATTGTTACCTTACATAAGACATTGTATTATCTGACTGCGGGGGACTTCTTCTATGTTCCAGCAGGTAAGAACATGTGTTTAGAACTAGTTTGTTGGAGACTAGTGAGACTGAATTAGCATGCTAGGGAGCAAAACCAAACTGAATGATGGGAGGAGATAAGTTTGAGTAGAGATTGGGAAAGTATATGAAGAAAGGGAATATTGGGAAAGTATGAAGAAAGAAATGTGACTCAACCTTTGACTGCAGTGACACAAACACTGCTTGTTTATGTGAGTTGACCTCAAAGTATTGGGTGACACTGTCAAGTTCCAGTAGTGAATTTCGCTTGGTATTCTGGTTCTGTCCCTAGCTATAGTGTTGGGGAAACTTCACAGACAGCTTAATGTAGTGGTAGTAATTATAATTGTTTTGCATGCCATCTGTTTGCTGGGTTTTATACATAAAATTATGAAAATCCATTTGGATCAGTTCACCATATTTTACACTTTGTACTTGAAATTGAGAAGATGCAGAATGTCTTGTTGAATGGGTTCAACTTCATATGGATTGTTGAGAATTTACACACCTCTGATTTTGTCCATCTGAGATAAAAGTGGAATAAATTCCTTATGGGAAGGTGTCCTTTAGTGGGTAAGACACTGGTCAGGAGAGTTTGTAGTAGTTGTAGAACAGCCTGTACGTGAAGCTCTAACGAGTTTTTTGCAGCTTTCTTGTGAAGAGACTGTGTTAGAAAATGACAAGCTACTACTACTTTCCCATTAACTTTACACCATGGCATCCTGATTGAACAGTCACTGCTCAGTTAATGGCTGAGGCTTTGCGGGGGAACATGACTGTGTTTGTTTTACTCTTAGGTTTTTGCTTCTGCAGAGACAATTTTGTAGTTTGCTTTTTGGGAAAGCAGGCTGTATAAACTGCTGAAAAGTTCTGTATGGCCATAAGGATCTGTACTTCATTTCTATTTTCCCCTCCTTGATGGCCTCTCTCAGTATGCCTGGATGGACAGTGCAATGGCTCTGGCAGGTGATCTCTCTGTAATTGATCGAGCGTGCCTGTATATGAATGTTAATTCCCAACATTCAGTGCTTTTTAGGTGTTTCTATGTTTGTGGTCACGTTAGTATGCAAATTCCAAGTGAAGGTCTGCAGATGAAATTTCCATGTGCAGTTTTTATTGAGATTTTCTATAAGAATAAATGAAATTCTGTCACCTTAAAATTTTCTTGTGGGTTTTGAGAGCTCAAACTCTGTTACGTTCTTTTCAGTGAAAATCTCAGCAAAAAAGCTCTCCACTCTTACCACAGGTTAAAATAAATTACACTAAGTGTGTTCCTTGTTGTCTCTTTGAAATGCAATGCATGTGCTGGTAAGAGTGGCATCCTAGATGAGGGGCTATTATTCCTTCTCTTAAAATAGATGAAATAAAATTATGTTTGGCTGAAGACAGGATAGGACTTCAAAAATTGCTAGTGGCTTCTAAAGGAAACCTTCTCTGTTTTTGTTTGTAGGAAATGGATATAACATACGTAATCTTCTGGACGAAGAAAGTGTTCTTCTCTTCACACAACTCAAAAAAGACAGGTGAAGAGCTTTGTGCAGATTCTCAAGCTTTTGTATGTTTTAAAGTTCTTCTTACATACAAAAAGTGTTTGAGTGTGTCCAGCTTAACATTACAAATTAATACAGAGCAGCTGAAAGCAACATAAGAAGAGTTAAGAACAAAACCAAAAGAACCTCGGGAGTTTGCTATCAAACTGAAATGACGTACTGAAGGGCCTCAGTCTCCATCAGTTACTGTTCTTGTGTCATCCAAAACCAGAAAGATACATGTATAACATTTGTGGGTAAAGCACATTGTTGTTCTAAATAGTATTTATAGGCCTAATCTCCCGAAAGGTGTTTAGCACTTGAAACATCTTGACAGCACTTGAAACGTTTTTGACATCTTCAGCTAACATCTGCTGGTCTTAAGGTCTGCCTGGTAGCAACTGTTCAGAATAATCTCTATTTAAATGTAGGACCATGCTGCTTGCATTCAAGGAATTGTTGGCTAGGAGAGGGGCTGCTGGAATGCTCCTGTGCTGGGGTCTGTCCTTCTTCTAATACGTTAATGACAGTTTCTTCCTTGTGTAGCAGATGTATGATTAGTGCCTCGAATTCAAATTGTAAAATGGGAGCTCTTTAAGTCCAAGCTTATTGATTCTATCTTTTGGATGAAAGCTGTGGCTTCTGAATGTTGTGGATAGCTTTGTTTTGTTTAACAGCAATAGGTCATTGCCAAATGTATTACTTTAATATCTCCTTTTGTTTTGCTTGCTGTGTTCCTGGATAATAATGAGGACCTTTGGGAAAACTGTAATTATACTGTATACTTCAGAAGCCAAGTCTAGACAGCAGATGGTATATGTAGCATTTGTCTTCCAAGCTCTTCAAGGTTCCTTCTGGCTGAAGACAGGGATAAACTACAGCTATTCTGGTAGGGTGTTTTCTCCCTGTGGTCACTGCTATTCTAGAAGAAGAGAGGAGATAAGGAAAACAGAATTTGAATCCTAAACTCTAAGGACTTGAGGACTGAGTATTGACCTTGTAAACAGTCTTGGCCATGGTCTTTGTGCTAAATCTAGAGTACGTGTTAATCTAGAGTATATGCTAAATCTAGAGTATTGTTATAGAGTATATAGAGTGTAATCTATATCTAGAGTATATGTTAGGAAAGACAATTGGCTTTAGTGCTTCTCTTAAGCTTTCAGCTGCCAGCTAACTTCCTGTGTCTGTGGAAGAGCTTGGGCACCAAAATTACCATGCTTCTGTGAAAGACCCTTTATATTGGGGAATTTGAGATTTATTTCTTTTATCATTATCTTTCAAGCAGCATTTCGTATGATTAGTGCATATATAGAGTGTCAGTGGAAGTACTTACTAGAAGTTATGTTGCATCTTTGCATTCAGGGCTGCGTCATGCATAACTCTGAGAAGATGAAGCAGAGGAGCATGCCTATTGGCATTTAGTTTTTCCTCTGTCTTACTATGAACTGTTTGCTGCCAAAGTTCAGACTGCACAGAAGGAGCTGTTTTTTTCCCCAACCTCAACTTTTGTAAGGAGTTTAAGAGTTAAAATGTTAAAAAAGTAATTTAGTTACAGCTGATAATAATTTGATGTTAGTGGCTTTTCTAAATTTGGGGCTTGGATTGTTCTCTTCAAGGTCAGCAAGATTCAAGTATTGTTCCTTCTATGTTGGAGCCTTACCAGCCACCAGATGGGCTCATATGCTGTCTCCACTGCTTGAGGGGACCCCACCCACTAAAACGTTTAGTTTGAAAGTCTTTCAGCTCCTCAGGCCTGCAGTGGGTCTGGAAATTTGCCACTTGGAAAACAGTACAGGGCTGACATTAGGCCAAAGATCCTCTGCTCCTTGCGCAAGCATGTCTCTCTGTTGTCAGAGCATGGATGTGGTGGTCTCTGAGCCCAACAGGTCATTGGTTCCAGCTGAAAGTCAGAACAAGACCACTTCTCAGTTGTGTCAAGGGCAAGGAGTTCAGAAGGAAGGTACTCTCCAAATTTTCTTCTGCATTAACTGTCTGCAATTGGGTAAGCAGAAGGATAAAGGGGTTAGAGATCATGTATGGACTGTGGAGCACACTGCCCTGAACGGAAGTGTGGATGTATGCTGTGAGGGAACTCCAGACAGCCTGCTGCTCTCTAGCAATGTGTTCTAGTTCAGTGAGCTCAAATGAGAACCAATCCAGTGCCCTTATTGTATTAGGCACTGACGTGTCTGTCTTCACTGCACTACCCTGCAACTTGACAGCAAGGTTTTGAGTGAGTTTTCTTTTGGGTTATGAGCTTCAGGATGTTTTCTCAAGCAGAAGTAACCTGTGTGCAGACCGTTTCCTGACACAGGCTGGAAGGTGGCAGATGTTCAAGTGAAGGTTTGAGGTCAGCATGCCACCTATGCCGCTTTGTGTTTTCTTGATTCTAGGGCTGGGAGTGTCAACAGAGTAGGGTGGTTTTGATGAAGGTGTAACTCCGTAGGCTGGATGGTTTTGCTGCTTCCTTGCTGGTCGGTTTCTTGGAAGAAACATCCTGTATAGTTTGCAGAGAACATTTTGTATTTGGACTACATCTCAAATGGCTTGGTTTGTTTGTTTGGTTTTTTAAGTAGCAAAATAGTTTGTGCTGGGTGTGGTGATCTATCTTGGTTGTTGCTGTATTTTAGCATCAATTCTATTCTTTGTCACTAGATGGGGTTTCAAGCACAACTGTCGTCCTTGGCCATTGTCTCTGTTCGGTAGGGTTTGGGTTTTGAAAGGGAGGAAGAAGAGTACATTACAGATGGAGATAAATTCAGTTGAATTCTATTACAAGGAGATGTAAATCAGTTCTCATTAACATTAGGACCTGGGATAGAACCTTGCTAAGTTCATGTTGTTAACACATATGTGGTGTTAGTTGCAGCCACTTGCTCAAAGTTTGTTACAGCATTAGTGCATAGCAGGGGTTGGATTGAACTAGGTTGTTCACTGTTTGTCTGAATTGTGTTTAGCATCTTTTTCTTCAACTTGACAATTGTAAAAAACTAACTTCTGCATCATTAGCTTGAATATAGTGTGAGGAGGTGCAGGAGAGTGTTTTGCGTCCTATGGGTGTGCAGTTGTGCAGTGTGGTTGTTAGTCAGAAGGAAGCAGCTGATGTTTCACTTCCACCTGGTCCTGCTTTGGCTCGTGCTGCCTATGTTTTCTGTACATCAGACTATCCGTAGTCGGGAGTGATCTAATTGGTAGTCTAAACTTTTTCCTTTAGCAAAGGGGATACTGCATAGAAAGAAAAATGCCTTTTCTGAAATGAGAGTTACTATTCTTCTTTCTGCATATGTGATTCTTTTTATTGGCTTATTTTCTATGCTGTTGAGTAATCTACCTTCTACTGACTACAGTGATCATTTGAAACAGATGTGGCAAAATTATTTAGACTTGGTAAAATGCTAAAGTAATAGCCCATAACAGAGCATGTTGTGGTCTGTAGCTTAAATATATGTATATTTAAGGTTTCTCTAACGTTATTTGCCTGTCATAGATTTTTAAACAGCCTTTACATGATTTAAATTATAGACCATGATGACTTATATATTAAGCTCAGATGGCACAACTTTTTGCTTACACTGGGATACAGGACATCACCTCTAATAGTATTAGAGATCTGAGCCAGGTTGTGCTAAGTTAGGCCAAAATCGGTTAGCCGGTGTTACCTGCTGCGGAGTGAGGTTGGGATGGTTGTCATGAAGGAGACATGGCCTTTTCTGTTGAATACTACATACTGTTCATGGGGGATATCACTGGCTTATTTATTAATTCTTTGTTTTCTGTCAAAAGTAGTTGAGGGAGCTGGAGACAAAAGCTGAGTCCCATACTTTATCTGCTTCAAGTTAGTAGGTACGTGTATGTGTTCTCTGGTTGGTGCTGTGGTAACAACTAGAGGTTTGTTTTAAGGACCTTAACTGACAATATCCCACCGCTATAAACAGTCAGATTTTTTTGAAGATGGTGGCTCCCTTTGAGGAAAAAAAAATTCCTTTCTGGATTGTAGGTTGTTTTGAAAATCTCTCCGTAGTTTCTTTTGGTTAGAAAGCTGTTCCTGTTTTACTAAACAACGCTTTTTTTGCATTTTAAAGTGGTGGAAGAATGGTTGCAAAACTGTCGGATACGTGTACACATCCATGTTTGTATAACTGTGTAAATGTAAACTAGGAGAATGTGAGCTGAGTAACTAGAGAAAAATAAACCGGCAATAAAACAAACCGTCGAGGCACATATACAGTTTTTTCTGTTTTTCAGGTACACAGCTGAATTGGTTATCTGCAGATAATTCTAAATTAACATTTGGGCAAGGCAATAAACCTAAAGAGCTGTTTCCTCATTTTGTAACAGCTGAACAGGCATTTCAGCATGAAGGAATATTTCTTACATTTCTACTGATGTAGAGACTTGGTTACGTGATGTCTTTTGCAGCACAGGGTTTACTTTAAGTGGTAATCGATTGGAGATAATACATCTAACTGAGGAGTATGGAACATGCCTCTTTAATGGTATTGACAGCTCTTGTAACTGAGTATCTTACTCTTTCCATGCTAGTACATTTCCTCTTCAGAATATCCTATCACTTCATCGATGTTCACAAATGCAGGCGGAAGAGATCTCGAAGCCAAATATTTCTCAGGTTGCATGGAAAAGGTTCATTTAGGATTAGACAACCACAGTGATTCCGATGGTCCAGTTCTAAGATGTGAAAACAGTAGTGGATCATCAGTCAAAACAGTTGCCTGCAGATTATTAGGGAATGAATATATTAAAAGGAGTGCCTGTAGAGTGCACCCACAAAGCTCCTCTTCTGCTTTGCTTCATTTAAATGCCTGTGCCGAGGTCAAGGAGCTCGCAGAAGATTGTAAAACCACATTTACTTTGCACTTCTTCTGCACTCTGTTCTTGTTTGGAGCAGGAGGGACAATAATTGAAACAAGGACCTGAAAGCCACGAGGTTGTTTACTTTCTCAGGCTGACTGTTCAGCTGAGATGCAAATCTAGAAGTGTTCACAGGAAAATGTATCCATGTCCCGAGTAAGACTTTTAACTTCTCTTGGCAGCCCGATGGGCAAGGACTTTCAAATTTGAAAAATGAAGAATTGCAGTGCTCTTGACAACTATTAAGGAAGTTTGTAACATGGGTGCAGTAGCTGTTATCACACATTGCTTAGCTTATTATGTTTTTTCATGGTCGTGGTGTTTGAAGTTGCCTTTTCCTGTGTTTTCAGTAACAGCAGCTGAAGTAAGAACTGATCGAGATGGCAGATGCATGGTAACATTGTGTGCCTGTCTTCTGGAACCAACGTGCCATAAAGAGGGAGAGAAAAGGAGTGGTATGAGGGATGTAAATGTAACGAAGATAGTAGTAGTCCAGAGGTGTTGCAGACTGGCTTGTGTAGGTTGTGCAAAGAGTTTTCAGTGAAATTCAGTAACTTTTTGGAAGTGCAGAACGCGACTTCTGATTGGTAAGGGAAACCTTTCCAGTGTCAGTGCCACGAGGACACAGCTGCCTGTGCTGGTAACCCACACTCTTGGTTTGGGATTCTGGTAGCACTATGATCACTTGCATTTAACAGCATTAAAGTCATCTCATCTAAAACTGCAGGATTCGGCTCGTGAACATGACGTATAATCCACCAAACAAGAGGTCTGAGCTTGCTGAGTTTTACCTTCATGTTAGCAGTTTTGTGTTGTAGTACAGAGGGGGCAATTACAAGAGATGAAAGTTAATTATGAAGGTTTTTTTTTTTCAAGCACAATCTGAACTTGAAATTTTATTGCTGACAAAGAGGAGGCTCCCTGAGGATGCAGTAGCCTATATGCAGAAGAAACTAAGCACTCCTCCTATATTTCAGTTAGTGCCAAGTCAGCTCTGCGGCTAATTAATCAAAACAAATTCACAATTAAGCCCAGGAAGAAAGACTAATTAAGTAGCCAGTTAAGAAAAATTGCTGAAGGAGGGAGCAACCTTAAAGGGGAAAGTATGAGACTTCCAGAATTAGCCCATGAAGGACAATTAAGTGGTAATTGCAGAGGCCTCTTTGCATCCAGCAAATGCTCTCTAACTTTTATTATGGCTGATTTTCTTCATATGAGAAGCAGCAGACATTTGCCTGTTGAGCAGCTAAGGTTTACTGTGCACTCTTCAGGTAATTTGTAGGTAAAGCAGAGAGGTCGCTGCAGGAATAAATCGCTATACAGCTGCCAGGCTTGAGAAGCATTTTCACTAGTGAAAAAGCCCCACTGTGTGTTTAAGACTAACCTTATTTTCCTCTTTGTTCTGTGGCATACCAAGTCCACCTTAGCATCCTGTTTAACCTTTCAATGAAATGACACTGAGTGAATTCTCAGAGTTTAGAACAGCTTAATTTTGTTCACCTTCTAGCCCCTCTTAACTTCATTTGTCATTACATAGCTTCTGTTGCTTACCTCATGCACCCGCGCTCAATGACATACCTGAGTTTTTTGATGGAAAACACGAGGGGGCGGGAACTATAATAGTAATATTGATTTTACTGAAAATAATTTAGCTCCCCTTCTAAAGGACTTCTTAAGCTTGCAAAGCTTATCTCTGATGAGATGCTAGGGGTTGAAAATGAAGTGTGGGTCCCGGTCCTCCTGCACCCCTCTTTGCCCATTTCCATGGAACTGTGATGCTGATGAAGTACAAAACTTGTCTTCACTAATTGGACACGTGCATGTGATAATGATTGGCTTAAATGTCTGCCTTTTGGGTTTTTTTGTGCATCTGGAACTTGAGTTGTTTCAGAAATTACAAAGAAGGGGTCTCATGTATTAAAAAAAGTGTTGATAGTAATTTCCTTTTCTTTGTGGAAGTGCATGTGCACTGTGTCCTGCTATATCAGTTGGCAGTTGTTTCCTTGAAGTGTCTGTCAAAGGTGTACCTTTGTCTCTGTTTTTTCTGCTTCCTGTTGGAGTGGGCTGCAGGATTCACCTGCCACTCTCTCAGCTCAGCTGGTCTATCCAGTTTCAGTCTGCTCCCTCATTTTTTCGTCTTGCTGCCTAAACTAACTTCTTGCCTTTTTGGGACATGTTTCCATTACCAAAGGTTTCATTTTTGACTTTATGCTTTATGCTGCTTGCAAGGATTGTATCAGTTTTCCACCTGGGTTCCAGGTATTTGAATGATTTCAGAGGCGTTCTTGTACTGCAAGGCTCCTTTGATAGCTCTTCTTCAAGCTTTGTACAAGGCCTGGCAAAGCTCCCAATATTCTTGCTCAGAGAAGTGATGCAAAGCTTCCTTTGGCCTCTATTCTTTCAAATACTTTTGTGTGGCTTTAATCCCAAAGTTGGCATAGGATGTCCCTGGCAAGGCATTTGTTATTGTCATCATCTGCTGCTTTCTGGGCTACAGAAACAGAACTGAGAAGAGCGCTCCAGGCCCATGTGCTTGCCCTTTAGCCTCATCCATCTGGTGGGGTGCTGGCTCTGTGGTGCCAAAAGAATCTATCCCTGTTGGCCCTAGCCAGACTCACCTCAGAGCATCATGGCATCGTGCTTTTCCCTCCGCTGGTAGCAATAATTCAATGTGCTGGTGACTTCCTTTGCCTTGCCACAGTCTTGCTGTGGTTCTGCCATCACTTAGGCACAGTGCCATACCCTGATTTTGTCCTGGCAGGCTGCTTCAGGCATGCTCTTACATCTTCATTCCTCTTGCCGCTGGGAATGCCGCTCGGCACCAGCTAGTTTTGGCAAAGAGGCCTAGTGTGGCAGCGCGTGCCTGTTGCTGCAGATGTGAAGGGGGACACGTGCCCTCTCACACCTCACTACTGCCTGACTTCCCTGGTAAATGTCAGAACAAAATTATGTTCCTGGGTTTTGATGTTTCTGTGATGTTCTGTGGGAGAACTTCTTTCCTGTGAGGGTGACTGAGCACTGGAGAACAGGTCGTCCAGAGAGGTTGTGGAGTCTCCTTCTCTGGAAAGACTCAAAATCGGTTGGGACGCAATCCTGAGTTATGTGCTCTAGGGCACCCTGCTAGGGCAGTGAGGTTGAGGTAGATGACCTCTGGTGGTCCCTTCCAACCTTAGCCTTTCTGTGGTTCTCTGACTTTGATAGTGAGCTGTTACTTTCACTTGCAAGTCTGACCAGCAGCCTTCATTCTGTATGTGGGCTTTAAACTAGCTTGAACATCTGACGTCTTGTGCAGTCCAGGCTACAAGTGGCTCCTTTTCCCGTGGAACTCTACATCTGGAGTAATAGTCCACAGCTGTCCCTTGGTGTGGTGAGTTGCATCAGAAGTTAATCTCTCAGTTGGCAACAATTTTACTTCTTGGACTTTCCTACCATCAGCAGCTTTGTGTGGCCTTTGGGACTATCAATCATAGATCACAGGATCACAGAATCACAGAATGTTAGGGGTCATGAACCATTTGTCTAAACATGAGCTAAAGTGAATTAGAATACAGGATTTTTATAGCAATAGCATGGAATTTGCACATCAACTACCGAGACCGTTTGGTCATGCACAAAATAAGTGTTTCATATTGGAGGTAGCTGTGTGGTTTGGGTCCAGCCTGACACACAGCACCACGTGGCCGCTCGCCCGTGGGAGGGTGAGGAAAATCAGGAGGAAAAGGTAGAAACCTCATGGGCTGAGATGGGAGAGTTTAACAGAACAACACAAATAGAGGAGGAGCAACAGTAATAACAATAATACTAATGAAATAATACATGAAGTGAGGGATGTACAACACACAACTGCTCACTGCCCCACTCTGCTACTCTCCTGCCCATCCTGGACACTCTTGTGCCAGCTCTGCCCTTATATATATGAGTGTGAGGTTGGTATGGTATGAACTGTCCTGTTGCTTGGTTCAGTTTGGCTCTCCTGGCTGTGCCTCCTCACAGCCTCTTCAGAACATTAACCTTATTCTAGCCAGGACAAGAAGCAGAAGAAAGTTAAGTGCAGAACAAGCCTTGGTGTCACAACAGGGCGTGGCTTTGGCAAGCCCAAACTTGGCTTGGAGGAAGGCATTTGCCAGAGGCCACTGTGGTTTACATTAAACTAGGTAAATGTGCTCTTTTGAGCACAATGGAAATGATAACTAATATTTGTATTGATTTGCCACTGGAGTAGGTGAATGCTCTAATGCCCTTGCTGCTGTGAGGACAATTTGCAGTTGTTCCACTTCACTGTCTAGCAAACTCCCTGGTATTATGGAACAGAAACTGTGTTAATTTGAACTAATTTCTGTTCTTTTTATGATTTAGACTAAAAGCAAGAAGCGTGTCGTTGGAGACCTCTTCCCCATAGCTTTGCCTGCAACCTGAAGACCATCTAATGGAAAGGAGTTCTGAAGAACACTAGCTACCATCCAGCTGGAAATACACCTTAGTTTTAGGGGCACTTTGTTACATTGATCTTAAAAGCTTTCTCCAGTGTAAATTGTAAATACATGGTTTACTATGACTTCTTTTTCTTTTGTATCAATAAATATCAAATGCAATCAGTTCTGATTTCTTTGATTTCTAAATCATTTAAGAATTATTGTTCTAATAGTCTGTGCAGCTCTGAAAACACAGATAATCACATGAGTTTGACTTTTAAATATTTATAAGCAATGTGAGTTACCTTGAGTGGCTTTAAGGATGTCACCAACAGTGAAGTCTTTCAACTGTTCTGTTAGAGTTGCTGAAACTCTAAAAGAGTTTGAAAGTAAAATATTTTTTATAGAATAGAATCATAGAATCGTTTAGGTTAGAAAAGACCTTGTAAGATCATAGAGTCCAACTGTAAACCTAACACTGCCAGGTCACCACTGAACCATGTCCGTAACTGTCACATCTACATGCCTTTTAAAGCCCTCCAGGGATGGTGACTCCACCACTGCCCTGAGCAGCCTGGGCCAGGGCTTAACAACTGTTTTGTTCTATCACTTGCTACTTAGGAGAGGAGACCAACCTCGACATCAATTCAGCCTCCTTTCAGGGAGTTGTAGAGAGGAGAAGGTCTCCCCTGAGCCTTCCCCTTCTCCAGACTAAACACCCCTAGTTCCCTCCACTGCTCCTCACAACACTTGTGCTGTAGACCCTTCTCACCAGCTTCATTGCTCTTCTTTGGACATGCTCCAGCACCTCAATGTCCTTGTAGTGAAAGGCCCAAAACTGAATCCAGGTTTCGAGGTGTGGCCTCACCAGTGCTGAGTACAGAAGGACAATCCCTGCCCTAGTCCTGCTGCCATGCTAGTGCTGATCCAAGCCAGGATGCTGTTGGTCTCCTTAGCCACCTGGGCTCATCTTCAGCCACTGTTGACCAATGCCACCATGTCCTTTTCTGCTGGGCAATTTCCAGCCGCTGCCCCAAGCCTGGAGCACTGCATGTGATTGTTGTGACCCAAGTGCAGGACCCAGCATTTGGCCTTGATGAATAGCAGATACCAATACAGTTTAGCTTTAAAAAGCCCATGTTCCTAGTTGACAGTGGCTGATGTTCCAGTTTGAATCCCTGCTGTTCAGCCACGGTTCTATAGAAGCTCAGGGCTGGAATGTTGCAGAATTCTTTTGGGTTTAAGGTAAGCCATAAAGGGTGACATTCTGCTGCTGTGCTGCAGTCATTCAGTGCTCTTCAGATTTGGTGTGTGATGACTATGCTCTCCTCCACGTTCTCTGAAATTTTCAAGGTGTTTCCATTTAGCTGGAGATGGTGGTCCCCTGAGAATTCCCTGTTGCAGCAGGTCTCACATAGTCATCAGAGTGAAATATAATGAAAGCACCTTCCACCCCTTTGGGAAAATATGGTCCATTAGTATTTTATTTGCCAGGAGCATTGGTGTTTGATATTACCCCTTTCCCTGTATCTCCTGGGAATATCGATCTGCATAGGCCTACTGTTAATTCCACAGCAACAAGCTCATTTTCTCAAAAATCTTTACTGTGGGTAGCAGAAGTAGGTCTTCCCAGGAATTATTTAAAACCTAAATTGGATGTGCTGGATTGCTAGTGATTGTGGTGGTGGGTTGTTACAAGTCAAGTGTTGCAGAGTTGTCCAGCATGTAAAACCTGGGCGTTTGGATCAGTACTGAAACAATCTGGAATCAAACCAATTTTTGGAGGTGAGAGGGGGAGGAAAAAGTCTTCTCTAGAACATACCATTCTGTGAATGACAGTGTATTAAGTTATTTAAATGTTGCAGAGGAGAGAGCAAGAGAGGTTTTCCACTCTTGTAGGGTTCTATAAGCTCTGTTTGAAAACATTTGTTTCCCACCAGCGCTGGCCAAGCAGCACTTGCTAGCCTTTTGCTGGTGAGAGCCTTGCTGAAGTGCAGCACTTCTACCTGCAGTTCTTGTGGTTCCTGGAGCCCCCTCTCAGCTCCAGTGAGTATTTCCATTAACTAAGCAGCGGAGAATCCAACTCTTACACTTAGCCATCTGTGTGCTGCAGGGTCACAGTGCTCCTGCCTCTGCAGAGAAAGAGCTTTAACTTATCTCTTAAGGATCATGTCATTTCTGGTTTTTTTTCCTTTCCTGTTTTGAACTGGGTATTAGCCCTGTATGTGCTTAAGTGAAAGACTATAGAGCAAACCGGTGCCAAATGTTTTGCGGCCTAAGGAATTAACACTGCAAAGTGGAGTTTGTTGTGTTGCGTGAAGAAAGCTGAAGGATGGGGTGTGGGAAGCTCTCCTGGCTGCCTCTGCTGACACAACGGAAAGCTTTCCTGTGCCACAATAAACTTCCTTTGCTCCTGGTGCTGCCCCGGCCAGGTGAAGTTCTGCCACACACCAGTCCTACAGTCCTAATGACTTCGTATCTTCTTTCTACTGCTGCTTCTGCAATTCCAGGCTGTGCAAGAAGCAGAGAGAAGCCTAGTTCCAGCTCAGGCAGTTTGATTTTGTTTGGTTGTTTGTTTTTTTGGGGGGAGAGGGGTGTTGGTTTGAGTTGGGTTTGTTTGGAGTTTTGTTTGGTTTCTTTGTTTAGGGTTTTTTTGTTTGGTTATTTTTATTTGTTTTATTTTTTCTTTCCTCATGTAGGAAATAAACATAACTAATCTGTGGGATTTACAGATGGGAGTTCAGCCAGCCCTGAGGATTCAGAAGCTCAAAGTCCTGTGCTTGATTATTTTACATGTATGGCTTAAAAATCAGGCTGGTTTAGTTTACTCTGCTACGTGCTGAATCAAAAAAGGCTCTTGGACCAGCACTGAGCCAAGGGAACTTCAGCAAGAGGTAGCCTGGTATGTACTCTCTAGAGTTTCCCTGCTGCTGGTTGCATTTCACACTCACAGACACACATGCACAGGGTGAGCCCTTCTGAATTGGCCAAAAATATTAACATGGTGGATTTTGGCTGTTGGTTTCTCTTCCCTTTTTTCCTTGAAGGTGAACAGAGAATGTAATCAATTTGACCAGAATGACCCAGTCAAAACACTCTGCTTGACTGTCAAAACTGTTTCTTTTTCAGATGTGTTAGGTAGCTCACATCATGTCGAATGAATGAAGGGATGTTGTGTTGGTTTGGTGAATTTTGTTTGTTTGTTTCCTTGCTTGCTTTTGTTTGACAGTTTAGATCTGAAAGAAGCTTCGAATGGCATGCTCCTGGACTCTAGGGCAGCATAAAGGCTGATAAAATGAATGCAGGAGCAAATGGACACAAAGCCCAGTCAAAGTACACCAAAAACATGTTTTGAATAAGTTGTTTTCCTTGTTTTGAGAGTGCCTGTTGCTTTTTTTCCTGTGTACAAAGGCTCCTGAGCACTAAACCTCTGCAGAGGATGCAAGGCATGTCCTTGGAGCTGGATGCAGAGGTGTGCCCCTGCTGAACACCAGCCAGGCTGGCCACTCGGTGCTGAGCATGGCACTGCCATCTTCCTGCCACCGTCTCAAGGCTGCTGTGCTGGATGCTGTGTCCCAAGGAGCGAAGCTGGCCACACTGCCCTGGGCTTCAGAAAGCAGGCACTGGAGGAGACCAACCAAGCTTTACAGAGCTGTTGGAGGGATGCACGGAGACCTATACTCAGTCAAAGGAGGCCAACATGTGCCAGCAATCTGCATCCCTTCTCTGCTCAAGGAGGTATCTGTTCACTGTTGGTGGGCACAGTTCTGCTGGAGAAATGTTTGGGTTTTTTGTCTGGCTCTGGGTTTGGGAGCTCTGCTCTCTCCAGCTGATGACTTGCTCCTTTACATTACCCACTATCTCTGCACTGAGCCTTCTGCCCTCCACTGACTTACAGTGGTTTGTTCCTATGATCCTACTTAATGCTTTCTTTTGATTGTGGTTTGTGTTCTTAATTAAGTGAGGAGTGTTGTTTATATCCACGGAAACTGGAGCCATGAGGTTTGAATCACTAAATTTACACCTAGGCAGCACTGCTGTCGCAGTCACTGCCTGCTCCATGCAGGCCTGTGTTTTCATTTTGAGAGCCTGTGCTGACCAGAGACAGCAACTGAGCTCCTTATTTTAGAGACTACTTTAGAGCCCAACTGCCACAACCCTAGTGCTACAAGGGTTAACGTTCCGTGGAACACTTGCAATGGCTCAGAGCTCCTGGCCCAAAGGTGAAATTTTGTTTCTTTTATGGCAGATAGTTACAAGGCACATCTGAAGGAGAGCATAGGTAGGAAAGAACTAATATGTAACTCAGTGTCTTCCCTGAACCTTGGCACTATCAGGACAACTGTGTGTGTAGCTAATGCAGATAGTTGTCATCTTTAGTCGCAAGCCATTCCTTCCTTTGTCAGATATGCATTCAAACTCTGTATGGGGAATGGTATATTTCCCTTGTGCTCTATACATGAAGTTTCGTGATTGCAAGACTTAGCTTCTGTTGTCCACTAGAGGCCAATAAAGTGTAGGACAAGGCTGCTGCAGAGCTTTCAGCAGAAAGCCTGGCCATTTTTTCCCTTCTAGAACTGTTGCTAAATTGTTGTATTTCCATTTTGATGATTACTTCTTTTAGAAATGATTCGCCCTCTAATGAAGTGGAATTCAGTCACTAAGTCTTCCTCCCAGTGTTTTGTTTCCAAAACCTTCAAGAAGTGACAGAACTGTCCTCTTGGTTTGCTGAGACCAATTCCCTCTGCATTTTCAATTCCTAGCTGTTAGCTCTGTAGAAGTCCCCATGGGTTAAAGGGGATATCAAAGAGATGATGGAAGCAGAGTGGGTAATGCCAGTGCTTTGGTCTTTTGAGAGTTTCAGGAGATTATATGCCTTTGGCTACTGCATTTTACTGGGAATCTTCCTAAATTTTGTGCTTAATAGTGATGAAGCCAATGCCGTTTGATTCTGGCTGAGGGGCAGGGTCCTGCCTGCTCTCTGTCATCAGTCTGCCAGGGTGCCTTTGCCTCCTCACTCACAGAATCATTAAGGTTGGAAAAGACCTCTGAGATGATTAAGTCCAACTGTCTCTCCTCAGGTCATATCTCAGTCCTGGCTGATAGTGCTGCTCTACTGCATGGTTGTTGGGAGGATTGGGTCAGCAGAAGTCCTCAAGTACAAGGGTGGTGTTTCCAGCTGTGTCACAGGCAGAAGCTGCCTGGCACGTTGCCTGTTGGCCTGGGAACTATCCCGTGATTTCTGGCTCAAATCAGCAAGGAATAATTCTGCCTAACATGTTGGTCAAACCCAGAAGTATTTGCAGCAGGACAAAGGTGCTGCTTGGAGCGTTAGTGTGGTGTTCACTGAGGACTTTGTTGCTGCCTGGCAGGGGTCTGGTGCAAGCAGCGCCTGTGTGTGTTCCCCCTGTTGCTGCCCTGCTGGGTCTGATCACAGCACTGTGCCTTGGCTGCTTCTCCTAAATCTCCAGGATTTCTCTGGGTGCTGCAGGGAACTCAGCTTCAGAGGGAGTTGGGCTTCTCCTTTTTTGGAGGATGTGCTGCTGTGTTAGGAAGCAGAACCGAGGTGGGACTGCAGCTCAGAGGAGGTTGCCCAAGCGAGCTCTAATTGTGAGTTGGCATGGCTTAAAGCAACCCTTTCAGCTAGGATGTCCACGACCCGCTGAGGGTCTACCTGCATCTGCTAGTTTCCGGCCCACCAGGCGAGCCTGAAGGGCTCTGCTGCAGCATTTCTTTGGTTATATAGGTGATGTCAAGCCCAGGCACGTGCTGCATGAGGCTGGCTGTAACCTATGAGGACAAGTGTCTCCTCCAGCTTCATTCATCTGCCAAGGGTTCCCTAACCCAGCAGGATGGTTTGCTTTGGAGCTTGTACCATAGAGCTGCTCTTGCAGAATAGATGGTGTTTGCAGCATTGCAATATCTGCTAGGCAAGGAGCCTCTGGAAACTGACCCTGAGCTGCCAGTGGCTTCAGCAGATACTGAATGCCTCTCTGTCAGCTGATGAAAACCGATTCATTATTGTTATTTACTCCTCATTAACACCGGTGTAAGGCAGCAGGGAATGGGGAGCAGCAGCAGCAGCTTCCTGGCCATTACCTGATGCTGCAGTGGGCCAAGTGTGTGAAGTGCCTTGGTGATGTGTTCATGCAGGACCTACGACACGGGGGAGGTACCAGCTGGTAAAAATGGGGAACAAAGGAAGCAGAGGAAACCTGGCTCAGCTTTATTTGTCCACCAGTGTGAGTGGTGTCAAACACTTGTAAGGCAAGTAACAGAGAATGAAGCAGAAGCGGGAAGGGAGACTGACACATCAGCTTTTAGGCTGAAAGAGTCCACAGCTATTTTTGGAAATGAGCACTTTTATGTGTTACTGGTCACATATGTTGTTGAATTTCCCTTCCTTTCTTGCTGTGCATGTTGTCCTACTCTTATACATGGATTTCAAATAAACCGTTGGTGAGAATCAGTGTTAATATTAAATGCCTGGTACCTGCTTTGATCCTTTCCCTGTGCGTTCAGATAGTCTTGTAGGATTAGGGCCTTACGTGGTATAAGGTGCTGTGCAAACAAATAAAGTCTCTGCACTACAGTGTTTATGTTCTAATGAACAAGGGGAAAAAGGAAATGATGTAAGTGTAATTTTTCTGGTATTTCTATGCCGCTTGGAACAGTGGAGCCAGGGCCTCTAAGTCCTCTTACAAACCAAGTCAATATTAGCAATTTTTCATTTTTTTGAAGAATGGTGTTACAGAGTGGCTTTTTTGTTGTAACTCAAGCAGAGTGAAACAGATGTGTGGTCTGACATGTGAGCCCCAGGCTCCCTGGTGGAGTTTGCACACAACCACATCTCTCTCTCCTGAGGTTTGCTATATCAGAGATGCTCAAATGAGAAAAGGGACATGGGGTCTTTTCCTAGCTTTAACTTGGCACTATTTTGTCTGGCAAGGGACAGTCCCTTTCTGTCGAGCTCTTCTGGCCACGAGTAAAATGGGAAAGTTGGAAACTCCTGCTTCAGCACCAGTGGTGGGAGAGCCCTGAGTGAAGGCAGGCACCACGAGCCCAAGAGATGCTGAGCAGAGGCAACAATTCTCACATTATTCCTGCATGCACAAATGGAGAATATTTATAATGCTTTTAAATATGTCAAGTTGGAGGAACGTCCAGCCCTGTTTGCTCAGGGCAGGTATTAATTCTGGAGGCTAATTATGTCCAGGGAGTAAGTTCCTGCTCCTTGTAGTACGGACTGATTTTGGGTGCTGCTGGCAGCCCTCTGGCCATGCTCAGGTAATGGCACATGGAGGTGGCAGCTCTGTCTTGGGCCAAGGCAGAGACTCAGCTGGCACCAAATCTCTGCTGCCGGCCACCCAGAGCCAGCAGCTGCATCAGGGCTCACTTCAGGCTGCTCTGACTGGAGAAGATACTATTAGATCGGTGCATGCAGTATTTTGTACTAAGCGTTTTGTGCCATCCCTAATATCTCAAGTCAGCAGGATGCTTGCAAATGAGCAGGAATGTTTGATCTGCTCCTGTAATTTTGTTAACTGTTTCTCCTTACATTAATTTACATTTGGATGATTCTGTAAGAAACTATAGCAGAATTTAATAACACTAATATTAAAAACCCAGTATCACGTCTGAATATTTCCATCTGATTAGTAGTTTTTCTCTTGATTAAATTATGCATTTTTAATACAAGCCCTTCATTTGTCTGCAATAACATGGCACTGCAGCCCTCTGTGAGCTGAGCACATTTTGGTGCCTCCTTCACTACTGCTGGTGCAGGATCCAAATTTCCTTGGTTTTTAATAATCTTTTTCTGTACCCATTATACCACTTGCCTTTGCTTGCCTAGCAGAAGAGGTCATTGTAAATCCTGATTATTTTTGGAAGGTGCTCACACACTTATTTCCTAGACATGATACGTTTTGTCCTCAAGCATATCAGAAATAGATTTAATAAAAAATGAAAATTTGTCTGGGAGAAACTGTTGAAGATTCTTTCTCTTTGTGGGGATTTTTCTCCCCCATATAAAGTGGTTTTTGACAAATACACAAAAAACCTCCCTGAATTTAAACTGTGTTTCATTTTGTTTTGGAGAGATAAAGTGGAAAAAAATTATTATTCTTTCAAGACCTTCCATATTTTCTTTTTTTTATAGGGAAGACAGATGAGAATTCACTCTTCACCTAACTGTAATCTTTAAGAGAGTCTCCAGAGCCAGCCCCAGCAAAGTGAGGTTTAAAGGATAACAAGAAAGCTCAGGATCTCATTGAAGTCAGTAGGAGAAGGTGTGTTGAGTTCAGTGAAGCCAGGACATCGTGCTGCTGGAATTACCTGGGTGAGGACATCATTTCTGGTGCCCTGAGGGCTTATTTTGTGTATATTTTTGTGTGTGAGGTTGATTACAAGGTCCATCTTTTTCCATATAAGTAGCCAAGCTGGATGTCTTCATCCAGTGTCTCCTCTTTGCACTTCCTCATCAAAATGTTACTTTGGGCCTGAGAGCTGTGAAAGCTGGTGAGATCACAGCTGAGGTTTGCTCTTTGCTCTTCCACTTGGCCCTTGCAAAGGCTGACACGGGCTTAGTGCCAGCCCTGGCTCTGTTTGCCGCTGGAGGACCATGCAGAGATACAAACCCTTGTCCATCCTGCCTACCAGCAGGTACACACAGCTGTGCTTTACTTCAGAAAAAGAATTCCAGTGTAGAGAAACTGCCAAAGAGAGAGCTCTAGTTCAGGATATTTGCCCCCAAAAGAGCCATTTGGGCTCAGCACTGCATGCTGATCCTTCTCCATGAGCTCTGACAACATGCCAGCTGAAGGTGAGCATGGTTGATGTGCTCTCAGTTGAATTCAGGGGCTCGGAGTGGCACAGCAGATGGACACAGATCCAAACTGCTGCTGAAAACAGGAACTGGCTTCTCACTGCAGACTTGCTTGTAGGTGATACATGTGGTCCTGCCTGAAGAGATGGAGCTGGAGGACTTACTTGGGGCTGGTAAAATACTCCTCAGTCATCAGTATCCTCAGTGCCAGCAAGCTTGAGTTGGAGCCATGCTTTAATGGAGAGCTTAGACAAAGAGCATGTTTCTCCACTGGGGAATTTTTCGGGCATAAATCTGTACTCTCAACGGGTCGGAGTCTCGGGGCAGGCATGCTCCCGTTGTGAGCGCTTTTCATAGAGAGGGATAAAAGCCTCCCATAAATAAAGCTTTGAAATCTTCCAGGAGAGGTTTAGCAATACATATATGGGCACATGAAGCTCAGTGTAAGCAATAATTCCACAGATTTTTATTAGAAACTAGATATATGGGAGCAGCAATGCATGATAAATCAACCTATCTGCCTCCTTACTGGCTTTTATGAGAGGCATTAGCAGTAGGGACTGTCACAGAGATCATCACTGCTTTATTTCAACTGTCTCTGTAAGGTGTATTCAAATGCAAGCAGTTATTATTTTTTTAAGGACAAACTCTTTTTCCCTGCAATGAATTGATGACAAAAGCCTTCCTGGTAAACATCACA
Source organism: Galbula dea (assembly GCA_013399015.1). Taxonomy (NCBI): domain Eukaryota; kingdom Metazoa; phylum Chordata; class Aves; order Piciformes; family Galbulidae; genus Galbula; species Galbula dea. The sequence goes on from VWZX01007829.1 coordinate 190,174, forward strand.
TCTGAGGGGAGGCAGGAAGGGAACAGTGCTCTGCTTTGTTTGTTTTGGTAGGGTTTTCTTGGAGCCCTGGAGGCAGCAGGCAGGGCACGGCCAGCACAGCATCTCCCTGCTGGTGGGGTGGGTTGGGGCTGTTGGTGGGAGCATGAGGACTCGTGGACCTTTCTGTCAGGGCTCTGGAGTAAGTTTTGCTGTTGTAATGGTAATCACACTAGGGAAAGACAAGTGTTTAATCTTTTTCAGTTGTCTTCTTGAGTAAATCAGTTTATATGTAATCTGATTATGCATATAATACAGACTTATAAATTAAGTAGATAATTGGTAAATAACGGCATTGCCAAAGAGATTTTTTTAATACAAGGTTAGAGAGGCTATTCTGTCATAAAAAATTGTTTCTCTCTTCCTAGGGTAGGATTTCAAGGGCAGTTAAGAGAGTCTTGCACCTAAACCTAGACCTGTAAAAGTTCATAACCGCTATTGATTTAAATACCCGTGGGAAACCAGGCACTCAGCTCTGACTGGGGCCTCCCTGGAGCCCTTTGTAAGCTTTTGGGAAGAGGAAGCTGCTATGTTGGTTATCAAAGTAGTGTGTCCTTGCACCCTTAACTGCTCACTCAACACATACCACGCAGTGGAGACCTTGGTGAGCTGAATGCCAGATAGATATTTCATTTTGGAGCTGCCCTTTTTAGAATCCCTACAGCTCTCTGAAAAGAGGTTGTAGTGAGGTGGGGGTTGGTCTCTTCTCCCAGGTAACTAGTGACAGGACAAGAGGAAGTGGATTCAAGTTGTGCCAGGGGAGGTTCAGATTGGATATGAGGAAGAATTTCTTCCCTGATAGGGTTGTCAGGGATTGGCCCAGGCTGCCCAGGGAGGTGGTGGAATCACCATCCCTGGAAGGGTTCAAAAAACGTGTTTGTATGGTGCTTGGGGCCATGGTTTAGTGGCGAGCATGGTGGTGTTGGGAGGATGGATGGACTGGACTCGATCTCAAAGGTCTTTTCCAACCATAATGATTCTATGATTCAATGATTCACCTTGTAGGCAAGACTGGAAGCAGTGTCGTGTAAGATAGCAGCAGTACAGAAGATGAGAGTGGTTTTATCCACTGGTTCATCTTCCACTGGTGGTCCTCCTCTTGGCCACATTTGTGGCAATCCCAACCCTTTCACACTCTCCTGCCATCCTTAAGGGAACCCGTGACTGCCCTAAAGAAGAGTAATCAGACAGATAATTGCAACCTTCCCCCTCTATGGTTAGTCCCGCAAAAAGGTGCTTGGTCCATAAGGAGGTGCTGACACTACAGAAATGGTGCAGTACATTAATTACAGCTGGGGACAGTAGGAGGGGGGATCTGTGTGTGCATTTCTCTCCCACGAGGTGCACAGTTGCGAAGCAACCTGACACATCTGCCAGGGCTGTCTAAGAAACTATTAGCCAGTTGCTACCTCCTGTGCTCAAGAGCTGCAGGCAATTTCACAGTAATAGTTTCTCAGTTTCTTTCACGCAGGCAAGCGTGGTGCCGAGACACTGACTTAAATATGTATCAGGGAATGGCATCCTTGATAGAGGCTTTACAGGAACCGAGTGGGGGTAATCCACAAAGCCTGGTTGCAACTGACAGCTTCCTTACTGCTCTGAAGGTGCACGGCAGGCACCGTGGGCTGTGAGCAGACACAGGGATGGACAGCTTTCACTCAGATCTCGGGAACGATTCCTCAGCCCAGATGTGTGGGCTCAAGGGTGAAAGCAGAGAGAATTGTGCAGGAAGTCCCAAAAGGTGCAATAGGATTGTGCTGTGGAAACGCAGAGGTGAATTCATGGGAGGTCAGAGCGCTCTGGCTTGCAGAGAGGACCACAAGCTGCTTTCCTCTGCAAACACAAAAAGAAGGGAGACTTTTATGCAGCAGAGCTGGTACTGGTATGGAAGTTGCCTAGTGTGGTCTGACACTGAAATGAATAATTTGCCTTTTTGGTATTTTTAGTAAGAGGGAAGCTGAACTTCAAAGCAAAGGCAGGTTAGGCGTGTGCCTGTGCAGAAGTAGATTTAAGGCTCGTTGCAGGGGAATGAGGTAGGAGATCATTCTGGTACATCTCGGGAATGCGATTTGAAGCATCTGAAAGCTCAAATGACATTTAGCACCTTCAGAAAACTACCTCAGAGCAGGGGCAAGTTCTAAATTTTGACACCATCATCAAGATGTGCTCCCAGTGCCTGGAGACATCATCTCCTGCTGCACTACTTCCCCTTAGCAGTGTTTCCTGCACAAATGGAGACCAAAACCCCTAAATAATAATAATACTATTAATAATTAAAAAATTGCAGTAAAGGCCTTGTCCCTAGAGGGATGCACTAGTTGGCATAATTTTCTCGATCATCAAGTTTCAGCAATTCAGAATGAGCAATGATGACTTTGTGGCTTTAGTAGCATGTGCTGTCAGAGGTGTGAGCCATAGGAAGGGATGGGGCTGTAACTTTATTTTAAGCTGGATAGTCTGTAGCTAAATCGCCTGAATCCCTTTTAGCTCTGGAAATGGCCCTACCCTATCTCTGCCTTCTACCTGGTGCCTTCACATTGTCCACGCTAAAAAAGGATAATGATACTTTTAATCTCGAAAATGTCTTCAGAGCTTTGGAGTGGATCGTCTTAAAGTCAACAGTGTTTAAAGCATGTTAATGAGGGTATTCACCATAAACCAGTTTCATTTGTGTGCATGATTGATAAACACCAGTGTGAGAGAGTATAAGGGAAAAATGAGGTGGGAAAACAGTCATGGTTGGGAAAGCAAACAAATTTTGGGTCCATGGTGAAAAGGACATCGCAGTATTATAACACTGGAGCCAGTCGTGAATTTTTCCAATGAAACATCTTTTTTTTTTTTTGTTTCCCCTGGGAGAAGGCTCCATTTTCGTTGGAACCGAATATCCTCAAAGGTTGTAAAGAGGTTTTGCTGGAAAACAGGCAAGCTTTTTCCCAGAGCACCCATATATATCCTGAATGATCCTCTGGGGCCAAGGGCTGGGTGGCAGCACCTCCTCTCCCTTGGGGTGCTGGCTGCCCTCCTGCCCCTTTCTACCCCCAGACCCTTGTTTACCACTTTTAGGCAATGACAGAGAAAGAGATGCACAGGGAGAAGTTTATGTTTAAATGGCTGTAGGGTTTCTAATAATGGCAATAGGGTTTATTGTTGTTCTTTTTTCTGGGCATACTTGAAAAATTGTAAATAAATGGGGAAAACAAGTTTCTTCCTGCAGCTTGATGATGAGAATTTTGTGGCACATAGCATATGCCTATTTTTAAACTATATTCTCCTGCCTATAATTTTGAGTGTCAGTTCATGGCCCCACATTTTGCTTCCTGTTTGAAAAATGATGACTAGTTGGACTTCACTGGCAGAATAGCTTATTAGGTAAGCTTTTAAAACAAAAGTGGTAGCTGATGCTCATCGTCCTGACTTATTCCTGTGAGGACAGAGGCTAATGCAAGATGAGGGAAGGCAGAAGCAAACAGGACTGTTGTTTTCTAGCATGTAGGAACGTTAAAGAATAAAACATTAAAACAGTTTAACAATTAAGAAAGAGCAGGTCAGGTGGATTCTCAGGCATCGTCCCCTCTTGCTTTGACATTTGCCTCTACCTAGGCAGAAGACCTGAAAGCCCAAATGTAAATTGCATGTCTGTTAATGGTGATAAGTAAGTGCTATTACCCTTTGCTAAAATGAACTGGAGGAGAAAAAAATAAAATCAAGCCAATCATTTAAATCAGGCACTTGTTTGGCTCTTAAGGATGTACAATATGATTATAAAACAGATCAATAAGCTTTCAGACTTTCTGAATGTCATTGCAAATGATTAGGTTACAGGGATGGGTCTGAGCTCACCCCTCTCTGGCCCCAGGGAAGTCCAAAGTGTCACATTTGGACCAAATGGGATGCACCTGGCTTAGAAATGTGAAATTTTGTCATCATTGTTTCCCCCAAAGGATGCTTATTAAGAGAAAAAGTGGCTAGAGCTGTAACACGGTATGCAACCACGCAGTTACTCTTCCTTTAACATGGGTAGAAATCAGCTTCTAAGATCCATTAGGACACACACGAAAATGTGTTAGCTCTAGTGGATATTCCTGTGGATGTAGGGCTTGTGTAAATGGCATCCCATAACAGGCACACCAGAAAGAAGGCCATAATCACCCTTGCAGGTGACCTCTTGGAGATGTTTATCATCCTCACGTAGGTACTTAATCCTTAAAGGTGGTGTAGAGACACTCAACATGAGTGGCAGGACCTGATATCCTGTTGCAGATCTGACCTCTCTAATCTCAGGCTCCACTGCCTGGGTCCCCTGTAGCTAATCAGGCTTGTGGAAGACCAAATGGAACAGGTTTTAGGGAAGATCCCACTTTCCCCCACCTAACTGTGCCATGGTGCTGAGGGCCTTAAACCCATTGAAATGCAAAGGAAAAAAGGAAAAAAAGAAAAAGAAGAAAAAGATTATTTAATAACGCATTTACATTACCACTGTGCTCTGGGCTTCACAACAATTTTAACTTGGTCCCCATGAGGCCACAGAGCAGTTTTGACTGCGGACGTGTTTACTTTAATATTGTAATAGCTGTCTGTAAAGTAATTGATTTGTAGTTGCTATGGTAACTATAACCTTGTGTTGTCTACTGCTGGGGTTCTAAGTGTTAACCTGAATTTATTTTTTTTTTTCTTTTGCCATAGAGTTTACATTCCACTTTCCCATTTCTGGGGTTATGGCATTTTTTCCTCCTTTAGCAAGGAACATTGTTCCAACTGATGGCTTTGAGAACACATTTTCAAGACGAGAGGGTTTAAACCAACCAACTTTTCTTGCTGTGATGCTAGACTCCCCAGCACTGGTGGCAGGTTAGATACATCTGTGATCACAGTAAACTGGAAAAGACGTTAACTTCTCAATAGAGTAATTTTCACCGTTGCTTAATTCTTTACTCTGAACTGGTTCAGCTATAACACTGGGAAATTTTTGAAATAGAAATAAGTACCCTTGATTGAACTGAGTAGCAGGCTTGAAAACTCCACCCAGCTAGCGTGGTCTGCATTTTATTAGGTCTTGTCTCAGAGAAGACTGGAAGCAGCCTCTAAATCCAGTAGCTTCATGCTCAAATGCAGGGCCCTGCTCACTAGAGTTAACAGGGGAGGCTGGGAGCTGAGTTTCTTTGAAAACCTAACTTTTCCTGTCAATTAACTCTCTCTGTGGGAAGTCCTGCCAGGTAAACCCCTGCAAGATGTATAATTGTACCCTTTGGCTTTGAGAAGAAGTCCTTGTTCTCTGTCCTCTTTGTTACACTAATCCTCCCCTCCTGCTCTGGTTGGACAAGAAGATTAAGACTTGTTCTTTGCCTTTCTTTTGAGAGCTTCCTGAAGTGGCCTGGTGTTTTCTTTCCCCTGCATTCTTTTTAGCCTTTCCTTCTTTTTGTGAAGCTGTTAGAGAAGTGAGAGGTAGCCCACTTCAGAGCTTCAAGAAACAATAGAAAAGAAAAAAAAATGTTTGGTATAGAAGTTTTAAAAAATAACAGAAACTTTCACATTACCCATCATGCTTTAGAATGAAGATTTCAAATCAATTTTACCCTCAGCATTGCAGCCTCATTCCTCTTTCCCTCCTCTACATACTTTTCATTTCCAAGGTTATTCCAACTTTCTTTTAAAGATATGGATATGATCTTCAACACAAATTAAAGTTATCAGAGTAATCAGTGGAAAGAGAAGGCTTGGCTCTCCGGGCAAATTGTGTCTGAACCAGTTAAGCATTTAAATGGGAAGAAGCAAAGCCTTCCTCTCTTCTGTGTCACCTCTGTAGCTGAGTTCCTGAGGTAAGGGCAATGCTTGCTATAAAAGTGGGGTGTGGGCTGATGTCCTATTTACCAGTGTGTGCTGAGCTTTGGAAGCAGTTTTGGGTGAAAGGAAGGAGGACAGATATTTTCAAGAAGTGTAAGAAAACAAGGTGAAAATTGGGAAATAAAGAAGAAATGCCCCATTTTTTAATTTTGGGAGCAAATTCCTTAAGCCTATCCTCAAACATAGACTAAAAAGTTTAATTCTGAGTCAAAACAAATTGTTTTGGTTACCTGAAGTATGTCATATCATAGAATGGCTGAGGTTGGAAGGGACCTTAAATATCTTTTACCCCCACCCCCCCTGCCATGGGCAGGGACGCCACATGCACTAAGACCAGGTCATCCAGGGCCACATCCAGCCTGGCCTTAAACACTGCCAGGGATGGGGCCTCCACAACCTCTCCGGGCAACCTGTTCCAGTGCCTCACCACCCTTTGGGTAAAGAACCCCCTTCTAATCTCCAGCCTAAATTTCCTCTCCTTCAGCTTGTAGCCATTCCCCCATGTCCTGTTGCAATCAGACCAGGAGAAAAGTCTCTGTCCTTCTGCCTTGTAATCCCCTTTCAGGTACTGAAAGGCCGAATATTGTACTGCTCAGATCTGATGTTACACGTGATGGGTCCTTAATAACATGAAATAGTCTGGAGGATTGTCATACCATTAGAATAGCTTTTGGGAGAGATCTGCTGTTAAATGTGGCTTCCTTTGTACGGGAAGCATGCAGATAATGAAACTTTTCGCCCTTTGTTATTTTCCTTGAATGAAACACTGTTTCACTATGTAACAGGAGGCATCAAAATATTTAAGCAAGTGAGTAGTTCTGTTGAGGTTGAGGCTTTTGTATGTTTCAATTTTGGTTGAGCATAGGGATAGAGAGACCACAAGTGTCCACTGAGGTATTTGTTCATGCCAGGGGCAGGCAGTTTGCAGTCTGTGCCATTTCTCCTCTATGCCACGGAATGCCTGGCCTGCAGCAGGACCAGCAGTGTCAATACTTCCGTACTGGTACCTCATAAGCTGATACCTCTTGGCTCTGGCTGTGAGACCATTCTGCTTTTTATTTTGAGCTGTTACCAACTGTGCTGGTGCATTGGCTCAGGGATCCCAAAGTGCTTTTGGCTGATCTTCTGCATTACCTTCACTGTGCAGCCAACAGCTAAGCTGCTCTGGCCATGACATCATTAAGCCCAGCAGATTGGCAGGGCAAATACTTGTGTGGTGACAGTTTTGCAGCCACCCCTGGAGGCTGTGGGTGCCTTGGAGATGCCTGGGAGAAAATACCCAGGCGAATGGGAGTTGGAGGAAAAACAGCATTAAGAAACATCTCTAGAAGTGCTCCATGGGAAGGTGAGAGATAGACAGCGCAAGGTGATATTTTTTTGCTAGTTCTTGTTCTTTGCAAGGTAGAGCTGCAGATGAATTGCAGCTGGGTGGTGCTTCCTGTGCTGGAGATGAGGAGGGCTGCTTCCATGGGTGTAATGGGGCTGCAGGAAAACCTTTTGATGCCTTGTTTGAGGTGGTGTTTAAATAAAAGGAAAAAGTCTTTCTGGTCAGAATGAATGCATCACTCCCCTTGGGCCAGAATTTGGTGGTGGTATCAGATGCTGCTTAAGAGGTGTGGATGTAAAAGCCATCTGTAGTCACAGTTATATGACCCAGTGGTTAAGTAATGGAGTAACATGCCAACACAACCAGCTGCTCCCTAAATGTGTAGCCAGAAAATGTTTGATTCCATTTTTTTAATTGCTCTGTGGGTGCTAAGTGGTGGTATTGCATTACTGGCACTCTTCCCTGAAGCTGCTTGAAGTGCTACTCGACCCCAACATGTCAAGTGGTGCAGGATCACGTAGCAGGTGGGCTGACCTGTCGCTGAGGATGAGGAGAGTGGAAAGCTTTTCTTACCCTGCTGAAAATTGAGCCTTTTCAGAACATGTTGCTATAAGGTCTTTTGCACCCTAGGGGGGAAAAATCATAGAACGTTTGGGGTTGGAAGTGACCTTTAGAGGTCATCTAGTCCAACTCCCCTGAAGTGAGAAGGGACATCTTCAACTAGATCAGGTTGCTCTGAGCCTCAAGGTCCAACCTGACCTGGAATAGCTCCAGGGATGGGTTATCTACCGCTTCTCTGGGCAACCTATGCCAATGTTTCACCACCCTTCGCATTAAAAAAAATTTCTTCCTTATATCTGGTGTCAATCTCTTTTAGTTTAAAACCATCACCCTGTGTCCTGTCACAACAGGCCTTACTGCAAGCTTACTAACCCAGACTGGCTCACCCCTTGGCTTCAGTTATAGTTGGACTTTCTCTGGACAATTCATCACATCTGCAATGCTAATTGCAAACATTTTCATTATGCTCTTTTTAAGGCACTCTCTTTTCTCTAGCAGGAGATAGGAGAAACACCTTGGGTCCTCTAGATGTACCTGGTATTTCATACATGCCTCAGAGAGGTGACAAGGGCAGGTTTGAGTAGCCTATGTGTAAGCAGCTTTTAATAAGGCATATTCATGTGCCCAAATAAATCATTCTGGTCCATTGAGTAAATATGTATTAAAGTAATTTTCAAACTACTTTTCTGCAGCCAATGAGCTGGAAAGGATCAGTGCAACCATGCATTATTTTTTGATGCAGATGCTTATTTATGGGATAGAAAGAGGAAGACAAGACTTTTCCACTTACCTGCCTGTCCATGTACATCTTTAGCTTCTTCCAGCAGGGCTGTCCTGTTTGGAAGGAGAGTCAGCAATGCTCTTCCCTGGTGTTGGGATTGCTCCGTGAAGGGGTCCAGGTCCACCACAGCAGGACAAGGTCTATAACCACATCTTTCCCTCTGAGCAACACCTGTCACTCCATTTGGCATTTGTTTTTCAGGATCACCATTATACTTTGGTGGCTTAAATTCCAGCCAGGTAACTCTTTAGGCACCTAGATTTGATTGGGAGATGGTAACACATGGGTAGAATCCTGATTTTTGAAGATGTGTGGTGCAGAAGTTGGAGCCTGTAGCAGAAGTGTGGTTAACCTTGGATTCATTCACATTTTTAGATCGATTTTCATTTTGCAACAATACATCATGAAACATCTGGGACAGTTTAACATGCACGTGCAGACAGCGATCAGTCCAGATACTGTCTAGCCTGGGGGCAAGGTGGGAGTGAGGGATTTTGCACCAAGGTCTTGACCGTTCGTGGATTGCTTTATCTGTATTGTACATGTGTGGGCTTAGCACCTCGGGATGGAGGCAGAACAGCAGAAATGCCCATTTTCTACTTCAGGCACCTAAACTACAGCAACAATTAGTCATCTGCCTCCTCTGTAGAAATAGGGCACTTAAAAATATATTCCAAGCAGGAATTTGCATCTGTGTCATATTTGATCATTAACATATCTCCACCAGAGTACTTCAGAAGTATGCACAGATGGTTCTTGTTCCTGGTTAAGATTTACAATTGGGTGGTTCATATTTTTAAATACAACCTCAAGTGCTAAATAAAGAAAATGTCACAATTCTATAACAATGGAAAAAAGGTCTAGTTCAAAGGCACAGCTGTGGGACATGGCAGCAGTAGAATAAAACAGGAGGTCTTTCCCTGGAGAAGCTGGATATCATCTATTTAAACCATTCTTTTTGGCCTTATAAAGAGAAATATCTGTTGCTTTATGGAGCCCTTCTGCCCTCTTGGAAGGCTGGAAGGGCTAGGAGTTACTGCTTGCTTTGCTTCTGTTGTCTCCCCTGGGTGCTAGTGGGAGCTTTACGATGGCAGCCAGCAGCTCAAAGAGGGCTGGGATGGTGCTGCCTCAGTTTGCAGAGAAAAGAGAAATGATCTGTCCTGAAGAATCTGCTGCCTGGGGGTGGTTATGTCCAGGTTTGTACGTGTGTGTGTATATATATAAAAATATGTAAATAATATACCCACCAGCACACATGGGTGATGACAGATGGTGTTAATGGTGATAACAATTATGTATCATTTATTTTTATCTCCATTTTTACACACTTATTGCAGTGAAATGTACATCAAACAGTTCCAGTCTGTGCCTCCCTTCTTACCGACAGCTAGGAGGGAACCCTTCATTTCAGCTATTTTTGAAGCAAAATATTAGTGTGTTATTAAGTTAAGATTAAGGGGGCGGGGGAACAATCCACCCCAGACACCAAATGAAGCAGTGCTTTGAGGTGAGTGGAGTTCTTTGTGTTGTGAATTTGTACATTTTGAATTCCTTGGTCTTTTCTTCCTAGTGCTGCCAAGCAGTGCAGGAGGTAGGGAACAACGTGGATGTGCTGAGCATACCCAGCCCAAGCTTTCGATTTCTTGGTCACTGAAAGGCCCTTCAGCAGCCTTTGCCAGCTCTTGCTCGACTCAACACTTGTAAAAGTGTTAACCAATCCTTGGCTGTGAAAACCTGCAGGCAAACACCTGGGGACAAACTTCATACTTTGGATTTTTGTTAGTGGTTGATATGCTGGCTTTGTTTCCCCACGTTGAAGTGCTGTTGTTTCTTTTTTCCTGTCTTTAATTAATTTTTCTTCTTTTCATGCTCCAGGACAGATGTAGGGGTAACTAGGTAATGTTTTTTGGTCTGTGCTAATCACCTCCTGGTCAGGGTACGAGCTGCCCTGAATTCACAGGATGCAGGATGCCGAGCTGGGGAATAGCTGTTGTCCTGGGTCAATCTAGGGGAATGGGTAGCTTCTTGCTTTTAGTGTGATTATTTGTCCTGAAAAAGATACCGCTTGTTAATATGATGGTCTTTTAAAAGATGGAAGGCCAAGGGGATGAGGTCTGTATTGAGCCGCTGAGAAGCTGCTCCTGGAACAGCACCTTGTATTTTCTGTTATTAGCCTTCAAAATGAAAGATGTGGGAGCTGCCCAGGAGCTCTGCCTGTTCAGCTGGACAAAGGGCAAACCAAAAAGTGATTTGGTCAAAGACTGAATGTAGCCATGTTTTCTTTAGCTAAAGAGCTCTTCAGTCAAGCACACAAGTGTGCAGTGAGGTTTGAAGGCTGAAAGCTGAAGGGTACAAAACAAAGGGCAGATTTTAATGATGCAGGAGCTGAAGCAGCTCATGGAGAGATGTGATGTGTCCCATTTTGCCTGAAGTCTTCAGAGCAAAACTGTTTGCCTCTCTCTGAAATGTGTATTACATCGTTTGGACTGAATGTTTCCATCCCAGCTGCTGGTGTAGCTGGGTCTTGCTCACCGTGTGTAGCTTTCTGACCCTAAAATTTCCTTCTAACTGAGCTTTAGCTTGTGATGAGTATGAGGAGAAAATGCAAAATTTCCTTTCAATTTAATGATGTAAAATACTTTGAGAACTCCTTTGCAATCTATTGCTAGCTATTTTTGTGTAGTTCCTGCTGGTTTCTCTTCATATCTTGAGCTATGCTGAGCAGAGTGAGGTCCGGGATAGCTGAGCTTAGCAACTTGTATTCTCTCTGGATTTGCTCCCCTTTACACTTCTTAATTGCCATCTGGTAGCAGATACTCTGTTAAAAAGCTCCTGGACAGTCAGAAAATTTTTATTTTATTCACTTCCATAAATTAAATCTCCATTTTTTTTTTAACCATCCTCATCAGACATATTTCACCTCCAAAGCGAAGTTCATTTTTGGTAGTGAGGATGCTGAACAACTCATTTTCATGGCACTTAGGCTTGCTTAGTTGCCAGGAATAATCATTTGATCATTTCCCATCTCTCAGAAATGATTAAGATTAATTTAATGATGATGAATTGTAACAAGACATGGCTTCAGGAATACCCCTCAGATCAGGCATGAGGCCTCCTCTGCACGGCTTGCAGAGGGGACCTCTGCTCGGGTGCCTGTAGCACCTCCACCCCTTCCTCCTTTCCTCTCCCCTCTCTAGTTGCAGGGCTGTTTCTCACACTTTTTACCCTCATTCTTTGCTGGTTGTGGCTTTTTGCCTTTTCTTGAGTGTGTTTTTTCCTGAGGCATGGCCAAGCTGTGCAGTGCCCAGCTGCAGGGCTGTCATGGAACCATCTGGAATAGGCCTGGCTGTGCCTTTCCTCACGTGGGCATCTGCCACTGATGCCTCCTTCAACGCTTCTCCAGATGGTTTAGGCCAAAGATGTCCTCCAGGAGCTGAGCTTCTCCTTCAAGCTGCCTAGCTGGAGGTGGCTTGTCTCTGGGACCCACGGGGGGCTGTGGTGCCGTGGAGCTGGATCACCTGAGGGCAGCAGCTTGCCTTGGGAGGGGGGAAGCGTCTGCCCATCTTTTGTACTCTAAAGGGTGAAGTCATACTTCGGGCCATGAGTGATCATTGATTATTATTTTTTTTAAATCAAAAAACCCCAACAACCCAGTTTAGTTATATTTAGTTTGGTTTTTTTAAGTGAATTCTTCTTCATGTGGTGAAACTAGTGGTTTAAGTAAAAAAGAAAACTAAAAGGTGTGCAGTACCTGATGCCCAAGGGCAGCCTGGGTTTTCTCCAGGTCCTGCAGTGCTGGAGAGGGCTATCCCTTCAGCTCCTTTTGTTAGTTTTATAATTGCAATTCAGGCATCTCCTTCAAACAGTATCATGAAAGCTGTGTGCAGTCAGGTTTTATTTCATTTTTATTTCTTTGATGTCTGTCTTGGCCCTCTTAGTGGCTTGGCATTTCAGTATGTTAATCTTCTCAGTTGGCTAGTGAGGAAAGAAAGAAATGTACAAATACTGGGAAAAGACGTGATGGCAGCAGAGTTTTTCCCTGTGATAGGAAGAGCAGCACCATGCTCCATCCTAGATGGTGAAAGGCTGTTGTTTTTCTCTGGACACTCTCCTCCAAGGTAACTTCAATTTTTCCTTTCTCTGTGCCTGTTTTACCCTTTTCTGTAAGGGCTGGGAGAAGGTTTTCTTAGTCAAAGGTGATTGATTCTACCCCACAGAATTATTTGCTCAGTTAGAGGCTTTCAATAGTGCATAGACAAATTAGAACAGGTGTACTGTTGTGGCTGTCGGAGGGAAGGGGAGCTGCCTTGAGGGTACATTCAATCAGCTATGGGAGCTGGGGCACACTCAGAGACCTCAGAATAGCCGTCTGAAAAAGAAAATCCAGATATTGTCTTGCCATGATTCTCTTTATGCAGTGAGTGTGTGGCAGCCACCGGAAGAAGTATGCAATAGAAATGCAGTAGGTGACTTTGTCACCTTTCTGATCTATGGTGTGGGGGTCCCAGTAGCTGGGAGTTCTGCTGCAGACAAAACTGAACATAAACAAGTTTCAGAGAAAAAAAATCAGGCAGTTGAAATCACATTGCCTTTTGCCATCTGATGTTCACCCTTTATTTTGCCATCTGATGGTGTGGTCTCAGTATAGGAAGGAGACATACATGATCCACACAGCCCTTGTGTGCCTAAGGTTTGTCATGGTCCGTGCATATGTATTGAAAACCTTCCCCAAGTGCATCTGTGTTTTACAATATGACTTGATTTGCTTCAGAAATTCTGCATCTCTGATTTGTCTGTGCATCTCCACTTCATAGTAAGCATTTGCACTGTGGCTTTACAGTAAGATAACTCTCTGCTCTGTGTCTGTGCAGTGTCCAGTACAAAAGTCATCCATTGAAAATTGTCGTTCCTGGTTTTGTGATCTTTGGTCGAGATTTCCAGCACTGGGGATCTGTAAGAAGTCACCTTCATTTTCAGACAAAATTCTTATTGAAATCAATGAACAACTCCAGGCTGATTTAGGTGCCTGAATACAAAGTCAGCTCTAAGCACTGAGCTTTGCCAGTGTGGTCTCTCACAGAGAGCTGCACCCACCACTAATTGTGTAATAAATCAGTGCAAATTGCACAGTACTGTGGTGCTCCAGGGTGGCCTTTGCAAACCTCTACCCTTTACTCGCCAGGCAGCCGCTGCCCCATGTGAACTCACTGTCCTACCACTCCTGGACCCATCAGCTAAGATCACTTATAAGCAGATAGGAAAAAGTGTGTGCTGGAACCAAGGATCCCTGGGGTTTAAGAGCATTAGTCCTCTTGATTTCAATAGGAGTGAAACTTTTTAACTACCCAGATGGTCTTCCAAATATCCTCTAAGGAAAAGTTAGTCTTCACTGTTGTGAGGTTGGCTGACTCCCTTGGAGCAGGTGGAGCTCTTGGAACCTAGGGTTATGGACTGGGCTGGAGCCTGGTAAGGTAAAATTGCCCACTACGTTGCACTGACACCTCTACCCTTTACTGTGGTGGAAAAACCTCTAGCAAAGGGTGAAACTTATTCTAATGGACAGCAGCTGTGGCTCCCTAAGCCCAGCTGTGGCTGCTTAAGCCCTAATGGCTTCAGGGCTCCTCCCAAATGAGGAGCTGTTGCTGGGATGGAGATGATGGTGTGTTGTAGAACACTTACAATTAGGTCTCATTTGCAAATAATTTAGCAATGCTGTTCTAGTTTTTCCTTATATATTCTTGAAGAGCAGCTCTCCCTTATCAGTTATGTGGAGGTGTTCCTGTGCTTTAATGGTGACCAGTGGAAAAAGGTGAAGAGGGAGTGCAGCAGTTGTTGTGTGTCAGTCTTTACTGTGTAATGTATAAGGACCTTTGTATCTGATAAATCACTGCAGGGGTAGAGACATGTCTGTTGCAGGTGGATTCCTCCTCAAGACCTCCAAGTGATGCTGAACAAAGAGGGAGCAAAACCCTGGCAGTTGTCCTAGCCAGGTCACCAGGATGTTACGTGAGTAACCTGAAATCTGTGTGCACTGTTCCTTGTGCTGCTGCTAAACACGGAACAGATTTCCCACACTGTGTAGATTTTTCTGAGTTTCAGAGAGCTTCCCAAATGCAGCCAAATTCTGTCCCAAGACTGCAAGTCAAAAGGAATCTCTAACATTTCTTTTAAATCAAATTAAATCAATCTAAATATTTTCTTTGATAAAATTTAGATTTTACAGTATGCTTTGGACATTTCCTTTTTTAACAACTTTTTAAAACAAATTCAAGTTTCCAAACAGATGGAATTTTAAAGTACGATATTTCAAGAGTCTTAAAATGTCTCACTGTCTTTTTCCTGATTTCTCTTGTAATAAGAAGTTAATCACAAATGACCCTCCTAGAAAAAAGTCTTTAATTTTGGCAAAGCGTTTTCTTTTCAATGTAGAATTGTTTTGGTAAAAAAAAAAAAATAAAAAAATCTCCAAATAGTGTTAGCAGCAAGGACTTTTAGCTTCTGTAGCTGAAATATTGTTAATGTATCAGGGACTTGAAGTTAACTCAAATGTTTGGAATTTTTTTTTTAGTTCAAAATGAAGGCAATCCAAAGCTGTAAAGGCTGTTTAATTTACACGTGGCTCTGCTCTATTTGTTCTTTCTGAGAATGAGTGTATTTTGTTTTGCATGTGTGTGTTTTGTTTAGGGTTTTATATAAGGACAGGAAAAAAGTGTGTTAGAGGGCGACTTGTGAACAAGCATGCTGGAGAAATACTGTTTTGCCATGAGCTTCAGACTGAAGCACAATCTGATTTATTAGAGTTTTTCTGTATTTGTAACAAATGTTTTTCTATTGCCCCTATTAGTTGGTGACACTGTTTCTATGGTAGATGAACTGACATGTGAAGGTAATGATGACAAGGGGCTGAAAATGGATGGTGAGGGGAAAGCGGGGCTCAGTGCAACAACACGGCCTCCTGAGGTTGATCCAAGGACACCTATCAATCAGAATGGTGACAGCAGTCAGGGAAATTTAATTGGAGATTCATTGGACCCTTAATGATGTGACAAAGAAAAATAAGGAGGCTAAAAAAGGCTTCTGGGCTTTTCTTCCCCCTCATTCTGCCAGTCCTCAGAAGGAGAAGGGGACCATGGAATTGCCAAAGGCACCTCTTGTCATTGCATCTGTGAGAGGTGATCATCATGTTCTGAAAGGGAGCAAAGTGTGCAGAGCCCTGCAAATGTATTTCATTGCTTCGATACAGAAGGAGGGTTGTTAAAGACCTTTTCTTTAACTCTGTGGCAGGCCTACCTGCATCTTGATCCTAATTGGGAGCATTAAAAGAACTGCTAATGAGGAACATGTGCCTTGCATGAAAATGGGGTTAGAGCCACAGAGTGGCTTTTGCAGTGTTCCCCACAGAAAGCTTTATTCAAATCCCCCTTCCTCCTAATCTTGTTTTATAGCCAACAGACACGGTGAGTTACATTTGGGAGTGTGCAGTCTGCTGGAACTCAAGAGCTGAGTTATGTGGCTTGTAAATGATGGTACAGATAAAATGCTGCCATTTCTTCTGAGCTGCCTTTCAGCATTGGCACAGTGCTTAGCGCATACGGGCAGCTTCTATTGTTTAGCTTCTGCATACATTTCCATAAGTAATATGTTAATATTATTTTAGTGGCAATGTCCACTACCTGCAGGGGACTTTCTGCAGATGCAGGGAATCTGTCCATTTTTTTCTTTTCCACCCAGCAGTTCTCTCTTCAAATGTGCCACCCAAGAGCTTTCTCTTTGAGTCAGGAAGACTCTGCTGGGAAAATATTTATTGCACTTGAGATCTTGCTCATTTTTTCTGTTGATTGAAAAATCCATCCCTTCCTCTGTTTTGCTTCAGCTTGCTTAGTTCAATGTTGAGTCCAGGTAAAATGACTGAGGATGGTGAGTTTTATCAGAGGTCGGTGAAGTTTATCTACACCTTTAAGTTCTCTTTAGTCTGCCCTGGTCCTACCAAATGACTTTAAGCCATGTACTTGTAACATGACCAGTCTCAGTGAAAGTCATGAAGTCCAGCAACAGCTCCTGTAATATTTGGGTTTTTAAGAGGCTAAACACCTCAATATTTAGATATCTAAAGGGCTAAATATCTAAATATTGTGGCCACAAGCCCAGCCCCTGGGCAGATGTAGCCATTAATGTGATGGTCAGAATTTGTTCTGGCCAAATCTGTAAAGATGTGGGCAAAATCACAATGTAAAGGGGAAACCTTCTTGCTTCCCCCTCCCCACCCACAGTGAGCTGAGAAAGGCTGATAGGACCTGATCTGGATGTAGAGTGTATGATAATAAGCAGCATAGAATGGGATTCAATAATCCTCACCTTATCTCTCTTTATTTCTCAAGCTGGTGATGTGCGTCAATAATTAGAGTGAGTGGCAAGCTGCAGTGCCACCCTGACCTCTGGGGTACCCATTGCCATTAATAATAATGCAGTCAGACAATGCAAGGTTTCGGCACCACATTAATACAAGCAGAATGAGGAAAACGGGATAAAGCCGAAGGGATAAGCCAAACCCCTTGGTGTCATCTGGGTATCCTTTCATGCTGATCTCTCCCTCCATGCTCTTTGATTCCAATCATTCCCTTTCTTTGCAGGCAGGAATATTTGTTTAATTATCCTGTGGGATGGGAGGGGAAAGGAAAAAATTTAGATTTGGATCTAGCTACCCTTTTTTGGCTCTAGTTTCTCAGGAGAAATCAGTGTTTGCCTTTGGCAGAGCCTGCATTTGGAGACCTTGTGTGTCCAACTGGACCTGCAGATAGGCTCCATACAGCTTTAGCCACAAGCTGAAGGGCCCGTGCTGAAAAATTCAGGCACAACACCTCTCCTGTCAGCTGAGAGTGCAGCTCACAGCAACTCTGAGCACACACCAAAGCTTTCAGGAAAGAGCAGCCCTCTGGTATGCTGCTGTTTGCACACGTGGGTAGCTGAAAAATTAGCCTGACCATGGCTGTGCAGAGGTTTTTCTGATGTAAAGTGAGAGTATCTGCACCCTGAAAGCCCACAGACATCTGCGAGGCTTAAAGATAGAAGAGTCCACATTAGAGCCTGAGTAATACTCCTAGGCAGGAAAATAATGGATGGAAGGTTTCTAAAAGCCTTCAACATAGCCCAAGCTCTGCTGTTTCTCAAGTTGGGCGAGGTTTTGCAGCTGATTTTGGTGGTTGCTGGGCTTAGAGCCCAAAGTCAGCCCTGTACCAGTATCCTCTGCTTAACCCTCTGTGTTCCCTGGCTCAGCTAAGTGCCTTGAACCTCTCATAAAGCAGTGGTAAAAATGGAAGTTTTCTGTCGGATAATAATGTGTATTCACTTTGCTAGGACACCCTGTGTACAACCAGCATGCTGTCCACATACTCTTGCCATCCATGCATAACCCAGCCAGCTTCTGGAAAAACGTATTTGGTCATATTTCAAGTTGTGAAGTATTGGTCCTTCTCCCCTTCTCCATGTTTTCGTGAAGGTATAGCAGCCTGTCTCCCATTTGACTAAAGCCTTTCTGTGCCCCTCTTGAAAGTGGTTTCCCTCCTCTCATTGCATTCCTGCTGTAGCAGCACTTCCTACTGCCAGCTTACGTTCTCCTACATTTAGCAGCTGCCCTTCAAATGGGATTAGGCTTTTACATGCATCTGGCCTTAGATAGATTTGTGAGAGGAGATTTAGGGTATTACAGGGTGTTTAGGGCCACACAGGGTTATACTGTGTTTGGGAGCCTGTTGGTAAGCAGCTGATGTTAATCCATGCTACAAGTTGTATGCATTTCATCTGCTTTTACCACACTGATTAGCTCTCATCAAATTGGCACTAATCTTAAAACTATTGTATTTGAAAGGGCATTTGCCCTGGGCTCCCTGAGCATCCCTATAGCTTTGCCCTTTGGGGCAACACAGCTGATGCACCATTTTTGCTATGATTGATCTGGCCATAACCTAGATGTGTCCCCTGTGCACTGCAGCTGGCCTCGTGTGTTATTTGCCCTCCTGTATTTGTATTGCAGGAAGAATGTGCGCGTAGAAGGAGCAGTTTGAGGGAAATCATCTGGCTGGGAAACGGAGCCCCAAACACATTTCCTTCAGGAGTGGCTTTGCCTCAGAGCTCCATGTCCCAACAGTCCAGCAAGCTTGGGAGGAATGAGGATCCTCTTCCCTTCTTTGCCATTTTGCCCAGTCTCTAGTTAATTTGATCTCTGTCTGAGAGCACCAGGGAGAGGACATCTATTAAACAATAAAATAGACCGATTGTGATGTATTTTCAATTGCTTTGGGGGAATTCTACAAAATTAAGTATCAGAATTGTTTTTCTTATTGGCAGCTATTGATCTCTGGCTGTGCCAGTTTCTCTCATTAACACTTTTATTACCTTGTCAATCACAGCAAAACCTGCACTAACCAGAGGCTAAAAGGATTTACCATTATTAACAAAACTGTCTGGTGCCTCAGAGCAATAAAAACAGCTGAAACCACTGGGAGAGAGAGAAGTCTGCAGAGATTTTGGTAGCATTTCAGTCTGGAGACTGTGATTTTTTTGGGGGGTGGAATCCATAAAATAGGAGCCAGTTTCTCAGCTGATGGAAGTCATTGAAACATATAGGAAGCATCAGAGCCATGGGGCCATCAGTATGCAAGTAAAGGTCTGGCCAGAAATTCAGGGTAATGTCTAAAAATAGAGTAATACTGAAAATGTTGCTTGTGGTGCAGAAGCTTGGTATGTGAGACAGTCTGCAAACACTGTGTGAGTCAATGCCCAAGCAAACAAGTGGTTCAAGGGCTGGTTTCCACAACCTGGGAGTTCACTTTAGGGAACTCTAACGTTGTAAACCTGCCCCTTTAGGTATGTGCTTCCTTATGGACTGAAGAAGGATGTTCTCGGCTTTTGTGAGTCCCAAAAAATCCTTCTGGGAATGACTGTCTGCAGGGGTTGGGGGCATCTGATGTGCACATGGTAACGTGGTGACAACAAATGAGACAATGAGCTTGCTGTTGGTACTTTTCAGTAGTAAAAATAAAAAAACCCAAAACTCTTTCTTCTCAAAGGCATACCAAAGTTGGCAGTTTGAAGGGCTCGGTCCTTGATATGATGAGAAGCATTATTTTGTTGCTCAGGGGCAGGGTGTCCCAGCACTCTGAAAGCTGACTAAAAATGCAGTGGGCATTGGTTGTCAGGCCTGTAGGGTACTTGGTAACAGCTTCTGGCAAGAAAGGACATTGCTTTCAGCACCTAGGTCTTCTCTCTTTAAAGATGCTGTGGTTAAAAATCTCTGTTTGTAGGCAGTGGTGCTACAACATTTATGACTGGAAGGCTGCATTCTCGTTCTCAGTAACAAAGTAGAAGCCTTGAGGTCTGGTGTGACCGCAGAGCTGACCCCCAAGTTGGATGTGAGAAGGTACTCCTTCCCACTGGCTGTGGGAGAGATGCATGCCACAGGAATGTGAAGGTGGTGGGAATGGTGGGTACTATCCTGAGTATTTAGCATCCCTTAACAACCGAGAACTTGGCTTGCTTGCTTTCTTAGGGTGATATTTCCAATAGCATTTGCTTTAAGAGACCAAACTACTGGGATGCTTGTAATGAGCTCAGGACAGACACAGCCCTGCTTGTGAATACAGGTGAAGGAGCAGAGTCCCTTTCTACATGTCAGGCCATGGAACAGGTTGTGCTGCCTGTGTTGGATATATAGGATATATATACACCCCTACCCTCTCCCTCTGCTCCTACAGAGCAAGTTGTGTGATGGGGCCACATCTCCATCCTGGCATCACTCCCAAACTCTGCAGTGTGGCAATGAGTATCTCATTTCTCAGGGCATCCCCTCCCTTTGTTATTCCTCCTGAGTGCGCAAGAGTCCAAGGCATTCTTTTTTGTAAAAGAAGAGGGCTTCTATGTGACAGTGTCTTTGGAACATTGTGGGTTTTTTTCGTTACTACTATGGTAGCATATTCCAGAATTTTTGTCATTTCTCCTAACCTCCAAGGTCACCTAGAGACTTGAGAGATGCAAGGCTGCTCACCAAAGTAAGGAAGCAAATGACAAAAGGCACAAGATGGGTGAAGACAGCCATTAAAATCCTGCTCTGGCTCTAAATATAGCAACCTTTCCATGCCAGTCTCCTGTAATTTGCATGATGAATTAGCATCTCATTAATATCTTATTAGAGACACTGGAAACCTAATGACAAAAACAAACGCAGCGTGTGCAAAGAAGAATAATAAGAAGAATGAACTGAATAAAAGAGCTTTTTTTCCCTCCCCTTGTGAGAATTCAAATGAAGACTCAGCTGCTCTCTGTCAGCTGGGCTGTGGTTTCTGACCACCTCAGTGTCAGCAGCACCAGGAAGCTGGAGCTCACCCATCTCCCAGATGAGGGCAAGGGATAAAAGTTCATCAAGAGACTGTCAGTGCCTGGTGCGCTCTGACAGTGTCTTGCACTGATTTACATGCAAGTTCCATTTTAGTGGAGGCTCCACAAACCATGCCACCTCCATACCCAGTAACTTGAGAAGTGTTAGGATCAGAGGTCCTGAGCTACAGGTTTTGGAACCGAATCATCCCAAAAGATGAAGAATCAGAGGGGAAATTAATTGGGATTTTCTGAGGTCCACACCGAATTCAGCTTACTTCAGGAATTTATCTTTCTTAGCTCACCTCTAACTAATTTTCTGAGTTCATGGCCATGAGCCCAGCCACCACAGCATTTATCAGCTCTCCTCAAGTGTCTGAGCACTTCAGCGCACACTTTCCCGTCACTGATTTTGGTGCTAAAGTGCTCCAGTAATAAGGTATCAATTAGATTATCTCCTTCTAGAAGCATATTGCAGCTGCTAAATGGATATCACATCATTAGCACCTTTCCCTTCCATCCTACCAGGGGAAGGGAAACACCAGGCAATGGGAGCAACTTACTTCCAGCATCCCCCCATGGTTTGGAGAGAGAAGAGAGGGCTGCCCGTACTTTCTACAAAGTGCAGTATGGAGATGTTGCTGGTACCTGACCTTAAAGTCAGAGGCCATCCAATAGAGAAAAGGGGCTCTAGAAAATGAGAAGCTCAAATGCTGAAGCTGGTAAGTTTAAGGGAGAGGCATGGTAGGAAAACTGTGTGCATCCAAGTGTAGAGCACAGGGTTCTATAGACAACAAGTGGGCTTTGCTGTAAGGGCAGGTTCAGGCTGCAGAGCAGGTGAGGGAAGGCATGAGAGTCCTCCTTGGTCTGTAACTAGCAGTGTGTGGCACATGGGCTGAAACCTCAATCGGGGTAGGCTGCAATTAGAAATCCAGCAGATAAGAGTGGAAAAAAAACCCCAAACCAGTCATAAATCATGTGAAAACCATCCTTTGGGGACTCTAGTGAGCTGTTTCCTCATCAGATTTAGCTGTGATGTATTGGATTACAGTTAAAAAAAAAAAAATCACCGGTAATGTAAACCATGCAGAGCATGGAAATGCTCTTCAGTTCCTCTTTATAAGTGTGTTACAAGAAATAATTTGGGTCTGTATTTATGTGAGTTGTTGAGCTCCTGGGTGCTGGCATTCCACAGCCATTTTAAATTAGTTAGTCTAAACCTGTTTTGCAGCAGAAGAAATAATAGGCTCCACATAGCTCTCTGACCTGGTGTGTGGAGGCTCAAATGGTGATTGAGCTCTCCATTGCCTTGGGGAAACCCTGGTAGGTCCAGTGCCAACCCTCGCCGTTACCCCAGGAAGACCTCTAGCTGTTCTTTCACAGTAAAGAGATGGCAAAAAAAGGTGCTGGGTAGAGTGTGCAAATGTTTGTGACTCCTGTGTTGTGCTGCTTGGGGCCCTCCTTCAGTGCTTATGGTGCTTGGCATTATCACTTGATGTCACCTAGTGCCTCCAAAGCATGGGATTGACACAAATGATAATGTGGGCGTGGGTAATCTCTACCTACTGTGGACGGGTTTTCACCTGTTCTGCACACTGCCATTGCACAGCACCCTGAAGTATCTGTGTCAGGGATACTTGGATTTCTCTGTTGCTCTGAATCACCCTGTAAGTTCCACTCTCTGTGCAGGGGCACCAAAGCCTGGAGAGACAAGGTCCCTCCAGAGCACTGAAGGCTTACCCCTATGTACGTGCCCAACCATGTGAAACCTGCTTGCTTGAAAAGGTGACCCCCCCATGTAGAAGGACAACTGTACACTGGAGGTTGCCAGTGAGACTTTGCCTTTTTTTGGGCAGGCAGGTAGGTTATTTCAGTCCCTCGGTAATCCAGCTGTAAATCTTGATCTTTCCTGTCTGGATTGTTAAGGTAGTGTGGCCCAAGCCCTAAAAAGGTTATGCTGTCACTCACAGCCCTACCTTCCCCCATGCTGACAAACTCCAAAATGCATCAACAGATTGGCTGTTGGCATCTGAATCTCCACAACTCTTCTTTTCAAAGGCAAAGTGATTGATCTCTTAAGCAGAGGTTCACTAATCGTATTAATTTATTCCAGCATTGCCCTGCTGCATGCTCTGAAAGAGCAAAGCTGCCTTTCCAAAGGTATTTTTCAAAGCTCTTTAGCAACTCAAGAGCAGTGGTCTGCAGGGGAAGAAGTGTGAGCCTGTCATTTAGAAATATAGGGGAAAGAGGGTGCAGTGTTTTTTTGTTTGTTTGTTTGGTTTTTGTTTGTTTGGGGTTTTTTTGTGTTTTTTGGGGTTTTTTTTGTTGTTGTTGCTCAAGTGGCACCATATGAGGTCAGGACAAGATGGATGAACACCATACAGCGTCTTGGTGCATTGAATATTTAGAGAGGCGACAGGATGATGGGTCCAAAGGAGGGCTACAAAAATGATCAGGGGGCTGGAACACCTCCCCTATGAGGATAGGCTGAGAGAGCTGGGATTGTTTAGCCTCTAGAAGAGAAGGCTTCGGGGGGACCTAATATTCACCTTCCAGTACCTGAAGGGGTCATATAGAAAGGCTGGGGAGGGCCTGTTTACAAAGGCCTGTAGTGACAGGACAACGGGTAATGGATTTAAATTAGGGAAGAGTAGGTTTAGATTAGATATTAGGAAAAAGTTCCTTACCAAGAGGGTAGTGGAACATTGGAACAGGTTGCCCAGGAAGGCAGTTGAGGCCCCATCCCTGGAGGTGTTCAAGGTGAGGCTGGACAGGGTGCTTAGCAACCTGATTTAGTTAGAGATGTGCCTACTCACTGTAGGGGGGTTGGACTAGATGACCTCTGAGGTCCCTTCCAACCCTGATAATTCTATGATGGACATTTGGCCTTGGTCCAAAGGGCTTTTGATATGCCAAGTGGACACACAACTGACTGAATGTCCTCAACAAATAAGCAGGGTTATGGTTTTGCAATGTGCAAGGCACGTGGGGAGGTAAAAAGTCCAAACCAAAGCACAACATCTCTGCTCCCCTGGAATCTCCAATGAGACCAGTGGTCCTTACAGCGAGATGGACAGGATTTTGGTATGTTCTGAACTCTTTTTTTTTGTTTTTACCAAAAATTTGAGATGGTTCACCTGTCATCTGTAGTCCATAGGGTTCCTCTTGTTTTGGGGTACTGTGACTCTACCACCACTCCTACACAGAGCCCCACTGCTGCAAGAGCTAGTTGAAGCGTTCCTCTATCTGCCATAGCTGTTTTCCTGGTTGCAATGTAGAGGTGCCCTTAATAAAAAGGAGATTTGTTCCTGAAGAGTTAGTTACTCATCTCTGCCTTGCTGAAAGAAAACCCTTTGGGCTGGTTCCTAGAATCCCCTGACCTTGGATGTCGACTAATGTTTAGTCTTTGAGGCTGTCACTTCCTGCGTGATAAGATAATCATAAGAGAGCCAGAGCTGCCAAGTGGTGTTTTGATGTAAGCAATGAGCAAACAGACAGATCAATAAGTGCTGAGCAAGGCACGCTTCACCTCATACAGTATCGACTTACTGCAAAAAGAATGGGGCAACAAAATGAAAATGTGTTGTGTTCTATCTGAGTTATGGGCAGTGGTTATATATAATATAACACTATATATTAACTCAGATGGGACTTGCTGTTGAGAAAAATACAAATGGGCAGGCACAAAATGTACTGTCTCTAAATGTACACAGCAACACATCGAGATTAATTACACAGAATAGGGGAGGAAACGAAAGCAACAATAAATTTCTATTATTATAACCATAGAAAGAACATGAGAAAGATTTATGGCACTAAGAGCAAAATTTCTGTGTCCTGTTAGTCTGACTGTCTAATGTGTGAGAGATTTATGAGGCCGGTGAGTAATGATCAAAAGTAATTTATAAAAAGTTTACCATTTGTTAGCTTTTATTTTTGCTCTTGTTGAGGCTGTTTATGAGCAGTAGAAGGATGGCACTGGGCTGGCTGGCTGGTGGTAGGAGTTGTGCTATAGGTTGGCTATAAACACTTTGATTTCAGAAGCTCTGCTCTCCGAAAGCCAGATGACAGCTAGGTAGAGAGAGGCACAAGACTGCACTGAAGGAAAACTGATGTATAGAGGAATATATGAAGGTAAACTGAGGCAGGGAGGTGCTTTTTTGTGCTAAGGTCACTTTTTACGCACCAGAGACTCTGCTGCTTTTCCCTCCATTGCCTCTGCTGATCAGTCACAAAGGGCTCCCCCACGAGAGATGCATTCATATGTTGGTGTGTGATTTCTCCCAGTGCAGGCAGCCACCTCTGTAGCTCCTACTTGCATGCCCACACTTGGAGAAAGGATGGGCAAGCGTTTAAAAGGGTGGGCTGCTGCTGGGAAGAAGGCAGAGTCCCTGTGATAATCAGGTTGCAGAGAGAGAAAGGTGATGGGGACGAGTAGAATTGCACGCTGCTGGGCATTTATTGCTTTTGAAATGGGTTGTGTGCATCAAGAAAATAGGATGTTTTTCACAGCTGTGTGGGCATCTATCTTGTCTCCCATCAGCAGATAGAAAACTGCCTACTCAGGGACTTATCAAGATAGAAGATGATTATGTGTGCTTGGTTAATTGTGATATGACGTGACAGAGAAAATAATTTACCTTGATGATGATTATCACTGACCAAGGCAATTTGGCAAAGCCTGGGCAGAGAGGGTAGGGAGTCTCTCTGATGGATCAGCTCCTTTCAGAAAGGCTCTTCTGCAGCTCTGTACCTTCCCAGGCACTCTCTGGGTGTGCTGGAGCATTTTTCATATGTTTAATTTAGGAATCCACACATACAAAGAAAACAAACCTAAGGTAATAGTCTCAAAAATACCCTGGGAAATAAGGATGTAAATCTGGAATGCATTTGCAGTGGGGCTTGGGGGCAGTTAATGCCACAGATACTCTCAGAATCAAACAGCCATTGGAGTCACAATATTGGATCCAAATGTTCTGTCCCCCAGTGCTTGCCAGGCTTGCAGTCATCTCCTTTCTTTTGTTTTGTAAAGCAGGGAAATTCAAAAGTTTCATCTTTGCTGCAACTGTAGGTCAGGGATGTAGTAGGACATCTAAGCACAGACTGGAGAGGGGAAGGATTTTAAAGCAAAGTGTAGCGGTTCAAATATTTAAGAAGGCTGTTTCCCAGTTGTTGCCCAAATTTGTCAGGAAGTTGTAAGATTTTGATTAAGATTTTTTTCTTTTTTCTCTGATAGCATCATTCATGTGGTTATCAAAACACTTTTGTCACCAAAAGGGATTATCAAAATAGTTTTGAGCAGCTAAAAGCCCAAGACACTAGAAACAAGGTTTGCAAGAAAATACCAGGCCATTTGAAAAAGGGTTAAAAAAAAAAAAAAAAAAAGANAGAGGTCTTCCAGCCCTCTGATCATCTTTGTGGCCTCCTCCTGACCCGCTCCAAACGGTCCATGTCTTTCTTGTGCTGAGGGCCCCAGACCATGATGCAGTACTCCAGGTGGGGTCTCATGAGGGCAGAGGAAAGGGACAGAATCACCTCTATGGACTTGCTGGCCATGCTGCTTCTGATGCAGCCCAGGACGTGGTTGGTAGAAATGAGAGCAGAATTAGACATAGTGAATAGATTCTTGGTACAAAAATGAGTATATTCAGACAAGTGATCATGATGCTTGATTTACAAAAACACACAGAGCCCCCCAGCAGCGACTAGTGCTGTTGAGAGGAAGGGCAAATTATTTAGATGTGAAACTTAATTTGAGGCTTCTATTCCTGACAGCTTTTCTCCTCAAGTGCTAAGTATTGTGTGCTTTTGAGACTTCTGATTGCATTTCTTGACTTTTCCATTGCTGTTTTGGGAAGTTCGGAAGGAACTTTGTTTCAGAGGCAGGAGAGATGATGTGAGTGGCTGGAAAAGCCTTTAGCTCATGGGAACTCTGTGGTGCTTAAGGACTTCAGCAGGGTCTGGCAGTTTGCAGTTTAGGGCATCTGGCTTTATGGCCATGAAGGTGCTGTGGTGCTTTGTTCCCCTGTAGATTGCCCGCCCCCCCAGCTCACTGATGTGGTGCTCCTGAGTGCAGGGGTGGGTGTGAGAGGAGTGTCATTAGTCAGCAGAGCTCTATCACTTGCATCCTCTCCCTGCATCCTTAAAAACTTTGCAGCAAGTGGCTTCTTCCTGGGAGAGCGTTTCACGGTCCTGCCTGCAGCAAATGGCTGCGATCTGACATTTTTTGTTGCTTCCTACCTTTGCCTGGGGATTGAGCTGTCTCCTGCTCTTTCATCTCCACACCTTTCATCTCGTGCCTCATTTTTGGATGGAGAGGGAAGTAAGTGGCAAGAAGAGGCTGTGAGGATCAAAGACACTTTGGGAACTTTGAAGTCCGGGAATGCTGACTGATGCAAGGGGCCAGAGGGGTGAAAGAGGTTACAGTAGTGGGTCAGGGGCCAGGGTTTTGCCATTGAGTGAGGGAGCAGTGTTAGAGGAATGTACTTGCCTTATCCTGGGGTTCAAGGGTGTGAGACCATTGACTGATGGCTTTGCTACGTGCCAAGTGCTTGCCTTGCTCTAAAAGAGCTGGAAACCAGGATAAAAAAAAAAAGTGAATAGGAGTAATTTGAAACACAGACCATCTGCATGTTAGTTATTAAAAGAAAAATAAACCAAATCCTAAAAAAGTGAAAGTGGTCCCTGGAGAGGCATCACTCAGCAGATGATGAGCTAGGCAGGCATCTACAAACAGATTTATTTTTCCTGGTTTCTCATGAGTCCTTCCAGGATGGAGTCTCAGCCCACAGCTGTCTGAGTGCTGGCTGTAGCCTCACCAGTACTTGCTCTCTAACAGGTCATGGCTGGGGAGAAAAAGGAATTCCAAAAGGAGCCCAAGAGGGAGCTTTAGTGTTGAGTAAAAGGGAGGAAAGACATGTTTGAATAACTATTTTAACATGTGCTAGGAGTAGAATACACCTGACATTTGGTGTTTACTTCCCAGTTCTCAGATAAAAAATTAATCCATTTGGGGAATAGGGCTCAGGGGTGGTGGTAATTTGTCTCCTGTTATACAATCCTGTTTATATTGCTGTCAGGCTCCATCTTAAAACTCATGGGTAGCTCACTTCTGGCCTTGTGTGAACCTTAGAGCTGCCCAACTTTTTCACCACCACTTGCAAAGATCCTGGTACACGCTGTAGCATGAGTGAGCTCTTTCACAAGTTAGCCTAAAATCCCCAGAAGAGAATGTTTTTGTCCTCATCGTATCAAACCCAGGCCTAGTTAGAGCAGGAATTTTCTAGAGAGACTATTGATTTTTCCCTCAATGACTGTACCCAGCAATTTGCAAGTCACACAGCAGTCATTTATGTATGGACTTCTGCAGCAAGATAACAGTGCCTGAAAAAAGACTGATATGTTAACCGTTGGCTTGGTGATGGATACATTTATAAGAGCCTCAGAGTCACAACAGCCAAATCATGAGTCTGTCCCAGATGTAGCATTTTATCTGGAAGATGCCAAAGGATACCCACGAATTGCTAGGACAGCATCTTCTTCATTTTAGAGGAAAGCCACTAGAGATGAGGAGCGTCCGTTTCCTGTCCAGGACTAAAACAAGGAAGCCTATTTTCTTCTGAAGAAGAACATTTTCCAGGTTTCTTTTGCCAGTTTGATGGAAAGTCCATGAAGTCAACAGTATTCTGTAGGGGTTTGTGTGTCCTCCTACATGATGGTTTATATCAGCCACTGAAGTCAAGATTAGCTTGCCTTAGGGAGGGAAAGGGTGTATGTGATGGGCTCACAAAGTCACATCTAGACTCTTTTCTTGTGATTATGTGGTCGAGAGACTTCGTAAAATTCTAGGTAGGCTGCTTGAGACATCTAACTGTGCCTTGTAGTTGCTTAAAAACAGCTCCTATTTTGGATGTGGAAAACAGCTATTTGGAAAAGCACTTTTTAAAAAAAATCTGTGCTTTTGTTTAGAAACTGTTGGCTTTGAGGAAAACCACCACCAAAAACTAAACCAGTAAAGCCTACAGAAGAAGAATGGAGAAGATACAGATTAGGGGGAAAAAAATCTGATACTATGGTTAAGCAAGAAAGAACAAAGAAGGCTGGTGGGATGCATGGCCAGCAGGAGCTGTGCTCCTGACCTGCAGCTGAAAAAGTTTTATATCTTTATGCTTCAGCTTTGTCCCAGTGCTACCTTGCAAGGCTGAGGGTTCAAGTGTTGTGCATGGGAGGCTGTGAGGCCCTTCAAAGATACAAAATTCACAAAAGTGGCAGCAATTTTGGGTTCTGTCCTTCTCTGAGACTTGTGGAGCGGGCTTCTGCTGAATTACTGATCTGAGGGGCTTGGGGACTGGCTGGCTCTGTTAATAGTAGTGATAAACATATCAGACCTTTTCTGTATCAAAACAACATTTTCCTAAAAACACACAGCCCGTGCAAGCCAGAAATCTTAGTGTAGGGAGGCTTTGAAAGGTGTTCAGCATGATTTGGAAGATATCCGCCCTTGGTAGCGGATGCTGAGGAATCTTTCCAGTGCCTACAGAGCTCCACAACACCCAGAGGACTGCAAATGGCTGACTCCTGTCTGCCCAGCAATGCAGAGAGAGGTCCGGAAGACCTGCTTGCTACTCAGTGCAGAGGGCAGGAGAGAGAGGCACCTGAAACTGCCCCACAGCCCCTCTTTGGGCTGCGAGTCAGCTAGTGCAAGGCTTCCTCTGGAGTTTTCCAGCTCTTCATCGGCTGTGACATGCTGCCAGCCTCCTGCTGAAAACTTCTCTCTGCAGCCCTCTTTGGATGCAAATTGTTAATGCGTTGTGCATCAGGGCCCTAATTAATACTCTGCCGCAGATAACGATTTTACATTATAGCTATTAACCTTGGCATATTCCAGACTAAGTGCCAGTGTGTTGGGGAGAATTTTGTGTACCTTGCATTGTGAAAGAATGAATTGTGGGTTTGCATATTTTTATATACTGGTTTTCTTTAGTAACCATCAGACTGGTGTCGCGGGTAAAGAAGCTTGCAGCACTGTAGTGGCTACTCCAAGGGGCAGGGCATTAACCAGGCTTTTTGGAGCCTCTTCCTGAAGGTCTTTTCACCTTGTGTGTGCAATGGAAATAGGAGTATTTCCACTCTCACAGGGGTGGGTGGGTTTGTAGTCCTGAGAGAAGGTAGCCCTCCTTTTCTGCCCCAAAATCTTTCTTTTTCCCAGAGTTTGTAGGAAAAGCTCCTTGGTTCCCAGCTCGTTTGGGTATCCATCTGCAGTGATCTGATTCTTGGATCAAGATTATGAACCATATATCATCAAAGTTTGGATAGCCCTGAGTTTTAAAGATTTTTTTTTAAGATTTCTTTTTTTTGGATTTAATTAATTTGTCCCTAATAATAGACCAGGATTTATGACGTGGCATAACAGTGTTGAAAGCCTGGTCTGGTGGGGCGTGTCCGAG
Source organism: Galbula dea (assembly GCA_013399015.1). NCBI lineage: Eukaryota > Metazoa > Chordata > Aves > Piciformes > Galbulidae > Galbula > Galbula dea. The sequence continues at coordinate 220,538 of VWZX01007829.1, forward strand.
GAGGACATCTGGTTCAGACTGAGGACAAGACGACTTAGAGGCTAAATGCCTCACTGCTGATAGTCAGTGGTGGTAGTGGTATCTTAATCTGTTTGCATCTGCAGTTCTCTGCCCTGTCATCATCTTGGGGGGTGTTAGGAGAAAGCATCTTCCATTGCCCATTCTGCCAAAGAAAAAAAATCCAGACTTGGGTTCAGAGTGCCCTGCAAACACGTTTCTTCTATGAGGGCAACTGCAATCCTTAGGGCAGGGCTACAACCTGCATTTACTGTGAAGAGGAGAATGCCCAAGGGTCTTCCAGTCCTTTCCAGCTCACTCATCTTCCTATACTCGGTCCTTGAGTGATGTTTAAATGCAGAATAATCCCAAAGCGCTGAACTCTGAGGGAACCTGGTCTGCATTTACCCTGCAGTTGCCATGATGTGTAATGCAAAAAGAATGCTCCTAAGGCCACTTTCTTTTGGAAAAATGTTGTTTCTGATCCAACTGGCAATAAGTCTAACTCTGTAAACTAGTTTATAGATCTGTATACTCGACAGATCAATTTTATTATACTTAGCCAATGTAGAAAAACTGTTAACTCCTACTGTTAGCTGATGTCTGAGAAATATGTTTACAAATCTATTCTTGTCCTTTAGTGGCATCAATGCATTTCTTTTTCTATTTAATAATAATTGTGCTGCACTCTCTGCCATACTATTTTCTCGAGCAGAACTTGTCCACGTGGCCAGCCCCAGCACAACAAATGACACTAATGAGAAAGCATTCACAATTCTAAATGATGACAGGTCTCTTGATTTTTTTCTTTTTAAAGCATTTTATGCAGTGTGCTTGCAAGTATGAGTTTCCAGTGAAGCTACCGAAGTGACTCAGAAAGCAAGTTTTGCTTCAAAACTTGCTAATTCCCTTTAAAATGGTGCATAAAGTGTTAAAAGGTGTAGCAGTGAGTTGTTGGCATTCACAGCCGTGGTAGCTGGTGTGCCAGAGTGGCTTCCTTAGGTGGCCATGCTCCAGCCCATGACTGACTTAGGGCTGGTAGCTGCCCCAAGCACATCCCTCCTGCTATTTAATTGGTTTAGTGGCAGTTTTGGTTTATGCAGTGAATTGGACTGTGGCAGTGAGCTACCCAGGGAACTGAATGCTGCTTGGCTGAGAGCAAGGGCTTCTCTATGGGACATCAAACTGTTCTATTTGTGCAGGCTGGCACTGCCTCTCTGGAAGGATATATTTGAAGGCAATGTTGGATCAGTAACTTTGAAAGCCCTTTTAAAAAGAATCAAGTTTGGGAACATGTTTTCATGTGATCTAAGCTTTGTCTAACCCAGTGTCCCATCTGTGATGAGCATCAGTTCCAGATGTTTCTGAATAAGGTATGAAACTCCCACAGCAGTAGATGTGCCACAGTTTGCCCCAGAAGGTCTCACCCCAGCCTTGCATAATTACAGATCAATCCTGGAGCAGGTGTTTTACTATGAACACCTGGTGGGCAGGGAAAGATCATGATGTACCCATAATTTGTTGAATTATATTAAATGAATATATACAGCTTGCTGATCCAACTCAGCTGTGCCATCTTTTGGTGTTCACTAAACTGGCATTTTCCTCTTCAAAAGAACTGGCTGCAGAGTCACAGGAAAGTCAAAGTGGGGAAGCACCTCTCAAGTGAGCTTGATGATCTTAGAGGACTCTTCCAACCTTAATGACTCTGTGACATGGGCTGCCTTTGAGAGCCTTCAAATTAGCAACAGGGAAAACAAATTATATCTCTTTTACTTTTCACTGAAAGTCACTGTGGTGAGCCTTGTGTTTCCAAAGTCACTTTTTGGAGTGAATTCACATCTCAGCTATTGCTCTGATATCTTGGTAACTCTATTATTTCCTATTTTCTCTTGGTTCCTACGCAATTTGCACGTTCAGGGTCAAGCCTTTGCTAATGACAGCTCCTTGTGTTTCAAGGTGGCCAAATAAGCAGGGCTCATGGCAGGTATCCACAGACGTTTAAAAATATCTCTCTGTGTGACTTATGCTGTTTGTCCCTGAACACCACATAGGTTAATTGTTAAAGAAACATTAATAACATGACCTGATGATGTGGCTTCCCACTGCCTCTGCCCTGGCAATCTCACACTGGCAAAGGGATTAATAATCCTATCGGAAATGAATGTCATTGCTATGCAAGTAACTGAAAACTAGATAATTTAAGAATAGTTTGGATGATTACTAATTAGATCCACTGACACAGGGGAATTTGAATTATTCATGACTGGCTGAAAACAGTGGGTAATTCATTTGTGCACTTCTCTGCAACTAATGTGGAAGTTGTTTATTTCCCCTTCCACACACACACCCAGATAATCTGCCAAAAATGATCCCTTGTTTCAGTAGCTAATCATTTCACTGTGGTGGAACGTCAGGGCTATGAGGTGAGGATAGAAAGCCTTGAAAAGGTAGGTGGAGAGACACATGGACAAGCCACATAGAGATGTGAGCTTTATTCTTTATTCACTGAGTTTCAATAGCTCAAGCCAACATTTGAACTTCTGAATAAAAATCCAGATTAAATGTTCATGTTAGTAGGTGAGGACATGCCACATGGTGGCACCTGCAGCCTTGCACACACACTTTTATGGGTGCTGGGGTGCATGGGACTAGCTAGAAAGACACAAGGCACCTTTTGTAATCCCCCCTGCTCTCCCTGGATTCATCCAGGACCACCCTGTCTCCCTGCAGCAGAGGCATCAAGCACTCTGTCCTGGTTTGGGTTAGAACAGAACTAATTCAGCCCAGCCTTGACCCTTGACCCGCTCTCTAGAGCTCTCCTGTCACCTGGGGGATTATCCTGAGGACTTCCCCCTCTGAGGACCCTGTGTGTGTGCAGATGCACGTGCTGTTCAAAACCGACACCCCCAGATCAGCAGTACCCTGTTTTTTGTGAGAAGAGGCATCCTCAGCAGCTGCACAAACATGTACTGCTGGACATACAATTTTCTAAGTTGAGCTGGATAATTCCAGCTGAGTTCATGTAGGAGGTAGTGAAAGGTGCTCTCCAGCAGTGCTCTCTTTATCCTTAATGGCATGCAAAAGACTTCAAAATAGTGTGCAAAAGCTCCATGGACTCTGATAGCTGCTCCTGTCCTGGCACTGAGCTGAGAGTCGCAGCCAGCAAAAAGGTCTGAATAAACCAATTTTAGGACTCCTTTTTACCTTGTTCCTTCCCTGAAATGGCTTTGATTAGTTTAAACAGGAGAAGGGGGGAGGAGAAAAACTGACTCTGGAACTGGAGGATAAATAACTCACACATGAAATTACCCAGCTCGTTCAATACCGGGCTCTGCAGATCCCATTGCCTTTATTAATTTATGAGCTTTATTATCTTGATTTTTCATTAAAATACAATAAGTTGGTCTAACTCATAAAACAGATAAAGTGAAGCACAATAGTTCATTTAGCATTGATCCATATTTGTAACTCACAGCAGACGACAGCTACAGCTGTTGTACATGAAGCCGTGCCCAATTCAGAAGCTCTACAGAACCAGGGATAAAACAGAGAACAGTGCCTTATCTTTCCTCCTTGCCTTACCAGCTCACATCTTGCTCTTATTTTGACCAGTTTCCAGAGCAGCAGCACTAGCTCACCATCATCCTCACACATTTTAGATGTGTCCAACCCTTCACAGAGTGGGAGGCAGAGAAACCTTAACTTGCCTGAGACCACAGACAGGAGCAGATACTGAACTTGGTTTTGTGGTTTAAGATAGAAAGGGGGTAGAAAAAGGGTGTGAAAGATGCTGTAGAGGGGATTAGTATGCAAAATAAGACGCAAAGTACACCGTGTGGCACTGAGTGCATTTTAAGTGTGAGAAGTTTTGGGGTTTTTTGAGGTACCAGATTCAGGACTTTCTTCTGTCTTAAACCAGCCAACACTTGAGCACAGGGGATCTGTGTTACTCCAAATATGTGTGTGTACACATGCCGCATCAGTTACTGGGTAGAAGTGAGAAAAAAAGGCAAGGGCTTGAGTGTGTTTGCACAGTGATTCCCATATATATGATTTTTTTTTGGACTTTTTCCTCTTATAAACTCAAAGATGCATTAGAAAGCAGAGATATTTCAATAGTATAGAAACCCTAGAGGAGTGATGTGTTTTGTGTGGCAGTCTTGCCTGAAATGCTGCTGGTTTTACAGCTCTTGTGGGTGTAGCCAGCTCATTGCCCATGTGGAGCCACAGCTTTAGCCCTGGCAGCTACCTCCCTGTCTGAATCTTCCTCCATATGAGAAGCACTGGCACTGTGGGACCATCAAGAACATGAAAACACACACACACACACAAAATCACTGCATGGGTTTTGCTTCTTGTGTATTTCTGTTTCCTGCTCCTGGCAAGCAGGGGAAACTTAATTGTCTATTTCATACTGCTGGCCCTTTCTCCTTGACCCTAGACCTCAGTCTCTGGCATCTCCAGCATTGCTGCACAAATGACAGTAAAAACACCTGATGTGGTAAGTGGGTGCTTTATGAAGACTGGTATGGCATCAGTTCTAAATAACCTGTCTGTCCCTGTCACATCTGGTTTCCTGTTTGAAAATATTTGGTTTATGTAATTTTAGCTGAAAACAACCAAGAGACTGATCTCTAGGCAATGGGAGCTGGTAAAAGATGAATTGTCTGTCACTCAGAAAGATGCCCTGGCTGTGGAAACCATCAAGCATCATTGTAGGGTTTCATTAGTCCTGCTTCCCCCCAGCCCCGTGCTTGGTGGTGTTTGCTTTTTGTACTTAAGAATGTGCAAGGCACAGGGGAAAACAAACAAACAAAAAACAACAAACAAAAAATGCAAGAAAACCCAGGAAACTGTTTTATCTTCTTCTTTTGCTCTTCAGGTGGGTGAGGAGGCAAGTTATGATGGTGAGCAGAATATGCTTGTGGGTGTTAGATATTACTCTACATATGATTACAGTGAAATTCCTAGAAATGATGCAGTAAGGTGCTGCTCAGCAAGAGTTATGGCTACTGGCCTCTGAACTTGGAGCATTTAAAACATAACCGACAGCTAAGTTATGTGTGCTTGGGGACTTAAATCCTATTAAATTCAGAGCCCAAGGAACCTGTGAAAACACCATGTGCAACTCCACATGGCACAGGACTCCAAACAGTTCTGCTCGCTTCCAGGTGAGCAGTGGGAGCTGTAGCATTATTCTCTTCTCTCTGTATTACCCTTCCTACGCTTAGCTGTATGCAGGTTTCTAAACTGGGATGATATTTTCTAATCTTGTATTTCCCTCTAGACTATCCAGATGATTGCATCTTCCTGATGTGCCTTACTGGCTCAACACTGTTGGAGTTGTTAATGCATTTTAAAAACATTCCTGCCCACTCCAGATGTTTGCACTCCCTCCTCTCCCCCCAATAGCACTTTGATGGCACTGAGGGTTAAACTGGTACTGCTCTTGGACTTGACATGGTAATAAATCTATTAATGTCATGCTCACAGAGCTAAATACCTCATTTGAGGAATAATGAAGCAACATTTTTCCCTGAGCTGTAAAATATGTCGAGTGATTTGATTTCCTTTGTATGGAACATTAGGGCTTGGCACAGTCCTCGCTCACTCCAGAAGAGCATAGAAGCTGTCTCCCATGTGATAGCTCCAGCCGCTTTGCTGCCGGGTACCTGCTGCACTGCCTGGCCTGCCTCTAGCAATAGCATGTGTGGTTTCATTTCTCACTGAAGAGAAAAGGAAACAGGTCTGTTTGGGCATTCAGTTGCAGGCTGTAGAATCAAGATTAGCAGTCAAGACACAGCAGTCTCTGCCTACAAAACCGCCTGCACCGCTGATGCCTTGCTTCTAGGTGTGTCCCTCAGCCTGCCAAGGTCCAAATACCAGACACGGCCTGGAATGAAGGATGAATGAAATTTGAATTGGGACAGTGAGGTGCCAAAAGATCAGGTTTTAAAAATCTGAATGGCTTTCCTTGTGTTTGTGTCTGGGAATCTGGACTTTTGATGCAGATGTTTTTCCGTGGGGAAGAGTCTCAGTTATTTCATGACTGCTGCAGCTGAAGTCCCATAAGATGAGAGTTTTGTTTTCAGGTGGTGAAGGGGAAGGATACAAGAGGAATTTTGTGTGCCCCAAATATTTTTGGTCTCTCTGCTGTTTAACTGGTCATCTTCTAAAGACAAAGCAGTTAGCAATCTTTCAGAATCCAGCTTTTTGAGATTCACTGCACAGAATAACCTTAATGAAGTCTGGTTCTCGTATCTGCTCTGTGCAACAGTTAGCTACACTGAGTAAACAACAGATCATGAATTTTCTACATTGTTTATGTAAATATACAGACATAAAATATAGAGCATAATCTTATAGATATTAGAATATAGATAAAATGAGATATCTAAAGGGAGGCGGGTGTTGGCCTCTTCTCCTTTGTGACTGGTGACAGGACTAGAGGGAATGGGCTTAAGCTGAGCCGGGGTAGGTTTAGATTAGATATTAGGAAGAATTTCTTTACTGAAAGAGTGGTTAGATATTGGAATAGGCTGCCCAGGGAGGTGGTGGAGTCACCATCCCTGGAGGTTTTTAAGAAGAGGATAGATGTGTTTCTTCAGGGGATGATTTAGGGGTAAGAGTAGTGTAGGGCTATCGGTTGGACTAGATGATCTTGAGGGTCCTTTCCAACCGTAATGATTCTGTGATTCTATTTCACCCTTCTCTTAATGATTTGCAGTCTTTTGAATCTTATACTAAATCTTCTTTATCTGGGGGATATTTTGCAGTCCTAAATGGAATACCCACTTATGTTTTCCAGTCCTTAGATTGCTAGATTTTCATCTAGTTCCTCTAAAATCAGTTCCAGTTACATGGACTGGACTGCATACTTTTATTTTTATTAAAGAAAGTCACTACAAATAGCCAATATTCGCAATATTGCAAATAACAAACATAAACGTTAGCCCCTTATATCTGTGTATACACGTGCATCTGTCATAGTTCACCTAATCTGCTATTTTCAGTTCATCCTTCATACTCCAAATACAACTTAATTTTTGAGTCAAACAACTTTTCTTCCTGGATGTAATTTACTTGGTCATTTCCTCTTTGTCATGAGCTTCCTTATCGTATCACCAAGATGAAATCAAATGCTCTCTTTTATATTGATTGCATATGGATGGCTTCAATTTGTTAGCTGTGGAGAGACCTGAAATAACGATGTTTTAATCTCTGATTGGTTTTAGCACAGGGTACCTGAGCAGGTCAGTGTGAAGATGTTGTGCCAGAGGCAATAACTGATTGCATTTGTTGTTGTGTTACTGCTTTGTGTTGTTTCCTTAGCAGAGCTGTGGCAGAGTGGCAGGAAGGAAAGCTTCCGATTTCTGTAGATTATAGCAACTGATAATAATAATTTGTTTCTAATTATCATGGGATGCAATCATTTCCCACCTGTAATGATAGAAGATGCTTAGGGAATAAAACCTAGAAGCCAAGTGAAAGAGCTGTTTCATTTGGCTGTTCACATCTTGCTGCCTGAAGCAAGGAGAGCTGGAAGGTGCCAGCCAGTGGCCGGGTGTGTTAGGATTATTTTGTGTTCACTCTTTACTCAAATGTCTATGGGAAAATGGATCCTTTTAAAATACACTCTTTGAAATTCATGGCTTAGAAAGAAAATTATTTTGCTTGTGTTTTCTTTGATTTTTTTTTTTTTATTTGAATAGTTTCCATAATTGGGAAAGAAATCAACTGTTTTCCTTATCTCTTATCATTATTTACAGCATTATTTACCATTTTGATCACCTCACTGCCACCCTAATTCCCACAGAACATGCTGCAGCAACCAAAAAAGTGTAGAGACTTTCACAGTTTTGTGGTTGTGGGTGGGTTTTTGTTTGTTTTGTGGTTGCTTTTTTTCTTTTAAGAAAAAGGATGTGCAGCCCAAACAGCTATTTTGAATTCTCCCAAAGCACTGTTGTTAGTTTTGTCATAAGATGGATTTCAGTAACAGCCTTCTCCCCCACCTTTTTTAACCTTTGCAACAGCAGTTACTACTGATAACAGAAGCATATGTTGATACAGTTATTCCAAATGCTCTGAATGCATCATTTTCAACAGGGATTAAAATAAGAGAAATATATACTGAAATTTTAGTTTGTTCAAGGCTTATCTCCACGGTAACATTTCAAGTTTCTGCTTCCCCTGCTGCTCCTCTTTTGAGAACAGGTCCTACCCTGTCCCATCAGGGACACTGCATCTTCTCTTTCCCTGCTTCCTGCTTTCCTTGCATGCCTAGCACAGAGCTAATTGCTGGACCTATTGTGACCTCTCAGTGCTGAGGTTGTCCCTCGTGCAGATGGAGAAGGCAACACTGAACTCAAGGTTCCTGCCTTTCCCTGTGACATGAGTTAACCTTTTAGGCTGGCCTGGGCTACTAGGGCTGTGTGGTGGCAGATGCAGGAGGAACTGAGCAATTACAAGGTATTGATATGGTTCCTGCTTCACTTATATTTGAGCCTCTCACACTGCCAAACTGATGGGAACCAGTTTTACAGAGGCAAGCAGACCCTAACCCAGAAAACATTTAGGGGTCTCTTAATTCCTGCTTGAACTCACTTAGGAGTTTAGTTCAGATCAAGGCAGTAGTGATTTTTCTTTCCCCCCCAAAATGTGTGGCAAACCAGGGAACCATAAATTCTCTGAATTGCATTAAATGGGGCTATAGGTTTGCATGACTATCACTGCTTGCTTGTCAGTTGTGTGTCTGCAGGTTTAAAGAGCTGGGGTGTTAGTTCTGCAGAGGGTGACTTCTGCTGAAGGGCACAGGCTACAATTTACACTGGTTTCACACTGAGCAGAAATACCCTGAGACTTTTCCTTCAAAATGTGGAGATGAGAGAGCATGGAGAAACCCAGCAACCACCAAACCCAAATCTTTGGGGTTTTAAATCCATTTCTCCTTATTTTTGAACTCTCAGGTGTCATTCATTTAGCATTTTCAGATACTACTTTGCCACAATGAGAACTGTTAATTTAAAAGCAAGCTGGCGCTCTGCTGAGAGTTAGCATTTTTATATAATTGCATAACTTTGTTACCAAAGAGGTCAGGGCTTGTCTTGTGGCCTTGGACAGTCCCTTTCCCTTTGCATCCCCCCGCAAGGGCTGCAAAACTCTACTGGACAATGTGTGCTGAAGACCTGCCGTGGTGTCAGCAGCAGTCATTAGAAACCACAGTGCTCATCTGTGTTACCTTTTATGTTGCTTTTTGGGCAGGTCACCAACCTTCAGCCACGTTGATTTTGACTCAGTGGGTGCAGCACGCCACCCACATTCCCACATTGGCTCCATCCCACTGCCACAGGTTGTAGTGACATCTCTTTCTGTCTCAGGGCTTTTGCTTCTGTTGGCAGGCTGTAATTTAGGCTGGCATGCCATAATTGTGCTGCTGAGTCCTTTGGTGAAATTAAGTTACTTTTAAAAGTACTAAGAATCTTTACAAAATGAAACACAAGAAAAGAGATTCGTTTCTGTTTCATTGCTCTCTTCAAAATCTTGCCCCTTCTCATCCATTCTGCTCAATTTCCTTGGACTTTGGCTCCAGCTGTGGCAGGGGGATTGGACTAGATGATCTTTCGAAGTCCCTTCCAACTCCTAATATTCTGTGATTCTTGATTGAGGTGATCCTGCCCCTCTGCTCAGCACTGGTGAGACCACATCTGGAGAACTTTTCAGTTCTGGGCTCCTCAGCACAAGAGAGACACGGAGCTCCTGGATTGAGACCACTGTTGCGCTACAAAGATGATGAGAGGCTGGATCATCTCCCTTCTGAGGAAAGGCTGAGGGAGCTGGGCTTGATTAGCCTGGAGAAGAGGAGACCTTATCAATGTGTAGAAGTATCTGAAGGCAGGATGTCAAAAGGATGGAGCCAGGCTATTCTTGATGGTGCCATCGATAGGACATGAGGCCACAGGGACAAATTGGAACACAGGAAGTTCCATCTAAACATGAGGAACAACTTCTCTCCTGTGAGGGTGCCAGAGCACTGGAGCAGGTTGCCTAGAGAGATTGTGGAGTTTCCTTCCCTGGAGAGGCTCAGAATCCATCTGGACACAATCCTGAGTGCTGTGCTGTAGGGGACCCTGCTAGAGGAAGGAGGTCAGACTAAGATGACCTCAGGTGCTCCTTTCCAACCTTAAACCTTCTGTGATGAAGTTGGAAGGCACTGGGTTTCCTTAGCAATGAAGTTTTCACTTTCTCTGTCTTTAGACCTTTTTAATTAATTTTTTTTACGTGTGTTTGAGTTTTGATTTTCTTTCAATACTTTTTTCCAGAATCCTAAGATTATCTTTTTTAACCAAATCTGGCATTCTGACGTTTGGAGCTGGGCTTTTGAAGAAACCCCTAACATTTACTTGTAGAAAAAGAAAAGGCTGACAGCTTGTCCTCTCCACGGGTATTGCCACGGCTTATGTTCCTATTTTACCCACACTGGTTTTTAATGTAGTCCAGAGATGATATATTGCTTTAAATTATTTATATGGCAGACTTCATTCCCCCAACACTTGTTAGTTCACTTTGAGTGCTACCAGTGAAAGGTCTGGAGAGCCCTTCTGAAAAATCAATACCTCTGTGGTCCGAACTGTCATAATTAAACAAGGGCAATTAATTAACTGATCAAGTGGCCGACTTAGTCTTGACAAAGTGTCCTTTTGTCTCATAAAGGTGAGGTGGTTAATGCCTGCAGTGATGAAAAGTCACAGTGAGGCGGCTCTTACTGGAAAGTGTCCTTCCCAGCTGCTGCGTGGCATTGGGAGATGCAGACATCTCTGTGCAACACGTGGTCTTGCTTAATCTGGATTTGGGCCATTTGGCTCCTGTACACTCTCACTCGCTGAGCTGCTGCAAATGTGTCTGATTTAAATCAAAGTTATTTTTGATGTTTCCACAGTTGTGGGTAATCATTTACTGTAAGCAGGCTCTGGAGTGCCTGGGTCTGTGACCCTCCTCCATTGTCTCGCTTTGCCCCACATTTCATGGGGGGCACATCCTTCCCACCCACCTCGATAGCGTCAGACACATTGCTGGCAGAACAGCACACCGTGTGGGCAAGCAGATTTGGGGAGGGATGAATCCCCAGGAGGGACAGTGATGGTACAGGAAAGAGTGTTTGCAGGCTGTGGTGCAGGATCTGACCCTCGCTGAGGGGCTTGGGCTGCTCTCTCTAATTAGGGTCATGCTGATCCCTTGCTAAAATGATGCTTCTCATAGGCCAGGGTGAGCTCTGCTGTGAACAGTATGACTTGTGTCTCAGGGTGGTGGGCTGGCTGATGTGAGAGGAAAGGTATGTTTGTCAGTTCTGCGTCATGCTTCCTCCCTCACCTCCTGCCCGGGGACCAAGGCTGGTATGATTAGAAGCAGCTCAGACACGTCTTTTTGGATTGCCTGCAGCAATACTAGCAGGGACTTTGGTTTTGTTTTTTTGGTTTCCGTTTTTAAAGCTGGGCTTGGTTCCTTCCAGTTCTCTGTTCCTGTCACTCCCCTAAAGGCTGCTCAGCTATTAGAGAAATACTTAAAATAATCCCAGATTTCTGGCTTAAATCACAAACCAAGGAGTGAAAATATTTACTCAGAAGTACCTTGGGTGTTTTAGCAGCAGGCAGCAGTGTTTGCAAATAATCTTAAGAAATAAACAGGAGCTTCTCTGGAAAGTCAGAAATGAGGGTTTCTGTGCCGGCCAGGAGCCTGCAGAAGGCAATTAATGGTTGTGGTGGTGCTGACAGCTCAGAAGGGTAAAACCCACAGTGCTCTTTGCAGCGTGATGCAGCTCTGTGTCAGACCACACCACTGATGCTGTGCACACCTTCCCTTTCACACGGGCATGGGGGGAAAATGATTCAACACTTTCCATTTAGGTGATGTCATGGCCTGTGTGAAACATAGAAATGTAAAGTACTAAGGCAGGCAAAAGCCTCAATATCTCAGCATTGAAGCACCGGCTGAGTGCATAGTGGAAGTGGTACTTGAAGGCTCTGCTTTTTTGGTTTCCTATTGGGAATGTGTTTTCCATGAAGCTTTATGTTCTTCTCCATTTGCTGAGTTTCTAAGATGAGAAATTAGTTTTCTACTGAAAACTGATCTCTGTGCGAGAGCCTGTGATTAGCTGAAAGTCCAATTTTTCTCAGGTAATAGCCTGTAAGGAAATTTTCAACCACCTCTCTGTGGCTTGGGAAAATCAAGCTCTCAGCTCAGATTCATCTGATAGTGAGCACTGGTATTTATGAAAGCCTGGGCTGGCAAAACCATTCCAGCTCTGACTTACTCCAAGCACATGTGAGTGGCAGCCCTGTGATGTGTGCTGGATTGTACCACAGGCACTTTGCTGGGTGGGAACCAGGACCATGGCAGCACCATCTCCTTTTGCCACTGGGGCTCCATCCCAGCTTACATTGCCTTTCCTAAAAGCCATCTGGATTTAGGAGGGCTTTGTGCAGGCTGCACTGGGAATCTCTGAGGCATCTGGAACTCCATTAGTTTTCTTCAGTGGGGTCCGTGGCACAGAGGGAAATTTTTAGGTTCCCTGTTTCACTTCCCAAGTGCTTTGTTTGTTGAAGTCCATGTCTGGATAGTGTGCTAGTTCTCTCTGGCCTGCAATAGACTGCTGCATGCTTGTGGTGCATCTAGTTTAATGCTACTGGTATTATGATAAATGTTGTGTGATACTAAATTAGGTCTGCCAGGGATTGATATGACTTTTATCCCCTTTTTTAAATACATATGAAAGTGTCTCTGCTGTTGAGTTGCCTCCTTTGGCAGATTTATGGGTGCGTTTGGGAATAATGATGCCGTATGATGATTATAAAACTATATAAAGCCTTCTTTATTGTTCATTACCATTGCTCTACATTAACTCATGATTATCTCCTGATGCATTGCAGTTGCAAAACTCGGGCCCAGCCATATGAGAGTCTGAGCAATCTGATCTCATTTGGACACTAGACAGTTTGGGGAGGAGTATGCTGTCATCAGTTTGCGTGCAGAGGCAACGGGTTTTCTTCTTCCAGCAGAGGTTCCCACAAACACTAGGAATGAGTGGTGAGAGGTTTCTCTGTGGGCAACTCATACACTATCCAGAGTGCAGGCATGGAGATGTGCCTCCAGGGCAGTCAGCAGGGCAGCAGGATTCCTCAGCATGAGCAGCCTGGTCAGCTTAAAACACCCTCAGGGGCTTGAACGGATGCTGAGGCTGACAGAAATGGCCCTCCTGCATGGAAGCAGTGATGGTGGTACTTCTAAACCTAACCGGTTTCAACAGCAAACACAATTGACAAATCCTGAGTGACTCTCGGTTTGCTGCTCACCACTAAAAAGGCACATAAAAAAAAAACCTGTCAGAATTGCATTGGGTGGAGTTGGGCTCTTTTGGATACCTGCCCACACTGGTGAGAATTAAACAGCCAAAGAATCCAACCCTGAGCACCTCAAAACCTTTGGGTTTTGACATGAGGCAAATCCCTGAGGTGAGCCTGAAAATAACTTTCGTTGCCTTCAGAAGGCTTGGGATAATGCTATCAGCACCCCAGCTGCTCTTCCTCCTATTGGTGAACATGTATGTGTGGGAATTGCCTGCTGGTTTTTGGAACATCAAACTTGCATCAGTTCTCTATTGCAGCGTACTGGGATTGTTCTTCTGCCGCTCGCAGTTCTTGTTTGTGGGGAAGACATCTGGCTCTGTCAGTGCAGTACCAGTTTGGTTTGTTTTTCCGTTGCTTCTTTCTCTTTGAGTGAAACAAATCCCATCCTGAATGCCTTTCCCTCAAGCCAGGAGTGCAGGTCTGTGTCTTGTAGCCGTGCGTGCCATGGCACTCTGATTGCCTTTCGCGTGGCCAGCCGATGATAACATTTTATTGAATTGGTGCATAGATTAAATCCCCTCAGCCATGACAATTAAATAGGAAAAAATGTGTATGCCATTTGCAGGGATAATATTTAATCAGAAAGAGACAAGAACATGAGTCACCAGCTCGGAAACAAACCCAGTCTTTATATAAATTCAATTGAACTTGTTCCAGCTGTTTGCAGGGGGAAAAAAAAAAAAAAGTAGCATTTTTCATAGATGCGACAACTGCAAATGAGCCCAGTTAAATTTGTCCAAAAGCAGAACCTTCAGGGCATTTGAAGGACCCCATGTCACTGTTTATTGATGATGGCTGGTGAAAATAACCAGGCAGCAGCAAAGGCCACTTCACTGGCAAGGAAGGTGCAGGACGATGTGGGGCTTGGGAATATGGCACTCAACAGTTGCATCTTGCTCTGACTTTGGTCCACAGGTGTGCATGAAGGATAACAAGACGTGCTGTGCTCTGCTCCTGTGCTCTTGGATGCAGCCCCACTGTCCACACTGTGGGGCTGAGACTCCTGTGAGGGACTGATGCTTTAGGTGGAGGTTGGAGCTTGTTGTAATGAACACTTCCGCTTACAGCATGTTCCCATTAGGGACAGCAGAGAGAGCACTGGGCACTCGGCTGTGTTTTTGACAGTCAATTAGTATTAATCAAACCCAAGACATAGAGATAAATTATTAAAAATAGTTAGAACTGAACAGTGGAGGGAGGTCTGCTGGGGCACCAGCAGTCTGGAGAGGTTCCAGTTGTTTTCAAGTTTACCATAACTTCTTTGGCAGAGAAAGGAAGCTTGGATGTTCCACACTGACAGGTTTAGTTGCACAATATGACACTCCAACCTGGCTGGAGACAAAGCAGGAGGAAGTTTCAATGAGAAACTTTGCCCCTGTCTCCAGGGTATCTGAGAATTGAAAATGAGTATGAGGTAGGACCCCGCTAATAGCATCCTCTGGTCTGCAAGATTTCCCCCCAAAATCAAGGCTTGCCAATTAATTCCCTTTAAATCAATTCATCCTGCTTTGCTGCCTCCAAACTTCAGTGATTAAAACTACTCATGGTCCCAAGCACAGAAGTCTAAGTAGGATACAATCTTTGTGGCAGCAACCTTAGGACTTTTCCAAAATTAGCATGACATTAAGGTGACAGGGTCTTTTGCCCTAATAACCCCATGTTAAGGGAGGTTAATTATCCCATCCTTTCATTGGTTACTAAGCCATTTCCCCTCACCTGCCCGAACTTGATTTTGACTGACAGACCTGTGTGTGCTGTTCCCTTTGACCATTTTAAGGCTTGGGTCCTCTCTTTGTTTTATTCTGACCCTGTGAGACCTGGCTGTGTTCCAGGCAGTGCTGGAAAATTAATGCTGATTTTTGCTGAGTGCCCCTTGGCCAATTCTTTAAAAAATTCTTGGCTATGAAGTGAGTAGAATACTGCTCTTCACGTGTCCAACTTGAGTAAATGAACTGGTTCGTCCCATCTCAGAAAGAGGAACATTAGTTTCACCTGCCTAGACATCATCTCCCTCCGTGAATGGCTCAAGGAAGTTGCAGTATAGATCAGCTAATGACACTAAAATCAGCCACTCTGCTAAAAAGACAGGAAAAAGAATTTACCTCCTCAAGGAGCCCTTGTGCATTTCTGTATGCCTCAGTAAAGAAGATATACACACATTTACTCAGAGGAAATGCTCCATCACTGTGTTCTACAAGCAGGAGCAAGAATGACAACATGCAAACAAGGGACATGTGTGAGTATATTGAAGACAGCAGCACTGTCCCTGGCATGGTCGCCATGTGCTATGATTCACCTTTCAGTTTTCCAGTTAGCAGAGATGCATTTTCAAAAGTGCAAGAGGTAAAATCTAGTGCAATTTAATCTGGTGTTGAATCAAATATAGGTGAATGGGGGGAGAAAAAACCTTAAGCTTTCTTCTAGGAGAGGAAACTAAAAATTCAGCATCCAGCAAGTGGAGAGGGACATCGGCTGATTCTCTCTGAGGCATACCTGCACCCCAACGTGGGGATGCGGTTTGGGTGGATGTGCCTGAGATCCTTCTGCATTCACTGTTCAGGAACTCACTTTCACAGAGCTGCAGCTGCAGAGGGCAGTGCTAAGTAACCTGTTAAATAACAGTATTTAAGGCCAGGGGATTTCTTAGCATTGCTGTCAATGTTATATTTTGTAAGAATCAAACATGAACTTTTGATTTATTTGTCGTAGTTAGTGTGGGCATCAAAACAGAAGTGGTCCCTCTTTGGCTTCTATTTGCATGCCAGCTAGACTTGTCTCCTGACCTTGAAACCTGAAGAAAGTGTGTTTCTATTGTCATCAATCATTCTTCTGCAGGTGAACAAGTCCTCCTGGGTGCTAGGGGGGCAGAAGGACAGGAGATATTCTCCAGACTATAGGAATGCCTTGCTTGGCAGGCTGGCATGTTTAGGGTGTGATGGAGAAACAAAAAGTAGATCAGCAGCTGAATGATGCCTAGAGTAGGTAACATAGCATTGGGACTTTGGTAGTGTTTGCTCTGGTAAGGACAGAGCTCCAATGTCCCCTTGGAATCTCCTGTGCAGCAGTGAGCTGCCACTGCTGTTCTTATGAGGCTCATTCAGCAGGGAACTATATATTCCCCCAGTCTCAACTTCAGCCTCACTGGTTGCAGCAAAAGGTATTTTAAAGCATTTTTTTAAGTGATGAGATCTGCTCAGAGCAACCTTGCCTGATCTGCATCCTCACCACTAGAGTCTCTTTGGCCCACTGAGTGACAATAGGCTGGAAGCAGGTGACACAGAGGGGAAAGCAAACTGCACTCATGCTTTTTTTTGCCAAGAGGGTTGTTAAGATACACATTTTCTTAATGACTTTTCTTGGTGACTGGCACACTGTTATACCAAAAGTCAGTGGAGTCTCAGCCTAAAGTTGAGGGAGAAGTGTAGCAAATCAGATCCTTTCTCCAGAGGAAGTTACATTATAAGCTTGGTCATTGCCTAGTTACAGATTTTCTGCAGGTAATCAAAATATTATGTGTAGCTGTTGTAAAAGAACATCTCTGCCATCAGGCCTTGGTGGAGGGTGAACAATGTTATTTTCTTTCCTAATACTAGTAGTAGCAGGTTTCAGAGAGTGAAGCTGCTTTCTCTAGAAAAAAAGGGGAAAAGAAACACAAAGCAAAGTAGCAGACAGCAGTGTAGGTTCCC
The DNA here is from genome assembly GCA_013399015.1 of Galbula dea. Classification (NCBI taxonomy): domain Eukaryota; kingdom Metazoa; phylum Chordata; class Aves; order Piciformes; family Galbulidae; genus Galbula; species Galbula dea. Next base: position 237,624 of record VWZX01007829.1, read on the forward strand.
GACTGAGGGCAAAGAGGTCATGTTCAAGATGTCAAGGGGGACTGGAGAGATTTATGTTCAAGCCTCTCCACAGGCAACTTTTTGCCCATCCATGAACAGGTCCTTTAACCTGCAGTGACCTGTTTGTAAACCGCAGGTATTTTTTGCTTAATTTGGGCTTGCTGTTGCCAGTGGATTTCTCTGACGTGACCTCAGCAGGCATTGCTCATATCCTCAGGCTCTGGGCCCTTCAGGAGGGGTTGCATGTTTATAACTGACTGATGTATACTCTGTGTGTGTTTGTACAGCACCTTGTACAGTGCAATCACCATGCTACCGTGTGAAATAGGATGCTGTCATCTTTCCTGTTGCCCTCTATTTCAGTTTTATTTTTTGCCGGAAAACTGAAGTATGAATTGGTTAGTAACACGTCTCTGTGCACATGTATGCGTGCACATGTAACATCATGGTGAGTAAGTAGGAATCTGTTGGCTTCCTAGAAATTAGGAAGCTGTTAGTGGGAGAGGCATCATAAGACATGGACATTTCCTCAGGCTGTGCTAAATTCCTGGGCAGGTGAATGGAATCATGCGCTTGCTTGAAAAGTCCACACATGCCTATGTAGTGAACTCCTTGCAATAGTGTTTTCTCCCTATCTGGAAGATAAAATCTTTCCCTTGTTGTTGGAGAAGACCTGGCCGAAAATGAGGTAGAAGCTTTTCTTTTTCCTCTTTCTGCTTCTGTTTGTATATGTGTGAGAGAGAGTTGCTATGATGAACAAAGGGTAGGAAGAACTCTGGGGTTTTTTCCCCTACAAAACTGTAATCTTATTCCTCCTGATGCTGCTTATTTTCTGAGCAATATATACATATGTATTCCTATTTATGTGGAATATATGCATGCATGCAGCCACTCACATGCACAAACACAAAGCTGTTTGGGAAAAGAAAGGGCTAAGTGACTCGTCACCGTGTAATGCGACCATCGTCTGGAGCCACAGAACTCATTTTTTGTGAATGGCTCAGCTGGTGACATTACTTGGCTATGTTTCCAATTTAAGCAAAGCAATCTTGGGAGGACTGGATGAATCAGAAAGAGACTTCTAGATTATTAGCATTTTAATAGCAAAACGAGGGTGATCGTCCCCCTCCCCCAGCAAGGTTCATGTGGAGGTGCAGTAGCAATGTATATGAAGAACTGGAAGCTATTCTATTAAACACAGCTTCTCCAGCCGCTGCAAACATAAAAATGAACAGGGATGAATTTTTCTAGTTAATAACCTACTTTTTTTTTTTTTTTTTTTTTTTTTTTTTTTTTTNAAAACAGATACAGTGAGAACAGTATGATCTCACTGCAGGAGATTTTAGCAAGGACAGAGCAGATTTCAGCCTTGTGTTAACTTTGCCATAGCCAAATTTAGCCTGTGGACTGCAGCATGTGCCTGCCTTTGCAGTGAGCATAAGGAAAAGTTTCACCCCAGCTTCGCATCAGAGCTAGGGAAATACTTCTCAGACTCATAAATGGAGCTGCTGAGAAGTTTTTGCAACAGCATATTGTTTTTTACTGGGCATTGACAATAAGTTAAAAGGAGAAAGAAAGCATTTCAGTGGTATTTCAGAATTCCATTTTGAAATACAAGTGACTCCAGTATGTACTGGCTCTAGCCTTTTAGGCTGTAGTGTTTTAATGTACTATTTCAAAATGACTTCTTGGTTTAATCTCTCTCTCTCAGTATCACTTGACCTGTCTAAAGTCAGAACTGACAGAACTTCATTTTCACAGAATAAACCGCCACCAGATAGATCAGACAAATATGGTTAAAGTCAGGAATCCCTGCACACATCTCTCCAGTGCCTGGGTTTCTCCCTTTTCTCCAAGGATACATATCCAATTCTTTACACACCTGATGTCTAAGTTCCAGGAGACAGGTTGGAATGCCGGTCGTTTTTGACCAAAATATTCAAATATGGATTCTTCTGATTCAGAGTATGGCAGATGCTTGTTAAAACCCTTTCTCCAGCACCTTCAGACAAAGGTAACACAGCTTTGTGGGGAGAACATGGTTGGCAAATGTTTCTCCATATTATCATAGTATATTTTACTTGTGACGTGCAACAGGAGGAGGTGCTCTCAGTGGTAGTTAAATGTTACTGCTGCCATCTTTGTTCCATGGTTTTGTGGCTTTATTGTTTTACAAAGGTCAGCATTAATTCAGCAATTTTCTCACCTTTATTCCAGTAAAAACCTTACCATATCCTTTTGTTCCTTGTAGTTTATTATTCCTAGCCTGGTGCCTGCAGTTCAAAGCTTAATAGAAATCCTAAGAAATATGAGAAATATGACCTGTCTGTGTGAGTTTAATACTTACACCAGTTCTGAGTAATTTCTTTTCCTGCTCTGTCCATAATTACAGCTGTACCTGAACGTCATGTGTAGTCAAGCCAAAGCCAAAGGAGCTCTGCTGATACCCTGCTTCCTTTCACTTTTAAAACTAAAGACAGTAGGAGAAGGATTCTCTCTTAATTTTGCAAGCACTTTAAATTGTATTTTCTCAAATTTATGTTTTACTCAACTTATATTTTACTCAAATTATATTTTGTTAGCTGGGACTAACTCTGGGCTTGACCATATCCTGAGCATTCTTGAGCAAACCAATGATGCTGAGGACTCCACCTGGTGAGGACACAAGCCTTTCTTAAGTGCTGTAGTGGGATGAATGCCACTGATGAGTGCAACACTGAAAACTGTGGTGTCAGAGTCCAACAGAAGCACTCAAGTGCCTAGACAGCTCTCTTTTTAAATCTCTTTGCCATGCCAGGTTCACCCTGCTTTGCTGCCCTCAGTCTTAGCAGGGCTTTCAAAATAGCTTTGACCTTTTAGGTGCCTTTCTTCTATCTTATGAGTGTGGCAGCTTCTCTAACGAACATCAGAGCTGGTGCTGACTCAGCTAATTTGATTGCTTTTTATGTGTTAATCAAAACTCTCATAGTAACCTGACCTTGACTAGGACATAACAATGAACGCTGCTCTGCTCTTCTCTTTCAGCACTGTGGTGGGATGTTGCAGTGAAGAAGGTCCTCTGGCCCACAGTCCAACCTTCCCAGTGACCCTTCCTGTAGCCTATGTTTCCTGGCAGTGGTTGCCCTCTGCCTTATTCACAAAGGCAAGGTGGCTTGCTCTTCATCACCTGAAGGGATCAGACTGTTAGTTTATTTCCCACCTCTTCTTTTTGGTCATCATGTAGCAAAACTTAAAAAAACCCCCACCAAACATACAAACTTGTAGAAAACAAACTTCTCTTGGAAACTGCAGGAGTCAGACTGAGGCCAGCTATTGATCTTGGAGTGCTTACTGCTTAGTGCCACCAAGATCATCAGCATATCTGCAATTAGCTACAAGATTGACAGAATGAAACCCATGGCTGCTTCTGTGCAGAAAAGACACAGGTTTGTTTGGTGCTTTTCTTTTTTCCCTTCTTTCTGTGCCACAGTCTCCTCTCCAGCAGCATAATTCTCCACAGCCTTTGAAAACCTGCATGTTTTTCTGTCTGTTCTCACTTCCCAGGTCCCGGTTGGTGCTTTGCAGCTGAGCACTATTCCCAGGGGACAAATTCTAAGAGGGTTTGTGGGAGCAGAAATAGAGATGTCTGAAAACTGGCAGGATCCTGGCACGCAAGGAATTAAAATATTTTCCCTTTCATGTTGATGCTGTTATCAGTGCAAGGCTGACATCCGAGCATGACCTGGAGATGGAGACCTCATTAGCACTGCTCTGGATAGGTGTGTTGGAGTGTATCCAGGTGTTTATTGTGTGGCTGTAGGTAGTTTCTGAGTGCCACTGACTGTGTCATCTCTGGGTCCATCTCTGTGTACCTACGCATGGGACCAGAGGTATTGTTGTATTGTCATTGCTGCCTCACTGAAGAGAGTTTTCCCTACTGTTTTACACTTTACTGCTTCAATTCCATCTCAAAATTGATTCATATTTTGCCCCTGAACCTCTTTATCTTCAGGTCTTTTTTAACCTCAATGACTCTATGATTCCTTGAAGAAGTGAGAATTCTGCACTGTAATGAGAGCAAAAGACTCTGGCCTGTTTGTCATGGGACAATTTTTTTTAAATGCCTCTTTTCACAGTTTGGATTTGTTAATTTCTCTGACAGTTCTTTATTCTTCTCTGGCTTAAATAAAGAAGATTCAGAGGCTTCAGACAGCCTTAAAATATCTGGACCTTGGCTGGGACAGGGAAAAGGCAAGCTGCAGCAGTGGAAAGAGAGAGCAGTCAGTGAAACTTCTCAGGCTAATAAGAGAGACAAGCTGGATATCTTACAGACAAAGTAGGAAATTAACCAAGATTCATTCAGTGAAAAGAAAAGTGTTGTCATTGTCACAGTGAGCAACTCACACATGCCTTGTAAAAGACAATATGCTTACTGTAGCCCATACTTTGAAGGTGCAAAGTGGCTTGTGGGCTTCTCTCTACCTTGAGCTTCCTCCACCCTTGACCATCTTGTCATGCTCTTAGGCACAAAGTGGTTCCATTTTGTGCCCTTCAGCGAAAGGTGGTTTCTGCTGTGAGGGAGTTACCCCCTTAAACTGACAGGAGCTTGGAGGAGAAGGAGGCAGAGGGATGCACTCTGGTGTCAGCCAAGCAGGTCAGCAATGCAGGCAGGCACAGGGCTCAGTTCTCCTCTCCCCTCCTGTGCTGTCCTGTGCCAGGGCAACAAGGTCACTGATAAAACCAATTTGGAAAATTAAGCTGTTAAATATAAATGTGATTTGGCTTTAACAGCCCTGGAAATCTGGGGAACAGGTCAGGTCCAGGAGGGTTATGTACAGCTATGTTAGGGAATAAATTGTTTCTCTGGAACGGAAATGATGGGAGATTGCAAATATTGGAAAAAAAAAAAGAAACCTACCAGAAATATTACAGCAAAATCCTGTATAAGCACACACAAAGCTTGCTGGCTTGTCTTTTCATGCAGACTGTGCTTTATGCAAATAAAACTAAAAAACACCCCAAATCACCTCAGAGAGAATGAGCAACTAATGCACATTCAATATAAAAATCCATGTGAGTTCTCTTCTTTTTTGGATGTTAGCAAAGGTCATCGAATCCTTTGAAAATTAATTCCCTTTTTAAAAATCCCAATTCCCCCAGATGCCATCAGATTGTTTCTTCCAATGACCACAGATACAATCTCAGAGCCAAATGCTGTATTGTGCATCTGCCAGAGCTGCAAATCACTGGCCTAACACCATCTTTCTGAAGCATGGATGCATCTTTGCTGCATGTTCTTGCTTGTTCTCTCCACTTAGTGCTTGTACTTAATCGTGTTGGTTCCCTCCCTGGTATCTTTGCTAAGAATGGGTTTGAGTGAGTGGCAAGTCCTAACTCCATTTCTGAGCTAACTGTATCTTTTCAAGTCTGTGTGGAAACCAGAGGATGCCTTTTGATCCCTCTTCATATAAACCAGTGTAAATCCTACCCTTCTTCCCCTTGCATGTTTTTTGGATCCAGTGGTTCATTTGGCTGCAGGATGAGCCCTTTGTGTTTTGTACAGTCCTTGGTACTGCAGGAGGGGTCCTTTCCTGTCTCAAGTGAAAGGATGGTCTCCAGATGCCAGGCAGTCCTGCAAACTGCCCTCTGCCCACCGATCTCCCTCCCCAGCTGATCCTGCCCTGCACTATTTCACCTGTCTTGGATGAATGGTGATTGCAAGGAGAGTGTATCTAGGGGTTAAAAATCACAGACCCCTCCCTAAATCAAGTGGGTTTCTCTTTCTGCTGACTTCCTTTCCCTTTGAGCATGCTTATTTTCAAGCTCCTCTGCATAGCGCAGAGGGTTGATTGCATTTGAGATTCTTGTGTGATCATATGAGTCCAGGAGCTGGTGTTTTAAGAGACAACAAATATTTCTGAGTCATGAGAGTTGGGGCATGGTGTTGTCTTAACTCTCTTCCCAGTGAAATCGATATAAATTTCCATGTGAGCAGAGATAAGTTGCTGTTAAGAGCTTTGTGGGGTGGACAAGCTGCTGGATTATGCATCTTGTTTCACAGAATCACAGAATATTAGGAGTTGGAAGGGACCTCAAAAGATCATCTAGTCTAGCGCCCCTGCCACAGCAGGATTCCCTAGACCAGGTCACACAGAAGTTTGTCCAGACAGGTTTTGAATATCTCCAGAGAAGGAGACTCCACAACCTCTCTGGGCAGTCTGTTCCAGTGCTCTGTCACCCTCACAGCATTGATGTTTATTGAAGTAAATTCTAGTCCTGTTCTGGTCCCAATAATGCTAAATCTCTACAGTTAGTCTATCCCTCACTCAGTGACAAGAAAGGATCCCTGTGGAGCAAAATCAAAGACTGTAAGAATGGAAAAGTCTATATGTCAAACCCCCCACCATCCACTCAAAAGAGGTTGAAGCTACCATCTCCATCTGCAGGTGTGCTCCAAGGGAGAGCCACCTGCGGATCTTAAACACTGCATCTCTTGTTTCATCCTGAATGTGTCCAGCTTCAGCTAGCTCAGCCTCAATTTGCAGCATTTTATAAAGGCTTGACCTATTTATAAGTCCCTTAAATTTAGTCCACAAAGATGAAAAGACCCAAACGTGCCAGTCACTTTGAAATATTAGTACAATTTATAGAGTCAGAATCTTAACAGTAAAACAAGGGAATATTTGCTCACTTTTTTTCTCCTCTTCCAAATTTTATTTCTACTTGGCTGTGACTTTTGAAAATAATTCCATTGCCCCTGTAAATTTCATTCATTCTGTGTCCTTAACCGTGTTCTCTAGCCTTTTCCCTCCCATAGATAGCAAGCTGGTGATGTGACCTGCATATTTGACATAACATCAATGAAGAAATAATGGATTGAGACCTTCTTTGGTGATAAAGCCCATTTTTTAGGATGGACAATTGGAATATGTCGGCTCTGATTGCTACATCAGGCAACAGCAGGTGCTTTGTCATCTCTAACTTTTATTTTCAGTAACATTCTCTTCTGCCTTATGGGATCGTTTGTCTTCTGTTGGTAAATTCCCATCTGCACCTGAATGAGTTTTCAGTGCAGGATGGATGGATGGATGGAGTCAGTCTCTGTCCATTTAGTCTTCATCTCTGTCAGCTCCCACGGTTTTGCATGTCACAAATTAAAGTAGGGGTCTGTTTACATAAACACCTCTCTCGCCAGTTTTATGCATCTCAATTTATCACTATTTTTTGTTTCTGGAGTGATGTTACACTTACAGAAGGAGAAAGCATTTTCATCAGGATGTCCGGAACATGTTCGTAAGTAATCTCTGGGTTTCGAAGAGCTGTGGGACCAAAATGACCTTGTTAGTCTATTCAGACCATTTTAAGTACCTGAAGAAAGAAAATATCAGCAAGAACATTTTGATGCAAAATCAGTTGGATTTCCCTGCAAGTCAGAAGACAATGTTTTAAGTTTTGCATTAAAAAAAATTGTAGTGTCATTATGTCTGATTCTTCAGGTATAAAAGCAATTCTAATGAGCTGCTAGGATACTTCTGGTCCTTCAGTTCAAATCCATGTAGCAACCTACAGCAGACTGTAGCTTTTTCATGATGCTGAGCTCACAGTGATGGGGCCAGACTGGTGATTACCCCTGTCTTCTCATTCTTTTTCAGGAAGGAAGAGCCCACAGGAGTATTTAGCAGGGAACAGCCCTTGTGCACTGCAATGGCTGTGCAAGGAAGCAAGTGCCAGAGGGTTTCTGGCACAGCTTCCAGGGCTGTGCATAATTCCATAGCTGTCCATGGTGGAGACTGAGTGATCCCTGCCTGATGGTGAGCTTGTTTCAGTCCTACTAAATTTTCTTTGTGTAACCTCTTCCAAAATACCTTTCACCTTAAAGGCACTGCATAGTCAGGCTGCAATATGACAGAAAAAATACCTAATCTGTATTTCCCCTGGTAAAGAACTTGTAGTCTAAAGCATGTGCTGCAAGCAAGTGCTATTTCTGTGTCTCACAGGCAGATCTCCCTTTTGCTCAGTTTTATCACTTCTAGAAAAAAAAAAAAAAAAGCTGGCTTTCCTTTAGCCTTGAAATGTCATGTTTTAAAAACACTACTGCAGACCGTGCCTCTAGTCACAGAACTTCAGAGCCATGTGTGTACATGCCTCTTATCTTTGTGCCATGAGTCTTGACCCTAGATTCACAGGCTAATTTCAGCCACTGTCAGGACTCATTCCAAAAAATATGTTCAGGTGCTTTGGTTCTGCTGTGGGTAAGTATCCTGCATGAACTCTGCTTCCCTGACACCTTCCATTTCCATCCAGCTCCTGTGTGCAAGGGGCCAAACCAGGCTGCCACTCCCATTCACCCACCTTTAGAACATACCAAATTTCAGAGTTATAGTTTTTGAGAGTAAAGCATAGAAAAAGTAATTTCTTCCCTCTGGTATCTGGTCACTAACTCTTTAGTAACTACTAAGTGCTGTGATATTAAGTGGCTGTTCTTGAGGATGTTTAATTATCTCCTGAAAGGCCTCATAGTGCTCCTAACAGATCCTCTGGCTCATGACACACATATTACTATCAGCCCCTTTGCTTCTGATTTTTCTTCCAGTAACACCAGGAAACGGCACAGGTCCTGCAAAGAGGAGGTTTTCACAACATGATCTCAGCCTGCTTCTGTTCCCAGTCCAGAAGATTTTTGTAGTTCACTGATCTTGAGTTGTTCTAAGTAGGTCTCTCTGTGCAGGGCAATGAAGCCACAGGTGCCTCCTCTGTGCTTGGGTTGTGGGAAATAGGGTTATTGCTTCAAAGCTGTTCCCCTCTTGGCTGTTTTAGGTAGCTTGACTATTTATCCCTGTCCTCACGTTGCCACTCTGCCTCCCTCTGCAGGGAGGGACCAAATCCCTGCCAGTGACATGGCGCTGCTGCTGCTTTCTCTCCTTGTAGTCGCCCAGTCTCCTGGGCAGGGATGTCCTCTGGCCTCCCAGACAAACATGGTGAAAAGTATGATTTACATGATGGCAGAAGAGCGTCAGGGAAAGCTGATCTTGAAGAACAAGTGCCTTTTCTGAGCGACCTTGGCAAAAACGGTCAGTTGTCTGCTTCATTTTTATTTCATTTTTAAGTCTGTGTGGATTTTAATTGCTGCAGCCTGAAATACATCTATTCTGATAGCTGATTACAGAGTGTGCCTGGTGAAAAATGGGGATGATAACTTCCCAGGGAATGACCAGTGCTTCAGACCAACTGCTCTGTTAACGTCTTGGCTGCCAGATGTATTTCAGAGCTGCACTGCTGCTTTTTATAAGCCGTGGAATACAGTTTGTAAGAGCAATCATCTTCCCAAATTGGTCGTTACCAAAGTTAATGACCTGTTTATTAGAACATCAACCTTGGCTTTGCCTCATGCTGTTAATTAACAAATCTGTCATTAACTGCTGGTACCCATGAATTTGTTCATGTGTGTGTTTGAGGGAAGAGAGTAGGGATGCTCCATTAGGTATGGCATATTTAAGGTGGTATCCCTGCATATTGGTAAGACCTCGTTCTTTTTCAGTTCCCACAGACTGCACCATTCACATGTTGTCCATGAAGCCGTCTAACCACTTTTGGGACCTGCTTTATTTTCTGTATTATCACAGGTGCTCCCTAGCCCTAGTATCCTGATATATTCTCAACAAACAGCTTTGCCCCGACTTTATCTCAAGAGTAGGTGTAATTTGTGATCGTTGTGCATTAGGAAATGCACTTAGAGGGACCAAGGGCTGACCTCAGAGCAGGGAAATGGTTTATGAGCGATACTTCTCCCTGCAATAAAATTGTTTTGCAAAAGGTGCCCGTAACTAATTAGCTATTTGTTATTTTCAAGAAAACTGCAATCTGTAATAGTGCGGCCTGACATGACATCTATCTCATTAGAGAGGGGCTGGAAAACCATAATTCAGGTGAGAATTACAGGTTTTATCTGCCTTTGTTGAGATGAATGTATTTTACCACTCCTTTCAGCCTCTAGTGTTAATTACACTGTCATAAAATGCCCTAGATGAATGAGGTTTCAAAACATACACGCTAGTTTTGGGTCCTTCCTTAGGTCTGTCATGAGCTGTTCCTCCTCCTGTTCGTATCTCTGCAGAGGCGGAGATCTCAGTCCAGACTGACTTAAATACTTGAGTGACTAAAAGTAGACAACAGGCCCTTTGGGTAATGCCCAGCATCAATGGGCAGGCCAGCAAAACCATTCAGAGGTGTTTACAGAGCAAGGGTAGCCGTCTCTGAGGTGACTGAGTTAGTGTCATGACCATCTGCCTAACAGAGACATCTTCCTACCACAGCTCCTTCCCATTCTCTACCTGTCTTGGCATCCCCAGCCTGGGTGGAGAGGATGGAGCAAGTGTGGATGGGCATGTGGCATGGGACGAACGTGTGGAGGTGAAAGGGGTCCTGGTGGTGATTGTGAAGCACTAGAGTAGCAGAGCTTCCTACAGCAATGAGCTCTCAGAAAAAATAATGAACTTGGGCTAAAAAATAGCTTCTTGGGCAGATACTTGATTTTTAAATCTGAGGGGAATCTCTTTAGTTCTAATAGGGCTGCTTAGGTATCTCAGAGTTGGTTTTCTGTACATGCTAAGATAGTTTGGTATCCAAATCCCTCTCAATTCACAGAAAAATTAGGTGTCCCTGTGTACAATTAAAAATCTCTACTTTAGAGCTGTGTTGGCTGATGCTGCAGATAATCTTTTCACGGTCACAGGAGCTAAACTTCCTGAAGTGCTGCTCTGAGCAGGGCATCCCAGCTCTCTAGCACAAATGAAGGGTGTGACACTGAGGTTACCACACTGGTTGCTGCTATTTACAGACACTGGCTGTAAGGGTTGTCAGCACCCAGAGCATCATGTTCTCTGGAGAGAATCACTGAGCAGTCCTTTTCCTTCCTTAGGTGCTTTCACCTTGCACTCCAGGTCAGCCAGGAGTTAAACTGTTTGTAAACAGGAGCTCCCTCACCTCAGGATCTGCAGACTCCCCTTTTCTTCTTTCTCCTGTGGTCCTTGCCGTTTTTGAATAATTTCTTTGTATTTCATGAGTGGACAAAGGAGAGGGGAGGAGTAGACTGTTGAGACCACGGTGTTTCATCTTTCAGGGACAGATGAAAGGTAAAATAAAATGTAAAGTTTGAGACATGCAGACATAATCTTGATCCTAGAGCTCATTCAACTGGCAAAAGATAAGCCCTTTGCTCTCCATCAGCCTTGGTCCAGTCTTAGTTCACATCTAGAAAAGCAGAATCAATGGGGTATTTTAGAGCAGGTGCTTCAAATCTATTTTTACCTTTGAAATCTACCAGTGGAAAAAACCCCTCTTCTAAATAATAATAAAGAAGAACACAATAAAAAAAAATACCCTATTCACAAAGTCTTCAAAGAAGGAATGTAATGAAAGTCTCTAATTTTAGAAGACAAGTCCAATTTTAGGGTCTACAATTTGAAATAAGATTTTTTTTTTTGTGACTTTAGCTGGCAGATGTCTTAGCAAGTGTGAACTCAGAGGTACTTTGTAGGCTCCAGGCTGCTCTATCACCTAATCAGAGTGCTGCTTCCCCTGGAGCTCTGGTGTGATACCTCCTATAAATAGCTAAATTAGAGAAGCCATCAAAACAACCTGCAGCTTTGACCAGCCACTGGGGCCTTTGTGTAAATGGGAGGAATGTAAATGGAAAATAAGCAAATGATTCTTCAATTTGTGGCAAAAAACCCTACCCTTCACATTCAGTGTTTGATGTGCTGATTATAATCAGGCTGCTTACTGACCATGCTCCCAGCAGAAGTGGGGGGCAGGATGCAGCTGAACACATCGTGTTTTCAGTAAATCATTTCTTTAAACCAGAAGCCTCCTTACCAGCTAAAGACCTTCTCATCTTAAGTGCATCTGGCATTGTCAACAAATCCCGTGTCTTTTCACTTGATTGATCATGGACTTTAAAGAAGTGGTTATTTCCCTGATAAATGAGATATCATATGCATTCATCTGTTCCAGAACTGCTGTAGGTAATTAATCACTGCCATCAGCTCATTACAGCTCTTAAGGATATGTGTGGCTATTTTCTAAGCTAACAGAACAAAAACTCCATGTGGAAGGTTAATAGCACTTTTAAACCCAAAGTGACATGGCAGTATAAGTCAGCCACTGCCTTTTAGATTTGGTACTTTCATCACAGAATGTCTTGTGCGACCTCTTGCCTGGTCATGACAGGCGAAGGCTGCAGCAAGTGGGGAGTGGAGCAGCTGTGGTGAGATCTGGGGAGCTATCCTTGCTGGAGGTGCAGAGCTCTGTGGGTGCCACCAGCTGTTTCTCACCCAGCTTTGTCAATGTAAAGCACAACCTAAGGCTGAAAGCAGATCACAAAATGTGTCAAACACATGGGATCCCTCGGGTGAACTGCTGATGGACCTCAGCAGTACACTTGTGATCATTTTGTCTTCTTTCAGCCCTCCTAGCAGTGGATGAGAGTGGACCTGTTTGATAATGGTGACGGATGTTCACTTCAGGAGAGGTGATTGCCACTCTACTAGTTTGCTAGCCCAAGCTCATGTGTCTTCACTGTTTTCTTTCAAAGAGTTCTCTTCAAAAGCAGCAGTGTAAGATCAACTCTGGCTTGCCGAGCTGTTGGGAAAGATTATCGTGAATTTTTTTGTTTCTGCCAGCAGTGGCCACATCAGATAGGCTGAAATCTCTCGCCTGCATGAGTGCAGCTCCCTGGGAAGTCATGGACCTCACACCTCGCTAACTGATGCTGTTCATCTTGATATATTACCTCCTACTGAACCTCTCTCTTTTTCAAAGCCTTTGGGAAGAAGTGCAGATAAATGGTGAAAGATTTGTTTTCTTTACCCACACAGTTCACCCACTGGTTTGTACAAATGCCTGCAAGGTGTCTTGAGTCTGGTTAGGCTCTGTTCACCAAGCAAACATTCTTGGAGGGACCAGTAGAAATGATCAAACACCTAAGAGAATTTTTTCAGTATTAAATTAGAGCCTTTACTTGCAGGATCTGTTCAAGATGTGGTAGTAATGACTGCAATTGGAAAAGAAGCTACCACATCAAACATTTGGGAAAGTACTCTAGAAGAATCTTTTTCAAAAAGGCAGACTCTTATTTTGCCTGCTTCTCTGGGTTTCTGAGTAGCATGAGCACAGTATGTGTGGATAGCAAGGCTTTCTGGAGGGTGGCAGCTGTAGGGTGCAGTTGTTTTTAGCAATGTATTCCTGAGTTTTAACAAAGGTGAAAACCATCTGATTCCAAGACCATGATGTTCAAGTGTTTGATTTGGGTTGTGTCAGAGGAAGGCATAAAAAGGTTTTAGCTTGAGGGGAAAAGTAAGCAGCATCCTCCCTGTCTTTTCAACAAAGACGGTGAAATTTTATGGGTTTAGGCATAGGCAAAGTAAGCGTTTGAAGAAGGCCGAAGGTTATGGAAACAACTAAGATGGTGACATTGGCAATAATGTGACAGTTGAGACAAGTTGTCCTTTAAAAATTACCAGAGGAATTTTACTCCTGGTTTTCTCTTGTCAGCTGTAGTAATCCTTCCACTAATGAAATATGGAAGAGCTCTGGCAGGGACTTCAGGTTGTAGCTGCTTCTCAGGAGAGGCCAGTACAGGCAAATCAGGCCTTGATCAAGTAAAGGATCTCATCTCTTCTTTAATTTGACATTAACGAATAACCACATCTTCAAACAAGAGCAGTTTGCTTAAGTCTGCCCTGCAAAAGATGGTCTTTAAGCATCAAATGTCCTTTCTTCGACCTTGCTAAGAAATCCAGACACATATGTGTTTGCAGGGAGCCTGTTCACAGAGCAGAGAGACGACCCAGAAATCAGGAGAGGACAAATGGGAGTTTGGTTTCACTTCAGATGAAGCCAGAGGAGCAATGTGCAGAGCTACAGGGAAGAAGAAACAATGCAGGCAGCTCTGCTGGACAATGACGTACTAAAAGCCCCAAAGACTTGGGTTTGTTTGAAGGCTGCTGAGGGATATGAACGCATACACTTAAAAGGAGATGCCTCTCAGACACACAACAAAAACAGGCCAGCCCTGTGAAAGGAAGGAATAAAACCAGCTTGATGTATTCTGAGGGTGAAATTAGAAAGCAGACATGTATAAAAGCCAATGAGCAAACTGTGCAAGTCAAGCAAGAGGACATGCCCTGTATTCTTTTAATAGTTGATTACTTAGCAGAGTACACAGTATTTGACACTGATGCTTGAAAAGCCTCCTGCTGCTTAACAGTGCTCAGCAATGAAATGCTATAATCTGTTAGTGCACCACACTGGCACTGGAAGCCAGGATTTGCAGGGGAATATTTCCCTTCAGTCTGTTGTTTTGCCTGAAGAAAGAGAAACTGTGGCTTCTCTCCACCCTCTTTTCCTTGATTAAGTGTCCCCAGCCCTGACTGCTGCTCCCTGAGCATTCCTCCTGCCTGTTTTTTCCTTACAGTAAACCTTTCCTAGTGCTGCTCAGACTGCAGAGGGGGTGGCAAGGATACATGGAAGATTGCAGCTGTAGGTAGAGGGGAAAGTTAGTATTTTCCACACTGAGGGAAAGAGGCAGTGCTGCAGCAGAGGGTGGAAGGGAATGGCTCTTCTGCAGGGCTTTAGGGATCTGGCTGAAGGGTGCTGAGGGGAAAAGATGTTCCTTCAAACAACAGGCTGGAAGGATGACCTCAGCAGCATTTGGAGTTGGCAGAAGGGATACAGAACAGCTCCAGCAAAAGATGAACTCATGAGGCAGGCAGGAGAGGCCAGATCTTAGAAATGTTACATAGTAGATGTCCAAGAGCTGGAGATGCCTTAGGGTGGGGAGAAGGCCACATTAAAAACCAAGAATGAAAGGAAGATAAGGAGTTTAGTGTCCTTTGCTAAATGCCTGGGTGCAGAATTGATGGGAAAGCTGGAGCAGAACACTTGTGTTTCCACCACAGCACTGCTATAAGCTATCCTTGACAATGCATTTCTTTACTATTTCTATCCTTCAGTAGTTATAGCAGTAGCTGTTTGAATTAATTATGATTAATTTAATTATAGGTATTAACCAGGTCTTTTTAAAAGTGAATTATAGTTTCCTTCAATAGTTTGTGGTGGTTAAGAGCTAGTAATTAAGGGTTTGAATGAGGGCTTGACAGTGCATTTTTCCATAATTGAAATTCCCCAGCAAACCCCACAGTGTTTGCAATCCAGCACACAGCCATAAGCTTTCTCTGCTCTTTTTGGTGGAGACATATATATAAAAGGTAGGTACCATGCCTTTTATCAATCTACTACTGAATACCTAAGATGTGTAATAATTAATTTCATGTGTTTATCTACCTGTGTAGTTCAGTCTTAAAAGGGCTGGTAGGGAGATGGTGGTGGTGTGGGTTTGAAACTCAAGTGTCAGTCCCATTTGTATGGGAAGGGGAGAGGGTTTGCATTTAGCCCAAAGCCTCTGGTTCTGACCCTCCGAGGGGGAAGAGCCTCTTGAATGCTGCCTGGAGGACATTTGTTAGAGAAACTCAGGTTTGGGTTTTTCTTTTTCACAGAAGATACTTTTGTGGATTGTGCATTCTGAGAGCTTGGGTGCCAGTAATGTGGTCTCAGGCATATTTTCAGAGCAGGAGCACTGAGCCCTGGGTGCTGCTGCTTTGGGGTGAGGGCTTCTGCCCAGCCAGGCTACTCTGCCATTTTGACTTGGCTGCGTGTTAGCTTTAAATAAATGTTAGCTCTTTAATCTTGCTGGAAAATACTATGCTTTAGTCAATCTTCAGCACTCCTTGTGGTTTCCATTTAGAGAAATACTAACTCCTTGGAATGGCTTTAGAGTAAACAGAAATAATTTAACCTGTGCTGTGCTAATTCAAAAGCACAAACTCCCCTTGGTATGTGGTGACAGAGGAGTGTCAAAGGCTGGTGGTTACAGGCAGCACCTGCTTCTGGGGAATGCCTGTCATTTTGGGACTGGCTCTAGGTATGCCCAGCCATCCAGATGGGATTCTGTGGCTTTTAAATTCAATGGGAAAATGAGCAGGATAACCAGCTGATTAAGGACAGGTTTAAGGAGCCTTTAGTTTGCTCAGCACGAAATCTGAACATAAGGAAAAGCTTCTTTGCTGTGATGGTGCTGGGGCCCTGGCTCGGACTGCCTAGAGAGGTTGTGGAGTCTCCTTCTCTGGAGAGATTCCAGACCCACCTGGAGATTATCCTGGGCAACCTGCTCTGGGTGACCATCCTGGAGCAGGGGAGGTTGGACTAGATGATCTCCAGAGGTCCCTTCCAACACTTACCATGCTGGGATTCAGGGATTCTGAGATTCTCTGAAGTTACCTATAATTTCTGCATGTGTCCTGCTGCTTCCATGCTAGATTCAGGCTCTATTTGCAGTGAAATTTGGCACAGGATGCAACAAGGAGAAAAAGTCCATTTCTGGGGTTGTGACAGGAGCTGGGTATTAATGGAAGCTTCACGCCTGGCAGGCAGTGGCTGGGGATGTTGGCCTCTCCTGCTTCCATGCCACGGCTGGATAAACACACCACAGCTCCAATGGCTCCCCAAAACTAGGGGAGGTTTATGCAACACTGTCTCTTGGCTTTGTACCAGGCCAAGCCATCTGTTATGTGAAAATATACATCCATTCCCTGCCATGGGATAAAATGACACCACTGGAAAGGAGTGAACAAGGAGGAGGAACACAGTTTGGCTCAACTCAAAGGTGATGTCACCTAGGTATGAACCCAAAGGTGTATGGTCATGGGGGAGGCAGCAAATGCTGGTCCTTTCACACGTCTTCTCCAGAATTTTCCTGCAGCCGTGGAGGGAGGAAAAGGCTTAACATTGAATTTGCAGTCTTTTGTCAGGTTGTCACAACCTTAACATTATTTAAATGTTATTTTTTACTCTATGAATTTGAATTATCCATGGATTCGATTCATTACCAACACATGCCTAGTAGCCAGTTTCTAAATTATGTTGCTGCTGACTTGAATTATTATAAATAAGACTGTGCCAAATGTCAATTGATTATTCAGGAGTAATCAATAGAGAGAGAGAGAAAAGACAGCTTTAGTTGACTAACGGCAAATGACTTTTATTCCACAGCCCTAGAATTTAGAGTAAGGTGGTAAGTCAGGCTGTATGCCTTGGGGGTTGGCTCAGAAGTTCTCAGTCTGGATTTGCTTTGGGTTTCCAGCTGTGGTGATGTCAGTGGGGGCTGTAAAATCACAGCTGGAGGTGCCAGAGGTGCTGGAGCAGCCAGGCTCAGTGGGCTCCAGCTGTGTGATGTAGGGCTCTTCTGTACCTGGGGATGATGAGCCCTGTGGGGCTGGGACAGCAGTGGGTATTGGATGGGTGGATGGGTGTTTTGTCTGGACAGGGATGACCTGGATGTTCCTGGAGCTCCTTGAAGTAAAACAGGTATATGCTTCTTAGAGGTGTATACCACCTGCACACATCTGTGTGCAACCAGAGCAAACCTGAGGCAAGTGGTATGGCATGGCATGGCTCAAACCTGATCAGAAAAATGCTGTTTGCTTCATTCCAAGCTGATCTGGGCTACCCCTGACCTCCAGCACCATTCCGTTTTATAATAGCTAGCCTGACACTAAGCCATTAAATTCACAACCATCCCACAGCAGTGAGGTGCTTGTGTTGGTGAAACCAGACTGGAAGGATGGAGATTTGGTTTCTTTATCTGCTGTTATTAATTAGCCATATGGAGGATGGTAAACATCCCTGGGGAAAGACTGGCTGTGACAGTATGCCTTTGGGTGACATTTCCTCAATGGTTGTGGATTGGCTTTGGGATGTGCCATAGGCACTTAACCCAACACAGCTCTTGTCCTTGGCTCAGGGAACCATTTAATGCTGAAAATGACTCTGCACTTCTTATCTTGCAGTAAGAATTGGGAGAAGATAATGGTTGATGCAGCTTTTCTTGCGGCTACTCTCTGAGCTCTCACTGCCATAGTTTGAACTCAGGCCTAAGGATGCTGCTGTCTCTGTGCTGCATGAAGCTTATGGGCAGCTCCTCATACCAGACCACTGGTGAAGAACATGCCTGGCAAAAAATGCTAAGGGAGTGCTTTTGGACAAGGCAAGGGTAGGTGTACTTTGTTCTCTTGGGGGTGCTTAAGCACAGGCTTAAACTGGTGGAAAAAGCTCCTCTCAGCATTTAAATAAATATGTAAGCAGGGATGTTAATGCTTGCAGATGGTGATGGTGGGAATGGCAAGCAAACCACTGCAGAGAGTTGCAGGTTCTCTCCAGCTTAGCAGCATGTGCAAGTATCAGTATTTCAGCTGCTAGAATATTATTTCTTTTAATTCTTTTCTCCTATGCAGTCTTAACTGAAAGGGAAACAATAATGTTCCTGTAGCTATGTGGTCAAACAATTAAACCTTTCTTGGGTGGGTTACCTCTTCACCTAGAGCGCTCATGTGACAGGTGAATAGGATGTCCCTTCAGACTGGCTGCCAAGAAGTTCCTTGTGCTAGACATCCACAAGCCACCCAAGTGACAAGATGTTCTGGATGTGCTGTACATTCACTGCATGTGCTATCAAGGCTGCTGATATCAGAGCAGCTCAATCTGTGAAATACCATGGTGCAGGAATGATTAACATCCTCCTCCTAAGAGGCTAATTTCTGTGGTGCAGTGTGTCGCTCCAGAAACTTTCTATGCACTAGATTGGGTTTTTTAAAAACAAAAACAAACCCAAGAATTAATTGCTTGGCTTGAAATGTAGTGGAATAACTCAGGAGAACTAGGCTTTTAAATGTGACATAAATCAATGGGAACCCTAACTTGGGATTTTCTGCAAGCAATCCACAATCAATGCACTTCCAAGCATTGTTTTCAAAAAGCACCTTACTTCAAACCCTGGGAACAGCATCCATGGCAAAAGTAGTGTTTGGGGGTTTAAAAATTTTATTTATTTATTTTAAATTTCCATTTATTTTTTGTCTTGCTCTTTCTGCTATGCTGTCCCTGAAGCTCTGCGGTGTGCATGTTTCCAGAATGACTACCTGGTGATTATTGTTTGATGCCGTGGGCTGTGGAAGGTGGTTTTAAAGCAGCAAATGGTAAAAATGGGGATGGAGGTAAGTCCACTGCTGTGCTAGCTGATCCTCACTGGAGGATGTATTCAAAGGGATGTATTTACTTACACGTGGGCACTGAGTAAGATTCCTGCAGAGACATCATATCATGGTTGCTGCACAGTTCATGTTATAAGCTGTTGGATCTAGTTCTTGCTTGTGCTGCTGCACAATGTGGGGAAAAAAGAAAAACAAAAAACCCAAAAGGAACAAAATAGAGCAGAAGTTGCCAGTGGGGGGAGTTTTCAGCTTCCCAAGGATGTGTAAACTGAGTTTCTGTCTTCCGAGTTGAGGTTCCTGCAACCTCTGTAGCAATATTCTATGATTCTATGAAATAACTCTGTGCAGTGAGATAAGCCAACCTCTGGGCAAGAGATAAGAAACTGCCCAAGGACAATGTTCTGGGCTGCTGCTGTGACTTGGCTCCTTGTGCCTGCTGCAAGGGTGATGTGGTGAGTACCAAGACTATGCACCCAGGACTGTTGGGAAGAGACAGTCTGTAACAAGTGATTGTGCATTTGCTGTGGGGATTTGTTGTTGTTGTTTTAGTTTTGTGGGGTTTTTTTCCTTTCTTAAATTTTCCATGGTCTCTCGTCCTAGTGGCCTCTGATGAACTCTCTCAACAGCTGCAGTGGAGGGAGATCTTATAGTTTGAAGAAATGGTCACTAATAACATGTTCTTTAAGTGGAATAAAAGACATGCCTGAAGGTGAGTAAGAGAAGTATCTTGAGGAGGTTTGAGGCTAAGGTGGATTTTTACATGAAGGCGATCCACCACAAAACATCCATCACAAGCAACTGCTGGCCAGTTTTACAAGCTTGACTTTCTCTGTGCAAAGGGGAGGGTGTATTGTAACACAAGTCTGTGGTGGGAAACTTGATGGAGGGAGGGAACTGAGCACAAGTATTCTTTTATCCAGGAGATTGGGACTGCCTTAACTGCAAAGGTCTGCTTGCTGGAGATGCTCTCTCCTCTTTGGGTCCATACTGTTTGGCATTGCTGGTGACTCTTGCTGTGGTCTCTGGAGTTAATAACTCTCCTGTACTTACCTCATTCTTGATCACTATTAGCAGGGTGGTGCATCTGTAGTTTGGGCTGTGTTAACATTGCTCTTCTGGCATAATGGAGCTGAAAAAGCAAAACACTCACCTTGAGGTATTCTTATTGCAGCTCCAAAACTTGAGAAGCACATCTGCAACCTCTCAGGCATTGAGTTTGGCTGGAGGAAGGCGATTCCTAAGCTGGCCCTGCAGTTACAAGCTTGGTAATTTCCCCTTTTTTTGCATGTTAAATCAGAATATCTTTTTTTTCCTACTACTCCATTCCCTGGACTCATGTGGTTAAGGTTGAAATTGCTTTTCTGTTCAATTAAAGAAATACCTTTTAAGTAAAAAGGGTAGAAAGAACAGAATAACTGCCATTTTTTCAGGTTAATTAGGGGAAATTTCTGAGCTACTCCCAATCTTTAAAATCATATGAATATGTGAAACTCTATTTCAGCATCTCTTTTGTCCTAATTGTAGAGGGAAAATAATAAAAAAATTTTTTCAATTAAATATTGAAATGCAACTCCCTGCATCTTTAAATCAAATTTCATATTTAGTTTTCCTACACAAGTATGAAGTGTCATGTCTTTGATCAGTTAAAAATTAAATCAGCATCTGTCTAAAATGCTACTTCACCACAGAATCCAAACCAGGGGAACACATTTTGTTTCAGATTTTCCTGTGCAAAAGTATTTTTTAACTTGTATTTTGCAAAAATAATTAAACAACATTAAGTCCTCAAACAGTTCTTCTGTTAGAACTCATGACCCAAGGCTAGCCATGGCACTCTGAATAGTACAACCCAAAACCTGATATAGACTGTGAAAATGATGCTCAACAAGGAGCTGATGCGACTTACTCACGTGGTGACTAATAATGAACCAGGATTTGTTCTGCCTAGGCTGCCGCAGAGCTGCAACTTGCTCTGAACAGCAGCAGCGCATGGAGTAGTCACACAACGGAGCAAGACCTGGTGTGGTGAGTTGAGGAAAGATGCTGATCTCTGCCAGAAACCCACCCTGAGAGGAAAGGGAGCAGTGGCAGTGGCAGTCTGCGAGCTGGAGTTGCCGTGTCTGTGTCCTGTCAGGGAGGGGAGGCCAAGCCCAACGCAGGCATAATCGGTTTAGTATTCCCCTTGGGTTGTTATAAACAAAATCAATATGTACTAATGACTGCAGCAATGAATTCCATCATGCTTCATACAGTAACGTTCTGCTCTCTGCCAGCAGTGGCTTGACAGAGAGCAATAGAGTTTACCCTTTTAAAGTTGTAAATTACGATGAAAATGCTGAGCCTCATGGTAAAATACATTCAGGGATGATTTTAAGCTTGGGAAATATTGGTAATACTTTCACTAAGCATACTATTAAAATAAATAAATAGTATTTATTGCTTGGTTTCCCAGCTGCAGCTGGGTGAAGGAACATGGCGTGCATGTTTATCATGCTATTCGTGATTTCATAATGTTTATCTAAAATTGATTCTCAAAGAAGCCATTTGAGAAGCTTATTTTTTCACATATCTGTCCAAAAAAAACCACCTTCCTCCTGAGCAGATTTCTAGCAAGTAAAATCTTGATTGAATGATTGATTTTTTTTAATTTTAATTTTTTTTTTTAGTGCTGTTTAGTTTAGAAGCTCCTTTTCTATTTTGAAATTTCCTCTTGCCTTTTAATTTTTTATTTTTAAATTTTTTTTATATGCTGGCAGATAAACATTTGGCAGTTGGATTAAATGGTTCAGCCCCAAATGAAACATTTCAGACTTTTTTCTCATATTAAATTCCACACTTGAACACTCAGTGCTTTCCTCCGAATAGCAATGGAATGCTGAAATTACAGGAGTCTCTCACAAAGTAGAAATACAATTCTTTTTTAATGTCTATTGCCAAATATTTTTCTCAATCTTTGAAGGCCATAAGAAGACAAAGAAATCCAAATGCTTTGAATTATACACTTATTATTAAAGTCCATCTACCTGAGATAACCCCAAGAGTCATTTTTGGATAGCTCTTAGCTGTATCGAAGTCACCTTTGCAAACTCCACCAAGCTGTGCACCCTCTTGGCCCTTGAAAGGGACTTTTAAGCCACAAGTGTGCATAATGGCTCTGGAAAGGATCTAGATAAAGCACAGGAGAAAAGAAAAATAATTGTTGTTTTTCAATATTTAAGTTAAGTTTTTCTAAAGCATAACCATCCGTACAGACACATTGTATTGCTCCTGGTGCTATCTGAGCCACCCTTGTGGAGGGACAAATCCATCCGAGTCACCTCCTGCAACAGGCTCAGCTCCAAGCCTGGCACCACTTTTAGAAATTTTCCTAAACACTCCTTACAGTGACTCAGAGTTGTTTGGGTGTGAATAATCTGGGTTTTCTGTGCCCCAGGGCAAATGGGATCCAGTCCTCTTTCACAATAATAATAGCTTCTCATTGATCTGGAAGTGAAGCAAGCTGCCAGAAGCCACAATCCGAGCGTGTGTTGAAGCTGAGAATAAATCAAAGCTGCCATAGCATTTGCAAAGCTCAAACCTGCCCTGCTGACTTGAATTCTGTGCAGTATGCCAGCACAGCATCTGGGCAAAGGAGGTAAGAATATGTGCAGATTAATTCCTGGGCAGCTTTGGCCAGGGGGAAAGTCCTGACTTCTTGTGGTGCTTCACAGCCAGCTATGTGCTGGAGTTTGGCTCTCCAAAGCCAGACCTGTACTACCCCAAAGCAGCAGCTTTCCTGCTGTAGAGGGATGCTTTCTGCATTTCCTCACTGCATGTGACAAAAGGAGTCAGTCTGTTACCTCATGCTGCTTTGTCACTGTCCCATGCTATAAAGACCTCTATGGTGCTCAGCCATGGACCTTTTGGGTGTGAGTCCATCCATTCTGGAGAAGACCTGTCATGAGGCTGTAACGGAGCACAACTAACAGCACTGTATTTAAAAGGCTACCTGTTGCAAACCCTGCAGTCACCTGAAGGCTGACATCTG
Source organism: Galbula dea (assembly GCA_013399015.1). Classification (NCBI taxonomy): domain Eukaryota; kingdom Metazoa; phylum Chordata; class Aves; order Piciformes; family Galbulidae; genus Galbula; species Galbula dea. The sequence goes on from VWZX01007829.1 coordinate 260,733, forward strand.
GGTTGCAATACGTTGCTCTGAGTTTTTTCAGGTTAAGTTCACTTGTATAGAGAAGACCAAACATGTAAAGATTTAAGTCTGTTTTGTCTTATGGTGCCCTGACTCTGAAATAATTCCTAATTTAGGGGTTGTACTGTACTCTACCATCCCAGAAGAGCAGTAGTTCATCAGGATGACTGAGCCTTCTGCTTAGGGCAGAGCCTGCTTCTTCCCAAAATGTGTTGCTTGCTTCCATCACTTGACTGCTGAGCCCCTGCTAGTAAATGAGCTAAAATATGCTATTAACAATAGGCTTGGTCTTTTCTGTGAGCTAGAGCTGGAGGTCCAGCTCTAGTCCCTGGGGACAGGGACATTCTCAGTGCTGTGACCCATGTGCTAACATCTCAGCACTGCCCTTGAGCTGGACTTTGCTGTTCCACGTGCAAATGGATTGCAGGTAGCAGGATGGTGACTCTCTACAGCTCTGTAGGAAAGCTGTCCATCTTCCACATGAGCTGGGGCTGAGGTGTGTGTAGAGAGTCGGACATTGGTTGGTGCAGCGGCAGAGATGCATCCCTTGCCAGACGACAGTAGCTGTCTGGGTCAGACTAAGGGCTCCTCAGTGTGCCTGGCCAGGGCATGAAGCTCCCCTACATCTCCTGGTCTGTGGCTGAGGCATTTTGTGAGCCACAGGTAGCATCTCTTTCCTAACCTGAGGAAGGATTTTTCTTCCATTCATTTCTCAAAATTCTCAGAACTGTTTTGGCATCTGTAGTATCCCATGGCTCAGCTGTACAGCCCAACCAGACATCTTGTGTAGAAGCACCTTTCTATTGGTCTGCTCTTGAACTTAATGTTTTGAGTTGGTTTTTTTTTTTGTTTTTACTTTATTGGATGGCCTTGATTTTTTTGCATCAGCAAATGCTGAGCAGTCATTCCCTACACCCTTCTCCGTGTTGCTCATAGTTTTGCAGAGCTTCACCATATTGCCTTTTCCAGGCTGGAGCCCTGTTCTTTTCAAGTCCCTCTCTACATGGAAGCCATTTCACTCTTTTAACCATTTTTACTGCCCTTCTTTATCCCTCGTCCAGGTCTCCTGCAATTTTTTTGGCATGTGAGGTGAGCTCTGAGACCTTTGTATCGTAATACCAGGATGATTCCCACTTCCTTCTCTGGTGCTGTCAAACTAGGAGGACTGTGGGATTAAACAAAGTGGTGCTCCATGGTATGAATGAGTTGGCCCCATCCCAGGCTGTAACTTTCAGTACCAAGCCATGGGGCAGACTTGCCCAGGAGCCCAGTACATTTCTTATCACATTTGAGAATCTGCAAAAGGCATTCCTCAAGTTTTTATGTGTAAAATTAGGATGAGCAGCTTGTTTCCATCTACACCAGTGGACTGAGTGGAGAATAAAAGCTGCTGTGAGTGCATCGAACAGAGACATGATCTGTCCTGCCACTTTAACTGTCCCTAATGTAAAGGCCTGAGCTGTGTTTCCCCAGAAGGCGGTGGGCAGCACATTGGTCCTCTGCCTCTCAAACTCACCACCCTGCAGCCTCATCCACACAAAGGCACATTGCCGTCTTCCACCCTGCTTCTGCAGCTAAAAATGTCCTCCACTGGTCCTGCCTCAGCCCTGCTCTGCTTCATGCTGAAGAGCTGCGTTGAGAAGGGACAGGATCAGACAGCCCATTACATTTCCAGTTTGTCAACTGTCTCAAGGCTGTCTGCAGAAATTAGTGTAATATCATAACTTGTCTGAATGTGTGTATGGCATTACATCCCACAAAACAATAAATTGCATTTGCGTTAGGGCATGAAGCTGCTAGCAATGCCTATGTTAATTTTCCATGGTTTATTAAGAGAATCATAACAATGCATTTTATTTATGCAGGATATATTCAGAGATTTATCTACCTCCCTAGTAATGCATTCAATTAGAATGGTGACATTAGAGATGAAGATTAATCTATCAGCATTTCTACTGCATCTTAGAGTCAGGATTATATCACAAAAGGAATTAGTTCAGTGGTCTCTTCATAGATCCATTTTCAGGGCTGTCCTTCACCGGCTCATTGTCAATCACAGTCACCTAGATAGATTCATGTCTGTGTCACTTTTCTTCTTGTTCTCTTTGCTATAAACAATGCGACACTGGGAATTTGAATGCTTAGCAGGGTCTGGAAAAGTAACTTGTTCTACTGCTTTAATCCTTGCTTTTGGGAGTTGCTTGGCCAATAGTTCATGTTTCTTCCACGTCTGTTGAAATAATCCTGATAGCGACATCATGGGATATTGCAAAGTCCACATCATCCCACTGTGGCTCAGATTCACTGAATACATCTGAGAGAATACAAACTTTGTCATTTCTTCTGGCTTATGTCTGTAATCACACAACTTGCAAAGGAGGCAAGTACTTCTGTTCTGCAAGCTCCAGTGTGCTGGAGTTGGCAGGGCTGCAGCCTGCCATTTCATGACACCACTGAGGGACAGCACAAGCATTGGGCTGCACCCTTCTGTGGACTCAGGTGAGATGGCAGCCTAAGCCAAGCAGCACATCTTGATGGTTCTTATTTTTTCTTTTTTTCTCTCTTTTTTTTTTTTCCTCCCTCTGTGCTTTCTCTCTTTGGCTTGAAAAACACGTGGCTCTGTTCCCATGTGCCTCAAAGTGTTCAAACATGATCGAGGCATTCTTTTGGAAGACTTATCAGCCTTACATACCCACAAATTGCTGCTGGTTTCATTGCTTATCTCTTTTGGCTATAGTTCTCAGATTTTTTGAAGGTATGTGCTTGACTGGAATCAGTTTGCAATTTAAATAGTTCTTACTTTATGTTAAATATCAGGAGACTCATATGGGTTTATTTGGTGTATATGAAAAGATGATCAAGACAACATGTCAAGCAGCTCATCCCAGATAGACAGTGCTCCCTGCTGAGGCTTTATCTGATCTACGTGGGTTCAAGTCTGTTTTCTTTCTTTTGTGCTGGAGAAATGCTGATTCATCTTTTGTCTTTATTTTTCCTCATGCTCCAGAAGACTTCTGATTCAATGTAAATGGGATTTTTACCTTAGGTGGAGAGAACCAGGGAAAATTATGGTTTGATTTATCCCAGCATTGGATAGCACTGGTAAAACAAGCCTGAATTTTCAGCGTTAACTCATGCTTTTTTGATGCCTGACCCAGCACACCAAAGAGAGCCCTGATCCTCACCATAGGTGTCCCTAAGTTTGGCCCCTCTAAGTTGACATTCATATTTGAGGATATAATGTTTCCTAATTCCTGTATGGAATAGGAATTTGCTTTTGAAATTTGGCATCAACCAGAAGTGACAATTTATATTACTTTGAGCAGATGCTACTTGCAGACTGAGGACCCTAGTAATGCTGGTGAAGGTAGGACAGAAAGAGGGTCAAGAATAACAGGACTATAATAGACTAAACTCTAATCTAGTTTATGGAAAAAATTCTGGGGGTTTTGTCTATCCAGAACTAGAGCTTCCTATATTCTGTAAAGTTTCTATCGTTATTTACATCTCTTCAGGCAAAAAATGCTGACCTGCAATGCCAGGTAGTCTAAGACAGGGAGTGTGAGTCTTGCTCATGAGGCAGGGGAAGGAAGCAAAGCAGATTAGTTGACTTTTGGTTCTGAGTGTGATCTTCTGAATGGGAAGTTGTTGTCTATTTGAACCCTTGGATGTTGTAAGAGCATAAAAACCTCAGGCTCAGAGATTATTTAGGATGGGTTTCTGATACAGGCATAAACAACCTTCAGATCACACAAGTCAAATACCTGTTCCTGAAGAGACTTAGGATGAGCTCAAATAATGTCAGGGCTCTCGTGTGTCATATGCATAAGATATGTAACTAAAACTAAAGACAAGGCTGGTGAAGCTTGCATCTAAAGTGGTGTTTCTGTAGCAGCAAGTAGAGGACTGTGAAATTCTCCTGCTTGGCAACTGCAAGATAGATGGAGAGTTTACCACACTTAAGGGACCTATGAGCGCAATGTTTATTTTCTGAGGTTTCAGCAGTGCCTGATGCTCATCAGCAGGAAAACCTCATTGTTAAAATGATGAAACTATTTCAGGCTACTGGTTTTGACCTTTTGAGTTGGCATGAATAAAAGCCAGGTTAATGAAATATGTCGCTCCACTAGCAAGTCAGGAAAGCAACTTGTCTGCTGCTCAGAAAACAGTAAATGCCACAGAGATTTATGCAGAGCTCTGGTGTTGCTCCAGAGTCACGTGAGCCCTCTATACATGAGACATGGAATTTCCATGGGGAAGTCACCACTTGGCTCTAGTGAAGCTCACAGCCTCTGATAGTTCAGGGTGACAGATAACAGTGGTCATAATGATTGTGACTTGCTTGCTAGGAGACACAGTCCATTTAGTGTTCTTGCCCTTATCACTTGCTGGTTTCAAAGCAACAGTGCTGAAGCACAATCAGGAAAACCATATTAGGCATGGCATATTGAAGAACAGCAGAAGTTCTCCAGTACAAGGTACTTACCTGTGTTTTAGGCTGGCCACTAGTCATCCAGCCCCTGAGGAGCACTCAGAGGAGTTTTTTGCTAATGAAAACACCTTGGAGCTGGCAAGACACCTGGGTTCCCATTGGCATTTCCTGGGATCATGCATGTATTTGTACTTTAACAACTCAAATAAGAGCAACGTTTTGGAAGCACAAAATATTCATGTGAAGTGGGTGCTCAACAAATGGAACTATTTGTCATTAAGAATGGTAGTTATTTGATTACTTGCTCTGTGGCAGTGCCAAGGTGACAGCTCTGCAGCCATGTAAGCAGCTGGACATTGTTCTGAAAGGCTCCTGCATTTGCCTCCTCTAGAGCTCATAGCCTGTCTGTAAGGCAGTAGCATGTGCTTTCTAACTGGTGTGTGATTTGCAGCCTGTGTGCATCAGTGGCATTGTGCAAGTTATGCTCAGTAAGCCCTTTACAGCCTATGTGCAAGCTAAGGTCTTTGTTGCTCTTGCAAGCATCTCTACAACAATGACCACAGCCTTCTGCTAGTCTGGGGACTGGGGGGAGCATTTTTGCCACTATACCTCTTTGCTTTTCCTGTTTCTTGTAGGAACAAAATCCCCTTGGAGGAGTTAGTACTCTCAGCAGACTGTAGGGCTGGGGTTCAACACCAGCTATCTCCAAGGTGATGCAGTGAACTCCTGCTTTTAGTCACAGGTGTGGCAGTACTTTGGGATCCGGTGGTTTGTGGCTTGGAGCTGGAATTGGAGAGATCTTCCTTTGTCAGGCTTTAGAGACTCTGCAGCCCAGAAACTAAAACTGGCTTTGTAGTTACTAAATGTGCCACTATATGGGATGGAAAGAAACATTCAAGGGGGAATTTCTGGCTTTTTTCCCCTGTGTGACCTTCCATTACCCTCCTAAACATGGGGAAAAGAAATGCTATTGCAAGATCCTTTTTAGAAGCAAATCTGGTTTGGTTTCTAAGCTCCCTTTCTCTGGAGTAAAGTAAAATAAATTTCTTTGGCTCAGTTTGGTCTAAAATAGGCATCCAGTGTTGTTAAATATGCTCTGGGGCATTGCTCCTGGCCTCCAGCTGCTGCCTAGAAAAGCAAAGTTCTCCCAGATCTCCTTTCTTGCCTCTGTTGGTCCCACATGAAAGTCTCGGCTCTGCTCCAGCGTCTTCAATGACACTTGGATGCCCAGGCAGCAGAACCGAATCTAACCCCATGTCTCTTTCCAGCCCCAGCTGCTGGGAAAAATTGTGGCAATGAATAAAAGCCTGTAGATAAAATTTCATAGTGGATGACTCCTTCTCGGGGCCATTAGCAAGGCTGAAAAATCAGACTTTATAATACAAAGCAATCTTCCACCTGAACTGCAGGACAGCCACTCCAGCTCCACAATAAGTTATTTAAAGCCTGCTTTATAATAGAATTTGGTATTGCAGTATGTATAATTTATAATATATTAAAACCCATTTCATAATATATTTTAATCTCCAGTGATGAATAGCTGGGACAGTTTTGCAGGTTCTGTAATATCGCTATGGCAACATCCTTTACAAAAAAAAAAAAGTAGGACAACTGAGAGATACCAAGGACTGGTCAAGGAAAGAATAATGACAGTTGTCAATTTGCATTCTTTCCTATAGTTTTTCTTCTTGGAAATGGCATCTATTCTGATGTTTTTGCATGCGTAGTCAAGAAATTTCTTGCAACATTGCTGGAATGTTGCATCTCCCTCAACCTTTGAGGGCTCAACTTTGAAAAGATTTGTTTTCCGTTGCAGTGTTGAATGATTAGCCCTTCTAAGAAGGGGATTAGATCTCAGCAGCTATTGGTGGACTGAAAATATAGTTTCCATCTGATTCCTAATGTTTCTCAAAAATCAAAATGCTGCTTTATGAGATCACCCTAATGTGCTTAATTTAGAAAAATGAGACTTGTCTGCCATACTAAATGGTTGACTGTTTTAGAAGTTAGGCTGCTTGCTTTGAAGTCAAAGTTTTGTGTAAGCCTCTCAATGGTAGTTGTTCTTTTCCTGAGCTGCAGTCAGCAAAACATATCCATCATCCATTACCAAAGAAAGAAAGAAAGAAGAAATATCATTTTGCCCTGCTTTCCAAGTGGTGGTGGTTCTGGTGCATCTCTGAAATGTCACTGCAATAGCTCAAAGAATTAGGATAAAAAAGCCTAAAGATTTGCAGATCACCATTTGCTTATCAGGTTCATCCATAGAAGACCCTGATTTTTGGCATATTCCCAAACTCAGGAAGTCTCTTCCTGAAGAGCAGACTTTTGAAGGCCGCCTCATCTGTGAGCTAAAGCTTCTCCAGTGCCTTTCAGCATTCAGCCGTGTTTTGGCAAGAGGCAGGTCATGCAAGCCAAGAGCAGGTATTTGCTAGCTTCAGTCGTGGCAGGTGATATGAGACAGAAGGTAAGGATATACCTGAAATGTCTGGGGACATACGGGCACTCATTTTTCCCTCCGTTTGTCCCAAAGCAGAACACAGATGTTGACCTTTACCTTACTAATCCATCTGCTTACTCAGGCTTTTGCTTGAGGGGTGACAGCAAATGAATTTCTGCCTATAGGGCAAATTCCAGGATGTATCCATTACTGTGCCATTGACATTTGCCAGCCGATTCCTGTGTTTTCAAAGTAATTTTGTTCATGTGCCCAGGGAAATTAACAGTGAACTGTTACCAGGGTTTAGAAAGCATTCCTGGAATAAAATTTCTTTCAACTCTTCCTACTTAAGTCATTGTTTGCATAAAGCTGCAGATTACAGAAGAGCAGGAATCCTCCTGAGGAACAGAAATAGTGAATTTGATGAGTTCCTATTGTGACTTTTCTTTATGTTCACCAGTTACAGAAAGCCTCCTGCCATGGGCGTCTGTGACATGGGATCACAGACTACTCATAATGTTAGGATTTCATTTTTCCAGCTACATTGCTCTTGCAGCATAGCTTTTTAATGTGCAGCCCAAATCCCATAACTAGATACGTAAACAGCAAGGAGACATGTAGACATTTTCCAGGGAAGGAAAAACTTCTGTAGCATTGGGAGTAGTGACATGAACATCCAGCTTTGCACTGGGTCTGGTGCTTGGGCTGCAGCTCTAGGCTGTTACCTGTTAGAAAAGACAACTTTATTATGAAAGTGGATGAAACTGGACACCCTGGCTTTCTTAGCAAGCTGATGCGGGCAGGAGTCTCTCTGTTTCGGATGGCAGAGTGTTGCAGCTGATGGAGCTTCTTGAATAGGTTTCTTCTCTTCTCACACATACCTACATCTGAGAATTAAAACCAGCTGAGAGCAGCATCACATAAACCTATTTTCTTCTTTATGGAAGATGAGTACTTTTTTATCTGTGGACCACTGAACCTGTTCACAACTGAAACCTTTGAAGTTTATGAACTGTGAAATTAGGTGACTAATAGACAGGTGAATCATTAGGCAGAATGCCACAAAGGCTGTGCTCAGGGACTGATTGTCCCCATTTCTTGCATCTCCCTGTAGACAAACACATTTATTTCAGCACAGAGTAAGAAAAACAGCATTAAAAACTGCATGGCACTGAGATCCCACCTAAATGCAAGGGAATCGGATTTTCTCTGGGACACGGTGGATACCTACTTTATCTACGCATTAGCCTTCTTGGGGTGTCAAGCCTTGAGCCACATTTAGGCTCATCTAGGAGCATGTAAGAGTTATTACTGTTCTGTTTGTTTTGTGTTTGGTGGTTGTTGGTTTTGTTTTGTGGGTTATTTTTTTTTTAATTTAGCAGCAAACCTCTGCAGCTCTGTCTCTATCTGCTGGAGATCTTTCTTTGCTCTTCCAGATTGTGTCCTGTGCAAAGGATGTCAAAAGAAGCAAGGAGATGATTTGTTTGAGGTCCTCCTGCCACAGCGGTGCTCTGCTAGTAAAATCTTCCTGGCTGTTTTGAAAAGCTTCAGCATTCCCTTTGAGGAATAGAAGTCTGACACAGTCCCAGGAACAAAACACAACCAGCCTAATCAATAGCACCTCATTTGTTTACTGGAATGAAAACTCCACAAATGACTTTGGAGTGAACACTCAGGGGATTTTACATTGCAGTTTAGCATGTGTCCTCACTTTTAGATTTTACATAGGCTGTGATTCAGGAGCGTTGAAATGCTCCTCATCTTTATCAGAACTCCCCTCCAACTCACAGCTTCAGCAATTATTTATTGTCACATGTGGAGTAGGAGCTATGGTCAAGCTGTATATCTTAGTTAATTAAAAGAAACATCTGTTTAATATAAAGCCTAGTATAAATGGTATTTCCTTTGTATACCAGGCTGAACGGAATAGTGTCTCTGCTATTGACCCAAGTTCCTGCATGCCTATCGAATAACCATCAAAGAGTAGACTTCTTGACATCACGCACATCCCCTTGAGGCAACATTAAAAAAATATATCGTAAGCTTACATAGAAGCAGGTGAGCCCAAAAGAGCACAAGGGGAGATCTGTACATTCCCAGAGCACAAACTCTAAGCGGTGATGGATGAATCCAGACAGTGACTATAAAGCCCAGAGCTGGTTCATAAACTGCCCAGGCTGCAATCTGCAAGGACTATCTGTGCAAAAGTTTCTCTGATAGGCTTGTTTTCCTATCTCTACAGCAAGAGTAACTTCAGTTCAGTATACTTAGGGAGGATGGATGAAGAGATCCCGACGTTGTCAAGTTGCCTAAATGCCTAATAGGAGTGAAATCAAAATAACACAATTGAATGGTGAAACTGTAAGTGAATTAGGTAAATTTTTCTAGCTTCACACAGCCAGAGCATTCTCATCAGACCTGTCATGTTCTCTGTTAATCCTCTTTGCATAACAAATATTTTTGTACTAGTTTTTGCTTTGCAGAGCCTAAATTTCACATGGACTTTGCAGAAGGAAGAGCGGGGTCCACCATCAGTAAACCAGGAGATTCTTGGCTGTTTAACTTGCAGGAGGTTACTGCTGGAGATGTATCATTGGGTAGACGTCAGGGGCAAGAATGCTTTACTTTGGTACCTTGGTGTATAGATTGCAAACAGACAAAAGGGTATTCTGCAGTGCTCTGACTCTTAGATACCTGACTCCTGTTGGTTAGGAATAAATCTAGGGGGGATCTCACCATGCTGATTCCTAATCCAGCTTCACCATGTCCCTTCTCTGTCTTTTCCCTCTGCTTTGGTTGCCAAAATGGAGAAGTGTGCACCTTCTAGCAAGCCATGCAGGCAGCATGAAAGCTTTTGGAGTGGACAAGAGAGATGGGGACTATGGAGGAGTTTAGTTGCAAGCCTCTCTGTCTAGGTAGCTCATATAATTATTTTCTGTGCCTCTCCTGCTTTGCTTAACACACAGCTGAGACAAGTAGCTGAGCCATTTCAGACAATTCATTGCCTCAGATGTAAGAGTGCAGGCTGTGCTGTGTTTGCTCTTCTGATGCTGGAAACAATCATCCTTGCTCTTGAAACAAACCACTTCCAACTGCCTGGCTTTGGGGTTCCACTTTAATCCCTCCTGCTAGTGTGCTGGTTTACTGTATTAGTGCAGATTACCTGAAAATAGCCTGGCACATCAGGATTTTCTGCTCTTATAATCTCTTTGCTTTGGATGATGTTTACTACATCATATAAGATAATACGTTTAGTGCTTGTATGACCTCTGTGACATGTTCTTTTTGTGCTTCCACTCAGAGCTACTGTTGTTTAGCTAACCTTTCAACTTGTAACCAGCCCACCATTACCCTGGGCAGACTGGCAGCTGTTTTAGGGACTCTCTTGGGTTGAATCCCACTCCAAATCTGCTGCAAACAAACCAGACATTTGAACTTATTAATTTTGGCTTATTAATTTCTTTCATTGCAGCTGTAACCAGCTCAAGAGCCATCTCCATCCCTTACTTCTGGGCTCCTTCCTAGCTGCTTTGTATAGGATGCAGCATGTGATGTCTGGGGAGCTCACTAGACGAGGTTGATAGATACCCTTCTTGGCTCCCAAAGCATTTAAGCCCACCTTACAAGGGCTGTTTAAGGGGTTCCACCAGCATGGACCATGTAGGGAGGACATCCAGTATCTGAAGGGGGCCTACGAGAAAGCTGGCGAGGGACTTTTTAGGAGGTCAGGCAGTGATAGAACCAGGGGAAATGGATGCAAGCTAGAGGAGGGGAGATTTAGGTTGGATATTAGGAAGAAGTTCTTCACTATGAGGGTGGTGAGACAGTGGAACAGGCTGCCCAGAGAGGCTGTGGAGGCCTGATCCCTGGAAGCTTTTAAGACAAGGCTTGATGGGGCCCTGGGTAACCTGATCTAGTGGATGGTGTCCCTGCCAGGCAGGGGGGTTGGAACTAGATCATCTTTGAGGTCCCTTCCAGCTCTGACAATCCTATGATCCTGTGACATCCTGTATTTGTCTTGGTTGCTGACAGACTAGATCTACTGTGTCCATAGGAGTTGCTGCTGAGTATTGCGTAGCTCAGTAATCTCTGTAGTCCTCTGGGAAGATGTACGATGGTACTGGGATGCCAGAGGAATCGAAATGCAGAGGTCCACACAGAACCCTCTTGTTTAAATGCTGCATGTTCACAGATTCCTGGGGCCTTTCTTCTGATCACCATCTGTAGTCTTCCCAGCCCTTTGAGTCTGCTAATGCTGCTGTTTGCTTCAGTCTTTCTTTTTCCTCCCTCACACCCCTCCTTTCCATATCTTCCCAAGAAAGTTTCTCACAGCCTGTCCTATCTCCTGCTCTTCTGCATAGGAGATCTGAAGTTTCACAGTCACAGCCAGCATGACAAGTTGTTTTTTGGCAGAGCTTTTCCTGCCCTATGTTTTGGGTGGCAGTTGCTCAGTGGGAGCCTTGCTGTGCAGCTGGGGATGGTGAACAGTGCTGCTGTGCTCTGCATTGTGCCTGTCTAAGGTCTAGACTCCTCTTTTCTGAAGACCTGCTGCTCCTGCGGACCTAGCTAAGAGCAATCCAGTCATCTCTTTGCAAAAGTGCTTCCAGAAGGGGAAGATTAACGTGTGTCTGATACAGAGCAGGAGTGAAGAGGAGGAAGTCAGCCTTACTAAGGGCAATTGATTCTGCTGCTGACAGTGGGCCCGTGTGCTCCTTGTTCTAACTTTCTCTCCCCTAAAGATGACTTTTGCAAATTGATGGATATTGTCAAAGCCTGCAGCTCCAGTTACTGTGCCACCTTTAACATCCCACCATCTGTTGTCACTGGGAAAATGGCAAAGTTCCCATCACCTCTGTCTTCACAGGATTAAAACATGATGTCAGAGGTAGTCTGCATCTTCTCTCTTGGTTTTTTTTTGTTTTTTTGTTTGTTTTTTTGTTTGTTTTGTGCAATGATTTCCCCTCCTCCCCACCCCTTTGGTGATTTGCTTTTGTTTGGGAGATACTGGGCTACCATCTTCCACTTACCTTTTTATCAGGGAACAGTGCTCTTCAGCAGAATAAATAAAATAACAGATGGCCTCAGATGGTTACCTGTGTCTGAAACTTTCTTGATGTCCAGCAACAGGTAAGATTTTTGCCATCGGATGTGGACAGAGGAATAGTCTTACAATAACAAAAAAACATTGTGTTGATACCACCAAACCCAGATGAACGATTGCTTTATTTAGGTGGGTCGTAGAGTCAGTCTGGCCACTAGGAGTGGCTGGATTTTGGACTGAGTGGACAACAGCAACTCACTAGGTGCATAGGGATTGCAGGGAGGGGTTGTGAGGCACATTGTAAGTGTGGCTGAGGGAAGAAAAAAGAAATCTTTCATGGATACTGTCATGATTGAGGGGAAAAGAGCCTGGGTTCACCAAGCCCTTCAAGCTATGCTGTCAAAGAAATGCACGTTCTGCTTAATCTATCACTTCTGATGACAGATTGCATATGGTGAACTGCTTGAAACGTGCTTCTATTGTCCAAATTCTCATTCCTTAAAAGCTGGCTTTGAAAACTGTACTAGTAGTAGAGGAGGCTTCTTCTGCTATTGAAAAAATGTATAAAACACAAGTCTATGAAGCACATGTGTTTAGCTTAATGGAGTTCAGCTTTCCTCATATAATCTGGGTCAGAATTCAAGATACATTTGGTGGTCCTGAGAGGGTCTGGCCGTCTGGGAACTCAGCTCTCATTTAGATGTAGACCAGATATTAGGAGCTGCTGCACTTGTGGTCCTTTGGACTTCCCTGGTGGTAGTGGCCCTGCCGAGCAGTTGCAAAAGCTCAGGTATTTTGTTACCGTACTAAACGAGTAGTCATTCAGTCATTGAGTATATGATGGTTGGCACCCAGCTACATTGTGTGATAGCCAGTTTAATTAACAGCAGGACTTGTTTTCAAATAGGCATTAGTAATAGAGAACCACAGCCAGATGACACAGAAGGAAGTGCATGAACCAGGTTCTTTCATAAATCTTGTGCAGGGTCTCACAGGTCTTTTTAAGGCCCTTTGGTTTACTGGAACATTTCAAGTAGTATTGGAGACAAGGTGCTCTGAATTTGTATGGGGTGGCTGAGCCTGTGACATGTGAGACAAAGTCCATTTTGCTATTGGAACTGAAGTAAACAAACTGCAACTGACGACTCTTGGAAGTTAGTCCATTTTTCTGTGTGTATGCAGGTGCTTTCTACATACTTTAGTAAATCTGACCTCCAATCCCTACCTGGAAGGTAAGGATGTGCTACCTTCTGTAGCACAGAATCTGTCTGTGCTGCTGCAATTCAAATAACAACAGGTGCCTGTTTATAGGTTGTGTTATAAGTAACTGAAACGACTCACATGGGTAACATTAGAGATCAAAGCTGTAAGGAAGTGTGTGCATGAGCAGGGACTTAGCGTTTGGTGGGTGCTTATGAACTGTAAGGAACATCTGCTTTTGGTGGGTAGCAATTTCTTTCCTATATTGAATATTGGAGCAGGTTATCATATTGTGAAATGAGTTTCCTTCTTCCTTTCATCTCCATGCCTTTTTTCCCCCTTCCTGTTCTGATTTCATACGGATTGAACACTCATGATGAAAGAGCAGTAGGCAAAGGTGTACAGAAATAATTTGGCTTTATATGGTGTCAGATGCTGTTATGAGAAATAAGTTTTGCAGGTTTCTATTTAAAAACATAACTAAAGAACTCTGACATGCCAAGTCTGGGCAGCTGCATAAAGTCCTCTGTCAGCAATGTCAATCATCTGTCCTCCAAGATGCACATGGCCTGCTTCATGCGCTCATGTGGCCAGCCTGAAAAGTTCAGAGTTTTCAGAAATGAGCCTTCAATATTTTTTTTTAATTCTCAAGTAGAATAAGTTCCTATGCCTCATGGTTGCAAGGAGTGTGTTTCAGATGTGGACCAAGATGTCTCTCAAAGAGGCCACTATTATGCTTCCAACTGAATTTTTAAAATCAACAAGATTTGTGTGCCTGTCTCATTGCAGCATCACTGCTGCTTCTACATTTGTTGGTTAAGCAGCTTAAGAATGCTGTGTATGCTGGGAACGGGGGTGCTGTTGGAAACAATCCCCCATGAGGCTTCTCGGCCTCAGACTGCATAAGACCCACCTCCAGGTCCCCAGTGGCCTCATTATTTAGCCCATTCTTCAGGCTTTGTGGTACACCACCTAGTGTTTGAGTCCACCTGATGCACCATCTCTGCCTGTGCTTCCCTGCATCTTGGCACTCCAGAAGCAAGAGACTCGGTGTGTTGTTGGTCAGTTTGCAAAAAATTTGCAAGAGAATGAGGCAGAAAACATTGCTTTGGATCATTAGATGACATCCTCCTGTTTTATGCAGCTAATTTCAGTGTCTAGTAAATGAAGAATGAGTATAGACCAAGCCTGCCTCTGTTGCCCTGATATTCCTCACAGCAAAAGCAGATGCAATGCAAGAGGTGATCTAGGTTGTTGCTGGAAGGATTTGGTTGGAAATGCCCAACTATTCTTGCAGAAGAGATGGTGCATGGGGGCCTGAGTAAAGCAAGGAGAATTAAGCACTTAGCTTGACAACTGCATTTAGTTCCCATCCTGCATGGTCCCAAGTGCAAAGATAAGAAATCACTGTTTTTCATGACGTTGCTGACAGCTCTTGCCAGGAAGGGCTGGATTGACTTCTTACTGGCACCTTCACATTTTTGATCAATAGCTTCACAAATGGGAGGGAGTTAATACTCAGCCATTTCATTCTTTTTTGAAGTGCTTTATTTTAATCAATTTGTTGTCTTACTAAAAAAAAAAAACCAGAGTAGTATAAATGCTGAAGGATTAAAGTAACTTTCTCAGCCCAACAATTTGGATTTATGTCACTTCAAAAGCAGTTTGCTTTGAGGGACATGAACACTGGATTAAAGCTTTATGCCAAACTGGTAATTAAAAGGCTAAATCCCATCTAGAGCATTACAAGTCTAATGTGACTGGAAGAGGATTGCTTATTAGAGCCTGTAGGGATTTCTATTATGGCTTTGGGGACTGATAGCCACCCATCTCGCTGTGAATCCTATTACTGCAGCCACCAAACCACGCAGCATCGTGTTACAGCTCTCCACTGGCATGGTCCTGAGCAGCTGCTAACTTGCACAGAGGAACTGCAGTCACATTTTCCCCCTGCCAGATAAATCCTCCTGCGGATGCACCTGCGTAAGCCCAAAAGAGCTCCCCATCTGCCACAGAGCCACTATTCCTGCCTGTAGATCAGGTTCATCACATGCATTCAGTGGAGGAAAACCACACCACGGTTCATGACAGCCCCTGGAGTGGGGTTGAATTACCCTATTCCTCAATTCCCAGGACAGGCTACCAAGGAAAACTATCTACCAATGGACTTTTGTTGATGGCTGGTGCCAGGAGGCAAGGAAAAGCTGCTTCTCTCCCCTCGGCTTGCTGAAACAACTCAGGAGTTCACTGGGTGTGATTTATGAGGCTAGGTTTCCTGTGGTTTGCAGAAATATGGTACCAAAGGCTCATTCATCTCTAGTTGTAATATTCACATTAAAGCAGTAAAAGCTTTAGGCGCGTATTGTTTTTGCCTAGATATTGATAAAAGCCTACCAGCAACCACTCTTATGTCACACAAGGTCGAGTTTTAGGGGACAAATACAACTTGTCCCTGAGAGCTGGGACCAGCCAGTGTGTTTGCTGCACCTTCACCTGAAGTGGCAAGGTACCTTTGTATGAAAGAAAAAAGAAAATAAAAAACAACAAACCAGAAAAAAAAGCTGACAAGAGACACATTGCAAGCCCTGGTGTAAATGTCTTCTGCTATGATATCACCATCCCTTTGAGCACAACAATTCAGTTTTACCTGTTCCATTCTGAGTGAACTCAGCTGGACTTCAATGATTATAGTTGACTGGACTTTCAAAGGGTGAAAATAATCTTTTTTTTTTACACCAAGTACAGTTACCTTGCTGGAAAAGCTGATTTGGATACAATAAATATAGTCATTTGAGAAAATGTCACCAATTTCCTTGTTTGTCCACATTAGTTAGAGCAATTAGGCATCCAGACGTTTCTGTAAGCACTTCAGACCCTCTCAGGACAGGGTTTATCTACATGAAAGCTGCTCTGTATCAGCCCGAACTGATCCAGAACTGGACCCTGCCTTGCAAAAGGAGAGAGGGCTCCAAGGCTGGGGCAGGGTGGCTGTTGGGATGGCACTCTGTGCCATTAGATCTGAAATATCTCGGTGCAGTCTTTGGGGCTATTGCTGACCTTTGCTCTCTCTGGTTTTATCGTGACTAGTCAGGGATCTTAGAATAAAAGCCAAATCTGAGCGCTCTCGAGCTCTGTTGTCACATACAGAAATGAATCATGTAAAGAAGAGGCCCAAGCCCCTCTCTCTTTCTGTGTTATTTATTTCCCCTTGTGCCCTCAGTTCCCTGAGGTACCAAAGAGATCTCATATCTCATACACAGAACAATAACCTTCTGTGAACTTACAGAAATGGAATCACATTGCATAGGGAGAGAGGACATTTCTGGGTCAGGTGAAGAGCAAGCTTAAGGAATGGCTTTTTGGGCCACTGTTGTGTTACTGTACTGAGCTTTTTGTTAACTGGAGATTTTTATGGAGTAAATTGCTGAAATTTCCAACTCATAGCGTTATGAAGAGTTTGAAATGTTTGGAGCTGTCAGAACTGTTTCTATCCTGAACAGTTCCAGCAGAAAACTCTAGTTATTGTGTCTGATGTCTGCTGTGCAAAGTGGATGTTGCAGGTGGCAGGTCTGCATTTCTGCACTTGTGTTGCAGGGCAGAGGAGCTGTCTTTGGACTCACTCTGTGTGATTCCGCTCAAGCAGTGTATGTCAGTAGGAACCCTGTGTCCCACTTGGCTCTTGAACACAGAAAGTGACTTTGTAGTGATGATCAGCTTGGGTCTAAAAAGGTCCTAGGGAACTTGCCATGTGAAATGACTGTGGGAACTGTCTAACAGAGACCCTCTCCCTCTCCCTCTCCCTCTCCTCTCCTCTCCTCTCTCCTGCCTGTGTTTATCAGGTCATTTGAAGCCATCTGTCTACTTAGTTGTCCTTGCATTGATTCTTTGTTATTAAGGACCATTAATATTGTAAGAGTTGTACATTGTCTATGTAGTCTGGTTAATTATAAAAGACAAAACAGGTACCTTTCAAAAGTCATGTTCTTTCAAGGAAACAAGCCCAGAAGGCCTCTGTTGATGCTGTCATTTAAAGCCAAGCAGTGGAAGCTGCATTTGCAAAGCACTCCTGTGACTGTTGCAGATGCTATCTGCTAAATCACTCCCAAAAAGGGCTTTGAAGTCAAACTCAAAAATTCTGCACAGCCCAATTTGACTCATTTCCCTAAAACCTCTTTGCACCCTTCTGGAAATATAAACAGTCCTGAAAATGAGGTCTGATTGCAGTTTTATATCCCTTTTCTTGCTCCCTAAGGATTAAGAGAGACTGGAGCCCATTCAGTCTGATGGGACCTGCTGGGCTCCAGCTACTGCATATGACTG
The DNA here is from genome assembly GCA_013399015.1 of Galbula dea. Classification (NCBI taxonomy): domain Eukaryota; kingdom Metazoa; phylum Chordata; class Aves; order Piciformes; family Galbulidae; genus Galbula; species Galbula dea. Next base: position 278,172 of record VWZX01007829.1, read on the forward strand.
CTGGATAGGTACCCTGAGCCTGATGGGCTGCTTTGATGCTCTCAGAGATGGAGAAGCTCTACACTGTCCCAAAGGTGGGTGGCAGAAGTCACCACTGTCCATCTGGCTTCCAAGAAGTCAGCTCTGTCCTTCAGGCATGAAGTCAAGGACTGTGGGAAGTGTTGGCTGTTTGGTCTGTAATTAAAAGAAAGGTACTTAACAAGAACCTATTCATATCCTTTATGATCTCCCCCAGGATCATTTAACTGACTAATTTGGACAGCCCAGACAACAAATGAGGACTCGATCTCCTCTCTTTATACAACTCTGTAAACATAATCCTTGATTGATTGGCCTCTAATACCTCAGACCTAAATGAAAAATTAATTAGATTGGCTGCAACCCTGAAGTGAGCACTTTACCACTTTGTTGTTTTGTCCATTTGATCCTTTCTTCTTTGATTTATAGGCAAAGGAGGAAGGGGAGAGAAAAAAAGAGGAGGGAAAACAGGTTTGTGCTGGATGTCACTTGAAGTCACATGGGTTTGTTGAAAGCTGAGCTCTGCTCAGACAAGAAGCAAAATAGGCAGCATCTTGTTAATCACAGCCAAATTTCACCAAAGCCTGAGGCCAAGGAAGGCAGCTGGAAAGTGGCAGAGTATTAAAAACAAACCAGTCCTCATGGCCAGAAGGAAATAATGTGACTCTAAAGTGAGGCACAGCTGAAATGAGAAACTACCTCTGTTATATAAAGAGTTATTAAAAGTGAAGGCAGAAATTAAACTGAATTGCAGAGAGCAGTTCCATGGGTGGATACATATAAACTGTTGCCTTAGTGTGGCTTTATCCCAAAACAGAGCCAAGTTTGAAAAAAATCATCTTTCATTTTGTAACTCACATAGGAAATCCAGAAGAGAAGTCCCATTGAAAATAAATTACTTTGATATAAACCATGACAGCCTATTCCAGGAAAGCTTTCAAATGCAAAATCCCACTTTTGTGTGCATATGATGTTTCAAGGCTCTACTGCTTCCAGAAAGCTCTTCATCAGCTGCCCAGACACGGGAGACCAATAAACAACACACTCAGGCTGGAGTCTTGATTTCCTGCTCAGAAAATGCTTTCCTCCCACTTTCTTCCCCAGTCTCTCTTTTCTTGCTTGCTTTTACAGGATTCATCCCTAAAGCACTGTCTTGAAAATGAGTCTCTGTGGTTTTGAAGTAGGTATGATAGTTGGGCAACATTTTTAAACAGACTTTTAAGAAGGTTTGGTTATTCTGAGTCCACCTGGCTGGAGGAGGAACCAACAAAACCCATTGCCAGTTCAAAACCTCCAGGGCTAAGCCAGGGATGGTGGGGACTTTTGCCAGGGTCTCCCCAACCCTTACACTGATTAATTAGGAGGCTGGTGCCAGCTCAGGAGGCTCTGCCTCACTTCTTGCAATGAAAACTTACAAAAGGGCTTTTTTTTTTCTTTTTAGCTTCCCCCCNTCTCTTCAGCTGGAGCCAGTTCCAAGCCACCCTCCATTACAAGAGAAGCTGGAGAATCCTCATGCCTCAAGCAGTGGTAACACTTACAGGGCAGGTCTGTACCTGCAGGAAGGGGGGAGATGCTTTAATCTGCACAGATTGAGCACGTGTGTGTCTGGTAGTTTGGTTCAGATGCTCTCTTCTGCTTTCCCAGTTTGACTTCTGGGTGTGAATGGGAAAGGCTGATGATGTGGTTTGGAGGGTAAAGCCTGAGAATTCCTGTCCTGAAAGGAATTTTCCTGATTCTGGTGCATGCATGTGGTGCCATATTTCCTGTGTAATGTGCAACCTTACATGGATTTCAGCCAATTTTTTGTCTTTGGGAAGGGTAATTTCTATTCATGTTGCCCCAGTAAGATCCTACCAACATTTTAATGTTCCACAAATGCTCATTTTCTTCAGGCTTTCATTTTCTGCAGATTGTCTGGGGGAAAGAATATTTTTATCCTCTCTTTTTCTGGCTTTGGGTGCTTGGATCTGTCTCTGGAGCAAGTACAGGTAGGGTGGAGAAATGGTGATGCATCTTTTCAATAAATACATTTAGGAATCTACCACTGAGATTTCCTTTATAAGTTCTTTGATGTTATCACATGAAGCTATTATCTTCTGCAAAGGATTAAAATGAAAAATCTTTATATTTTTGAAGTTACAAAATTGTCTTGGTGAGTCAGCTCTGTGAGGATGGGATGGGTTGAAGGCTTTTCTTTTCTTTTTTTCAGACAGGAAAATGACATGTGGAAACTTTAACCTGATCAGATCGGTGACTGAGAACTTAAGGTGAAATATTATCTCTCTTAAATTCCATGTCAAAGTCCTCACTGATTTCAGTAGAGCTATGATAAATCCATGTGGAAAATGAGACTTTGCATTAATGTATTCTCAGCTTTTGGTCTGCTTTGGTTTGGTGTTTGGTTTGGTTTTTTTAAACACTGTGTCTCAAGAGCCAATATGCCCCTTGCTTCCTCTCTTCTCCAACAATTACACCTTTCCATGAGAAAACCAGATCTGGTGATCCCTTATGCATTACATGGCTGTAAGCTGTCCTATTATTGCATTGAGAGCAATAAGCCACATCAGAGGCTGAATGAAGTACATGCTTACCTCTTCAGATGACTGGGCCCACCTAAGCAGCTCTATGAGCTCTTTATCTTGCAAGTACTTCTATCATTTTCAGCGTCACTACTGAACAGTGTGAAGTGTGGGAACAATTTCTTCGCTGCTGTCTCAGAAATAGGTTGGCACCAGGAGTGTGTGTTCAAGGAATAGTAATCAGAGGGCTGGTTGTTAGCTGGTATTCCTGTTCATGTCATTAAACTCATTGCTGAGCTGGTGGGCTATTGCTTGCTGGATGGAGCAAATGAAGTTGCAGCTTCAGCCTTCGAAAGCACAGATGGCGTAGTCCATAGGTTTGGGTCAGGGGCACAAATGAAGGCAGGGTCACATTAGTGAAGGTGACAGCCTTCAACAGGAACATTGCTCTTTACTATTGGCTCAAGCACAGGCAACTGCCTGTCTGTTCTACAGGGAGGGGGTTACTGTACCTGAGGAACAGAGAGGAAAAGATTACTGGACTGCCATTTCAGACCCCTTTGGTTCTTCAGAAGTGCTCAGCATCAAGCAGCCACCATTCTAAGCACCAGGAGCTGTGAGGTCCAACTGTCAAGCTACATGAACTTCAAATGTGGACTGAGCTCATCTGGGAGCCTCTCTCCAGCTCTTGTGTTGATCTGGTTTAGAAATCTCTGCTTTTAACTGCCAAACTTTTGGACTTGCAGGTTGATCTGATTATTTCGAGTCTGTAAATAGCTTTTATGATGCAGCTTGGTTACATTACTTATTCCAGGCTTCCATTTTGCTTCTATCTTAGTTTATTTTATTACAGAGAATGATACAGCCCAGAGGATTTTTTTCTTCATCTCAAAGTTGCCAATGCTTTTCCCATAAAATATGGTCTATATGTGATGGAAATAGGCTCAGCCTACAAGGGAAATATTCTGAAGGCAATATCAGCATTATGAACCTCTCATTGGTCTGGAATTGGGTAGGTCCCAGCCCTACAAACAGCTTCATGAATAGTTTACCTTGAGTTACAAAATTCATCTCAATGTCAACGAAGCTTATTTAATGTAACATGCCTAAGAGACTGCAGGGTGGGGTTTTAAGCTTTTTTTTTTTTTAGCACAACACTTGAGCATGTGCTTAAAATTAGGAATAGGTTTGTGTTCAAGATTAAGTACATAGTTTTCATCACCAAACCAGGATGCTTTTTAGTCCATTTCCTGTATCAGAGGCTTCATCCCTAGCTCAGACCAGGTAGCTGGGCTCTTCTGCCTGCCTGAAGCCTACTTGAATTTAATGAGGCTGCAGCCAAGTGAGGCTTTAGGCTCAAATGGTAAAAATCAGAATCACAGCTCGTAATTTGCAATTAATAACTGATGACAGTTATGAGAAAGGAGCAAATAGTAAGTACATTAACTTATTAATAGCTCATTCCGAGAGTTTCAGGTCACTTTGTGTGAGGATGCTAAGGGCTGGCTTTGGCAAGCTGTGGCATATCTGGTCCCTGCCTGATGTGCTGCTTAAAATGGTTGGCAGTTTTCTCTCCTGACTTCCCTCACCCTGTTAGCAGAGAGGGGCTGTTGGGGACCTTCTTGTTGAGGATAATTTTGTGAAAGGTCAAAGAAAGGAAGAGCTGAGTTAGCAGCCTGACCTGCCAGTGAGATACCCTGTGCTTCCTGCAAACTAGTCATGCACATGCACCCTTAACTCTCTTGAATTTACTTGAAAATAAGAAGTTGGGGGTGCAAGTGTTGTAAAATGAAGTCATTTTGCCTTCTAAAGAAGCCGGTAATGAGGGGAGAGGAAGTAATCACTGAGGGTCTGCGAAAGCTTAATCTACAAGAAGTTCATTTTGATATCTTACCTGTTTTTAAAATGCTTAAATAATATTCCAAGTCATTTTCAGACAGGATTTTTTAAGTTGTAAAAAAGTCAATTGCCTTGACCTAACATTTATTTCCAGGTAGGAAACGGTTTTGGGGTGTAAAACGTCTAGACTTTGCAAGGGGAGGGATCTAGAAATGGGGAGCCCTTCCTTTCAGAGATGGATGGCTAGCAGACAGTTTCTCTCCAGCAAGCTGCTTGGTGACCCATATGCTGGAAAATAATGCCAAACTTGTCCTGTCACATGCTTTGGCTATAAAATGTTGCAGGCTGCCACCAGGTAATACTCTGTGTCCCCCTGTTCTTGATCCAGTTTGTCTGAGCTTGGATTAAATCAATGTAGCCAGTTCACTGGGTTTGGTCTCAGATCCTTGTCCTGTGTGACAGGATGATCTGATGTGTCTAGGAGAGGACATGGGAACGCTGGGCTTGCTCCATGCCTTGTTTCCTGAGCAAAAGCAGGGATGCTTTTCTGTGGGTACCTGCTGAAGCCTGTGGTCACAATACCTTGCACGGACGCAAACATCCTCAGATAAAGGCAGGAGCAGTGTCAGCTGGTCAGGGTGTCCAAAACAGGAGTGAGGGGGAAGCAGCCAGTGTGAGCTGGGTGCTGGCTTACTGACTTACTGGAAGGACTAACAGATCAAAAGAAATGCAAGTGCTGAGTGTAATCACTGACCCAAAATGTCATGCTTACATAGTGGGTAGGAAGAAGAGAATATAGCACTAACATCAACTGTGATACAGTCATTGAGTACTTCAGCTTCAGAGATTTCTCCAGAGGTAATTAACATATTTAACTTATTTCTAAAGATTTACAAACATTAAATGCCACTAAGCATTCCATGCCATGAATGTCAATGAAGCTGATATAACTTCGGAAGCATATATTTCATCCATCATGACACTCTTGTCACTTAAATGGCACTTGATCCACTTAAAATTATGGCGATTATAGAGGAACATCAAGTTTCATCAGCAGTGATTACTCTGTGATTTTCACACACACACTTCTCAGGGCTCCTTTTGCTCTTAAGCAACTGCCAGTTTGCAAATACATGTTGGGGAGGAGTGCTTGGGGCTTCGTTGATAAAACTGGTACTTCCATCCCATCAGAGTCAGTCTTTTCAGCATGTTAATTTGTACTTTGGGCAGAGGAACTTAACTCTTTGGAGTGATTTGGAGCAGGAAGGAAACGCAAGGCTCAGTGAAGGCCTTCTCCTCCATCTGCAGACCCTGGTTCAACTAACTGTAGGCAGGTTTTGGTAAGCCACTTTAGGGTCTTTTCTTGACTTCCCCTTGTCAATCCGCTGAGACCTGTTAGAGGTAGTGAAACACCTTTTCCAGTCAAAGGGATGAAGTTCTGAATAATCTTCTCTTGGTAGAGCAGTGGGTGGGAATCTGTTCATTCCTTTGTTTACATCCTTGCTTATATGCCTAACTTAGCTGAACATTTACAGCTCTGTATGTCCCCAGGAAGAGACTAGCAGAGAGAGATGAAAATGGAAAGCTCAATCCAGACCCAAGTAGCCATCAATGGAAAAATTCCTGTTGGTGCCAAACATCTTTAGATGGCAAGAGAAAGTGTAGGAATTAGGGGAAAGGGGCCAGGGAAGCAGTCCCAATTGACCTACATGTGTTTCCCATGAACTCAGGAATAAAACCAAAGCACAGGAGGAAATGCACTTCTTTTTTTTATGTCTGTGGCTTTGGAAGCCAAATTTCCCAAAGGCCTCGGCTCCCTGCAATTCCTCCTGAGCAGAGCAGCCGAGCTTTTCAGAAAGCATGAATTTCATACAGCCTCTGTGTCCAACTCCCTTCCCTTTGCATCTGTTCCTTGGGTTTGCCTTCCACACTCTATCTAGCAAGCACTCTGAGGAGCAGGAATGCTCTCCAAAATAGTGGGAAGTAAGCAAATAGAACAGCATGTTTGCAAAAAACGAAGTGTTCACTTCTAAATTCTGATGGTGAACAGAGCTGAAGAGCTCAAGTAGCAGCGCCCTGGCCACAGGGATGCTTGCTTTCTAAGCCCTCCCTAATTTTCCCCATTATTTTTGAGAAGCACAGGCCAGTCCTGTGATTTGCAGCCTGGGGGTTTTCTGAGCAGGCTTTGCCACTTGGTCCAGCCTTGTTCCGTGTCTGCTGTCAGATAAGGGAAGTTACAAGGTGGCAATCCATGCGAGATGGGCACTGACTGATCAGACTTGCTTTGATTGTTTTTGCCATCCAATATCTCCAGCTGCTTGCAAACAATTTCTGCACCCAAATGGAACTAACAAAGCCTTTCAAAATGTAAATATGTCTATACTTGCACCATAAACTTCAGAAAAGTGAGATAAGTTTTCTAGGAAAGGTATTTTCTGGGAAAATATTTACTTGAACTGACACTTGCTATTGTGGAGGGAGACAAAAATAGATGTTTATTCTACAGTTTACTAATTCTACCCATCCTGAAAATAGTCACTTGTACTCATTGCTGTTTATGTTTACATGAAGATGTAGATATTAATGACTTTCATTTACATATGTTCACATCTAGGCTGTACCTTTGAAATGAATCCATTTCCTTTCCTTAATGGAAAGAAGAAAAACTCTGTTCAAGTGCCAGATTTTCGAAGATAAGCTTTGATGGCTGCAGATGTATGCATTGAGGCAGGTAGTAAATCCCTCCCAGTATTGATCCCAGGTTTAACTGGTGGGTGACTGAGCAGTTCTAACCTTGTGTAACTGCATACTTGGAAATGACATGTCACAGAGTCTTAACCTACGCCACAGAGAAGAGCAGGCTTTTTTCTTACCACCCCCTGGACTTACCACCAGTAGGTACCTCCGCCTCCTCTGTAGCAGTATTGTACGTGTATGAACCTTCAAAAGACCATACTGGGTCGTGGTGTTTTGAATAAAGTCAAGACATGAGCACTGTATGGTGGCTTGACATCCACAGCTACTGCTGTGCTCTTCAGTTAACCTTATGGGAACGAGAAATGGAGGCACTGAAGTTGTCCCTCCCTCCAGACATCCCGTTCCTGTTATCTTCTCTGTCCTTGCATTTTGGAGCTGGTCATCCTCTCCTCTTTTCTCTCTGCTATTATTGAAATGAATAGTTTTCAGGTGTCTTTTTTTTTTTTTTTTTTTTTGCTTACCTTCTCACATGCCATTTCAATAACAGAATCACAGAAGTTAGGGGCTTGAAGGGACCTCTGGAGATCATCTAGTCCAACCCCTGCTGTCAGAGCAGGTTCACCTAGAGCAGGTTGTGCAGGATGGCATCTGGTTGGGTTGTCCATTGGAAAATGAACAGTGTAGTAAGTGGGATCCATCTACTTCTGTGCCTTCAAAGGTTTTAATGGTGGAAATCTTAGAGCATTGCAAGTTACTGATAATGAATTTTCATTCTAACTCCTATCAGGCACAGCTTGAAACACAGTGTGAGAGGGAGAGAGTTAGTCTGTGCTTTCTCTTCTCCTCTTGGCCTTCTCATTTCTGTCCTGATACAAATGTCTGAAAGGGAATCAGCCCCAAATTTCTGTTGCTCAGAGTAAGTTTTTAAAGACAGAAAAATCCTCAGAATTTATCTAGGAGTGTTTTTTCACTAATCAAGAGAAAATCTGACCGGCCTGTCAAAAAGGCATTTTTCTTGGGTGGCAATGCATTGATTTATTTATTTTGAAACTCCATTTTTCATGAGGGTGATTTCTGGAGTCTGAACATTTTTACCAGCTCCTCTGAAGACTTGGTCATGAGGAAACTGTCAAAATGTATGTGGAGAAATTTCATAACTAACAAGATGCGGAGCAGCTCCTCTGCGATGAAGCAGGAAATGAGCGCTGGCATCCGAAGCTGCTGCTGTGCTTCACATATCCCAGGAGGATTATTACTGTGTTTTATTCCTGTAAGTTGGAAAGCAACCCAAACCTCTCTCAAGAGGTGAAGTTCAAAATGCTAGATTTAAGGTTTGTTGTTAGCTGTCTAACTTGTTCCTGGTTTATTTTAAATTCTGTTTATGTGGACAGTGTTAGAGGAGTTACTGTGTGTAAAGGAAAGAAGCAATTTTTGCTGTGTAAGTCTACTGGAAAACTGGCAAATAGAACTTCAGAACTTCTCCACTGAGTTTTTCTTTGAGGAGTGAGGAAACCTCAGTCATATTCTGCATGTCTGCCTGGATGACTTTATAACTTTTTCAATTTTGGTACCCTGAGAGGTCGCCTTATGCAGCCTGAAAACCTTGTTGGTGATGCTCTCTGATAGTCAAAGGATGCTGGCAACTGAAGTAGCATCTTCTGTTAAACCAGCTAATATAGTTGAAAAACAGTAGTCTGTTTCTGGCTGCAAAAGACCTTTGCAAAGTTAGATATAATCTAAAAGCATCTGCTGAAAGTTCACTTAGATATGTACCAGTTAAAGTATATTTGAAAGAAAATACTGTACTGTAGGCTAGTGCCTGTAGCCCAGCATGAGCGTTGGCAAAGCAATGGACAGGTGATAAGTGTCTTATCTCCTGGAGTAAAACAAGAAGTCCTTTCTAGCTTGGGAAACACAGCAAAGCTAGAGGGAGCAGAGATTATATTGTTCCATAAGACTAACACCTGTACAGAGTTTTCCAGTTCTCAGCACATCTATCAGACTTGTTCCTCCATTTGCTGTTGGATGGCATTTTGTGGGCTCCCTGGTGGCTCAGCACCGAGGGATCAGCAAACGAGCAATGCTTTTGCAGAGATCTTCCCATCAGCATCATGTTCCTCATCTTTGAGGGGTCCTGGAAGCAATTTCTCGTGCAGGTTGCCTCAGCCTTAAGTGTATCAATGTGGCAATTTCTGTAGAAGCATAGGAGAGTGTCTTCACTCTGATACTTTTCCTTTTTTCCCTTGGCTTAAATATCCAAGTTTAATTACAAGAGAAAAGCTTTCTCAGCCTTCAAGAGCATGAGTTTAAAACAGGCAATACTCTCTGTGCTTAAAAGCGTTTGGAGAAAATCATGTCACAATTTCACTGTATTTCAGACACCTAGAGCAGTGCTGCTGGTTCCACAGCTTAAAGAAAATGAGGTGCTGTAGTGAGGAAGAGAAGATAAAATCCTTGCTCTCCCAAGCTGCACCTATTGTGTCCCCATTTATTACTGCTGCAAGGCTCTGTTACCTCTCCTGTTAGAAACCACCTCGTTTCCAGGCTGCATTTATTTATGGTGGAGACAGATCTAGCCATGCTTATGTTAACACTGGTTTAAATAGCCACCTTTGGATTTTTTTCTGAGATGAGGAGAAGCCACGTGCCCTCAGCTTTTCTTTGCTATGCAAAACATAGTGAGTTATTTTAGCTTCTTGTCCTGAAGTGGGCTGGCCAGGAGCCTTATTCAAATACCTCTGGTCTGTACCTTTTTCTGTCTTGACCACAGGAGACTGCAGTGGCACTTGATCTCCCTCTTGCTTTCCAGGCTGTGCCCATTCCATGGGAGTCCTGTCCATCATTCACTGTCAGCTATACAGCTCTGACTTTCTCACAGCACCTTCAGACAGCTGGTTCAAAGCCATTTTACCATCAGCCTGTCCTCCTAAGTCTGCTCCTGCCATCATTTCACTCAGTGAACTCACAGCAGTTTTTTTTCATCAGCCATCCCAAATTACTGCCCAGGACCCTGTGCACATCTATCCCCCAGGCCACCCCACAGCTAATTTTGGCTGCAAAATGTGACAACTTTTTCCATGGGATGGCAGCTCACTCCAACGTGCTATCACCAGCAAATCACTTTGGTACGCTCCAGAAGTCATGCAGAGACTATTAATTCAAATAATACAGAAAATTATTCCCCAAACCAATTTTTACCTTCCAGGCTGGCTCATCCCTCCTCAGTGCAATCTGTTGGTTTCATAGCTGCTTTCAGTCCCTCTGATAATCCCCATTTTCTCCATTTCAGTATTTCCCCTGTGACATTAGAACTGATGCTTTATTGAAGTTTGAATAGTCTCCACTCTTGCATGTCCTTTATCTAGAAAATGAGTTATCTTTTTGGAGAAAGCTACCATCTCAGTCTCATATCATCTGTCTTTGGTTTTTCTTTTTTTTTTTTCTTTTGTTGTTCCTGTTTGTTTGCCTTATATTGTTCTTTCCTTCAAAAGTTGTACCTTTACTGTCAAATTAACATTTTGTAATTGCCTCCACCTCCCACTTCTTCCTCCCTTCCATGCTCAATAGATGGATATTTTTCAGGCTTATGACACTACTCTGAGTTGCCAGATTTGATAAAAATCCTTTCCATTAGGTTAGTCACCTAATGAGATTTGTTTAAAAAAAATTCAAAAGGCATTGGAGGTAGAGGGCAAGCTCATAGCAGCAAAGGAGATAGAGTCAAAAGAGGTCAAGAAAGAGGATTTACACTCCTTGAGCAGAGAAACAAATCCCTTCCCACTACATCTACTACTTGAGGATATCTTTCTTGCTTTTAGCATTTGGAAGTCCTCAGGTGAGGACCAGCTGACTCAGGCTTTTTTATCTTTTTGGGGCTGGAAGGACGTAAATTCACCCAGAGTAGATAGAAGGTGCTCACTTTTGGAGAAAATAACAGCATTTCCCCAGGGAAAGGTGTCTTTGCATGGTGGTGAGCCCTGTTCCACACCTGGGCAAGGCTACCTTCAGGGTCCAGCAGCCAGGTGCCCCCAAGCCATCCCTGTGTGGCAGCTGGCCTAACCTTGTTTCACAGCAGAATAAATGTCTCCTTGCAGCTGGTTGGGAAGGTTCCAAAGGGATGCAGGCTTCTGATCTGCAGATATTTCCTGCCCCTATGAATACTTTGTACTAGAAATTACATTTTCATGAACAATCCTGAGGTCCTTTCCTTAGTGTTTGTTGATGCTTTTGGGAGGAGCTGCAGGACACCAGGTGGGGTTTTTTTTACTGCTGTTTACAACTATGTTCTGTTGTCTAGAGAGGGCAGGATGCTGCTGTGCTCTGTGCTGTATTCTTGCTCTAAGGGATTTCTAGTCTATGGAGAGGTAGTGGGAGAAAGGACTTATGGATAGATAGTGCTCAGAGATAGGGAGCAGAAAGTACCTTGCCAAAGTTGGCCCTACAACCCTGCATGGGCACAAGTGGAAACAGAGCCCAGTAACCAGGGTTTCCAGTTTAGTAGCTTGATTTATCTACAGTGGAGCTTGCACTTCGATTCTGTATCCCTTTATCAATTTTCTTTTTCAGATTCATTATTTAAATTCTCCATAAATTAATATATATCAGTAAAAATTAATGTGGCTTAATTTTCTTCCTTGCTCTTGCAAATTGAGTTTGGCCCCTGTGAACATCTTTAAATGATCACATACTTCCTCTCTGACTTGCTCTGTGAGGTCCAGTGGTGCTAAGTCACATCCAAAAATGATAATAGGCTTCCACTGTGGGAAGGGTTTTGAAAATCCATCCTACAGAAAATTAGTGCTTGGGAAGCAGTAAAATTCAAGTGTGCCTTGGTTAATGGCTTACCTGTTCCAGCATGGGCATGAAAGAGAAGAAAGTGTCAGAAGGTGAATTTGAGAATGTAACGGAAGACATTCCAAAATCACTCAGTGTTTTGAGGGGATCCTAGTGCCTGAGTCTCTCCTAGTTCTTAGGAAATGCATTAACAGCAGCTTGTGCAAGTACAGACAGATTGCCTTGTAGTTGGTTGTGTTTGCTGCAAACAGGAAACATTTGCTTCAGGTGTTGTGTGGCTGAGAGCCTGCAAGCACACAGAGTGTGGGTGACAGAAGACTGTGACAAATGAAACTGCAGGGAGGTGTCAGCCTCAGTGGTGGGCAGAGCCACTCATCAGCTCAAGGTGATTTCTATTTGGTTTGGGTTTTGGTTTGTTGTTTTTCTTTTTCTTTTTTTTTTTTTTTCCCCCTCTCCTCTTTCTGCAGGGTTACCATAATGTGACTTGGGTTTCATGGCTGATGTTTGCAGAGCAGGTGAGTACCACTGAGCTTCTAAATCCACATAAATATATGGCATCCTGCACCACCCTGAAGGCACTGACAGCAATTGTAGACACCACTGCCCACCTGTTAAAGCTTGTAAGTCAGGTTACTGCAGGCTGCTTAGGTCTCCGGGTTTTTTTTGTTTTTTTTTTTTAAGGACCATGCAGACTGTGTCAGCTCTGTGCTGATCACTGGAAAACCACATTGCATCTCCCTCATCAAGTGACCAGCCAAGCCCCTGAGACGACTCTAGGGTCAGCATTATTTTGGCAACAAATAATTTCAGGATTTTTTTTGGTGTGTTTTCCTTGCCCTGCTCTCCAAAAAATAGAATATTTTTACCAACACAAATGAGGATTGTGTGCTAACTTATGCAAAGACATGTTTTTGCCAAGCTTGCCTGGGAGAGAAAAATTGGAACATAACATTTGTTTTTATCATTTTCAAGTGCTGAGTAGCTAGCTGTTGCTAACCATGGTCTCAGCCTCCTTTTGGGTGGATTGATGATGACCATGAAGTAATTTCTGCACAGCATGTTTTCATAAATCTGGAATTCTGAGTTTCCTGAGAAGTAGCATCTTTGGAAAAAGGATCTTTAACAATTACTTCAAGATAATTAAAGCCACCAGCCATATGAGTTCCCTTCTGCAAGGAGGAAATACTAGGTATTGTTTGTACCCAGTATTAATTTGTGACACCTGAGTTTTTAAATGGAGTCATCCAAACCTAACCTAAGCACTCTAGAGTAGGGACCACTGCTAAATTCTGTGGGAGCAACCTCTGGATGTTAAATCAAACCACTGGGACAAGAGAAAGTGGGAATTAGGTGTGTAATACCAGTAAGCTGACTGTGAAGAGTTTGTCCTGTCTGTGTGATGTATTGTTTATTGTTTATTTTAATCAAGCAGTTCATAAGAATTTATTCTATGGTGGTGCAGCAGGGCTTGATAGCACAGCTCAGATGAAGAGTTCAGCTGAGCTGTGTTAAATTGGTAAGATAAGGTAGAAACAAGATTTTCCCTGGTACATTTTTATTAATAACTCCTGATGGAAGGATAAGTTCAGGCGGTGCAGTTAAGACTTTAAGGGGGAGAGAAAAATAATAATAGTATTATTTACACCAACTATTGCAGTAGAAAGCCAGAATAGTGAGGAACTGGTTGGAGAGAGGTTCAGTGGTGCACTGGAAGGAGCTTTTCTTTGTTGTGCTGTGAGCTAAAGTGATGTGTTGGAAGTCTTTATTAGTTAAATATGAACAGAAGTGGAATTTTATAATTTTATAACTCCTTATTTTGCTATTGATTTTGAGGCAGTTGACAGTGTGCTGTTTTGAATATGGTTAACACTTTTATTTACATTTCTTTTTGGTCTAAAGCCACCCCACTTTCTGAAGACAAGCCAGCTTGTAGTGTTATGAGGAACCCAGATTGCAAACTTCTCATTGATCCAATTTCTGGCTTTGTATTCTTGCCACCTAGCCATGTGGGTCTCAGACAGAACTAGTCTGTGCTCAGCTATGCTGAAGCCTGTCTGCTTAGGATCTGCTTGCTTGAAGTTTGTCCAGAACGCCTTTCAGAAGAGATTAAGTGTTTGCAAGAGAGATTTTTTGGGGGCCACTGAGTAGCCAGAAACATGAACTGGTTCAGGAAGTCGCTTTGAAAATAGAGGGATGGAGAGTATCTGGGGAAAGGTTCTGACAAACTCACACTCTTGTTAGCGTTTTCTGGCTGTTTGCTCATGGCTGCTGTTGGAGACAGGTGGCAGAGTCAGATGGACTCTTGGTCTGCTTTATGTTCCTACGGAAATAGTTGAGCTTGAGCATCATCAGGTACAAGCCTACATGAGGGCTGTGCAATAGGTTTATCTGTCCTCCACAGGACACAGCCATCCATTGCAGAACAGTATTGCTGAGCTGAGTAAACATCACCTGAGAAGGCTGCTGGATGCTGCTAGTGGCTCCACCATGAGATGAGCTGCCAGCCTCGCCAGAGCATTGCTCAGCTCAGCCCTGCTCCATGCACCAGCACCAAGAGGGGTTTGTGCAGTGCTGGTGCTGTGTGGGTAGGAGGCAGACAGCCCCTGCCTGTGGGAGTTGTTGTCCCTTGGAACCTTGGAGTAGCTCTGTGTGGTGGGTTGGGATGGAGCTGGATTCAAGAGAGCAGCCATCAGCTGAGACTCTGGTGCCTGGGAGCACTGCTTTAACGAGCATCTCTTAGCCTCTGCTCAAAATGTTGTGGTCTGAAATTTTATTTTCTGCATACAGAGAAAAACAGAGAGATTTGAATATTCAGATGGCTCCATTTGCTCTATAAGACAGTTGGCAAGTCTACATGCCAAACACGATTTCAATTTGATTTTCCTTTTGATTTTAAAATATCCATTAAGTCACCACTGTTGTGCATAAAAGGGGACAGTTTGTACTAACTGCAAACCCCTCCTGTATTGTCTGTGCTCAGAGAGGGAAAGACAGTATTTTTTTCCCAGAAAATTCTGGATTTGGCCTATGCAGTTGTCACTTCTGTGCTACTAGACTACTGCACGCTTTCCAATTATCCTAGCAGCCCTTAGGTCTTTTAAAACAAATAAGATCTCAGCATTTGCTGACTCCATCAGGAAAGTTTGGCCATTTTTAGTTTTAACTATCAAATATTCCCCTTAATCTTTAACAGCATTTAAGAGGCTGTTGTTGTATCAGAGTCAGTAGTACCATTAAAATCATCTTTGCAATAAGAAAATAATTTTTCTCCTTGCTGTTCTTGTCTATATGGGTAGTCACACAATGATGAGAAAACATCCTCCTTGGAGAAACATTTTTAATGTGCAGTGGAGCTAAAGCGTTCTGGACTTCTATGGGAGCTCAGCCCCCACCAACCCACACTGCACCTCACTGAACACTCTGGTAGGGTAAGAAACACTGACCCACGTGGAGATGGCAGAAATCAGAAGAAATCACAGAATCACAGAATCATTACGGTTGGAAAGGACCCTCAAGATCATCTAGTCCAACTGATAGCCCTACACTGCTCTTACCCCTAAATCATCCCCTGAAGAAACACATCTATCCTCTTCTTAAAAACCTCCAGGGATGGTGACTCCACCACCTCCCTGGGCAGCCTATTCCAATATCTAACCACTCTTTCAGTAAAGAAATTCTTCCTAATATCTAATCTAAACCTACCCTGGCTCAGCTTAAGACCATTCCCTCTAGTCCTGTCACTCTAGACTATGATGTTGCATTCCTCGTGCCAGTAACTTCTGCATAGGCTTCCACTGAGCTAATCCTGAAATCTTGCCAGTAGCAGCTATTTTCTTCTCTTTCTTTGGAATACACTTGTTTGGGGTTTTTTTTGTCTTTTCTTGTTATGTAAAAACTCATGTGTCATGAAGAGGATTTAAATTAGGACTAGCCAATCCTAATTTTATTAGGAAATGGAAGAGAAATTAAATCAAAATGCCCATTGTGGACAGATCCTGGACAGAAATGGCCTTGGCACATCTGTGTTAGTATCTCTACGTGCCCTGTGCTGGCTCCAAAATAGTAGCTATTCATGACAATTTTTTTCCTGTGTCCATGTAATATCACAATTACTTTCCTCACTACAAATCTTAGAGGGACTTTTGGATTTTGAAGGAGTGTAATATTTTCACAAGGTGTTTGATTTCTTCAAAATCTGGGAGCCGAATGTTGTGCCATAAATCATCCTTCCTGATCTACCAATGGCAGACATTGATCCCAACTGTGAGGGCATGTGCTGCTTATACAAATGTCTGACACTGGATGCAAGCCACCTTTTTACCATGTTAATTGAAGATGGATAGCAAGGACTCGAGATCAACAAATGGGCCTGTTTGTCATGTTGTTAAAACTCAATCTGTCTGAGACTGGAAA
This sequence comes from Galbula dea, assembly GCA_013399015.1. Classification (NCBI taxonomy): domain Eukaryota; kingdom Metazoa; phylum Chordata; class Aves; order Piciformes; family Galbulidae; genus Galbula; species Galbula dea. Next base: position 294,452 of record VWZX01007829.1, read on the forward strand.
TGTTTTTCAGCTCCTTAAAATGAAAGGGAAACTGTCAGCTTGAAAATCACATGTCTAACAGAGCTGTCATCTTCTCACAATCCTCCTCAAATAAGAGCTCAAACACTGTAGCTGGAAAAAAAAAAAAAAAAAGCAAGCTAGAAAATGCAATCTTGCCTTTTATGGAGATGTAGAGAACAGTCCAGGTAGGAGCTGAAGTGGGACAGATCTGTCAGTGCTGACCTAGTCCTGGCACAGTGTCATTTCATGAGGATCTTTTCTTAGCAGTGGTTCTAGGCACTGCTGCAACTCAACTTGAAAATGTTATTGTGCTAGGTGCCATAGAAATGTCTATGAACTGTGATTATCTCATCTCCTCCACAGGGCAGACGCTGCATTCACTCCTGAATTAAAGCTTCACATCCAGGTTGTTGGGGTCTTGTTTGTCTGCTCCAACAAATAGCCCATTTATTTGCCTGGCTATGAATGTTAGTAAGTCATCCCTGTGCTGCTGCTTCTTCCAGTGCTACAGAGAAAGCTTGAGTTTTCAGATTTATAAAGGCTTCTGAGCAAACCAGAAAACCTCTACAATAAGCAACCCAAGGGAATGCAAGCTAATTGTTCATTAGTAGCTGCTGGTGAACTAGGAAGAGTCAGCAATTGTTTGGAATATAGTTTGCAAAACACTGACTTCCTCTCTCCCCAACCCCACCTCCATGGGTGCCCAAGGTGAAAAATCCCCTGTGCTGTAAGTGTTGTGGAATAGATTTGTGCACAGTGTCTGCCTTCTCTTGACTACTTTGCTTGGCCCTGTCTTCCACGAGAGGGTATATGAACCCTGCACAGGCATGGCTCTGTATGCTGTCTGTGCTTCCTGAGCCATGGGTTCATTTTTATCTAGATATGCAAAAACAGGATTACATCTCTTGAGCTAATTTATCCCTCTCAACCAGAGTGTTTCTTTATCATCAAGTGACTGTGTTGAGGAATATCTTAAGCTGTGATATTCCAGTGTATGTGTTCATTAATTTTAATGCCGTTTGGTAGCAGTCTAAGATGTTTCCAATTCACATCACTGCTACCCTCTTGCTGCACTATGCTGAGACAAGAAGTGGAGAAAGGGATTCCAAGGGGTGTGTATAAGCCTGTGTAAGCTACTGTAGGTCTGGTGACATTGAGAAGGTGCACTGATTTACACCGGTCACGGGTCTGCTCTCACTCCCCATTTACATTAATGGGATTTGTGCATCTGGCTTCCCCAATGTACCGTAAGGAAGATTGGTCATGGGAAGATTAACAGTGATGTGATCACAATATCCACTGGTTGTTACAATAGATCTGTTTATCAATACATTCTGGACACATTCAATATTGCTGTGTTTCCTAACAAATTACTGTAAGTTGCCATTCTGTTTCATTCCCTTATTGCATTTTCACAGAGCATTATAGGAATGATAAAATTCCATGAGCCATAACTCCTAATGGCAGAGATGATCAATTTGATTTCTAATTTGGAAGAAAAAGCACATACAGAGTATACACTTTGCCCTACTGCAGAATAATACTTCTGCTCATCTTTGTGGCAACACTGAGACATTAGCAGCAATGATGAGCAGTAATGGCTTTTAACAATAATTTATTTCTAGGTATGTAAATGTATCTGATTCATTGGTCTCGGAGCTAATGCCAACAATATCGTACAACCATGCAAGAATGTGCATCTTTCAACACATCTATCATTCAGAACGTCCCTGGCATCTTTTTAAAGGCGTGGGAAGTAAGTTTTGCACCAGAGGATCTGCTCACCCACAGTCTGGTCTCCTGGTGAGCCAAGGCAGTCTGTGTGATGGTGACCTGCAGACCTCCTGCAGAAGCAGTTAATGAATTAACATTCAAAGTTGAGCTTCACCACTAGTTGAGGATGCTGGTGCTGCTCATGGCATCAACATGCTTCTGGTCTGGTAGGAGGGACTTTTTTTCTTTTTAATCTTTCTTAAAATTTTCATTGAGAAGGTGTTTGGGGGCTGAGTGTGCTGAGCAAAGGTAGGAGGGTTTGAGTGGCTTCCTTTTTCCCAGCTACCCAAGCCAGATGGCACTCTGAAGCCTTCCAGTGACACCTCGATAGCACTTAAATCTACCATTTGCAATCTATTGTCTATTTAAATCTATTTAATTTACAATTAATGAGACACCTCTTACTCTTTCAACTTAATTAAAGAGCTACTGATTCTTAGAAGGATTGAAATGCAATAAAGATAACCTAGTAGGGGCATAATTAAGGGAATTTACGTAAGTAATAAACATGGCATTGTGGCCTTCTAAAAAATTACCCTGAACTTGTGTTAATTTTTTACAAACCTTACATTAAAATAAGTGTTCAGACATTTAATTAGCATAAAATAAGATAGCTATGGAGAATTAATTATATGTAATTTCCCTTATGTGGGTGCTGAAAGCATGATATAGCAAATGGCATTTGTGTGGTCTGTCAGCAAGCTAAGTTTTAACCCCTGCCTCTTGGACAAAACCCTTCTGGGCTGCTGCTGGTTTCAACTAAATCCTGCAGGGGCATATATTTAGTCCTCCAGAGAGGCAAGTTGAAAGGTGTTTAGAAGTATGAAATAAAAATGTTCTTGTTTAAACACTCACTTGACCTTGGGTTAAAAACAAAGTGTTCATTTTCCAGGATTCTGGCTGGAGCAGGAAAGAAGAGAAAAAGCGTCATTGCTGTCAACTGGTGGAAAGAACTTACTTTGTCCTGAATGTTATAAGCCCAGTAAGTTTTACATATATATAAAGTATATATTAAGTAATATATAATAATCTTAATTAGTGATAATAATCCTATTAACTAGCAGGATTTTGATGCTAGTCCTAGCAGGTGACCCTGCCATGTGTTTTAAGATATGATCTAGAGTTCACTTTGAAATCTGTTTGGTTTTTTGAAGAGGGGAAAGAGTCCGAGCATTGACAAGGGAATCCTTGGAGCAGGTGTGGCACTGCAAGGTGTTCACTCATGCTTCAGGAGAGCGTGGTAGCCCCTTCACAGGCTTTTGGTCATGGCTTGTGCTGCACAAATCCCTGAAGCACCACAATTGGGTTTCTTGTAGCTCAGCTTCTCTTTGTGTCAGTGGGTTTCCAGCTGGCTGCTTGATCAGTGGTGTGTGAACGCACATACCTGAAGCTCCTTCACCACTACAAATGGTAATCCACTCCTCAATCACAAGTGTGCTTTGCTGGGTGCAGAGTGCACACCATTCACTCTGCATAGGGACAATGGAGGGAAAGATATTTCAGAGTGAAATAACAAATGTTGCTGAAGGACAAACTTTCAAGGGTACATCGTTGGTGTGAAGGACAGAATCATGTTATCTGAGCAGAAAATGTCCTTCTTGTGTGTAGCCAGAAGGGATGTCTTGGAGATGTTTTCCTTCCTGAAAGGAGAGATGAGAACACTGTGAATAGAAGTATTCAAAAGCTGTTTATACACAACATGAATACCTAACTGTAGGGGACGAGGGGGTGGCAGGGAGTGTCTGTCACTGGGTTGGTGGTCAGTCCAGCCCTGACCCCTGACAGCTTTTGGCACCCAACGTGACGCAATTTATCAACACTGTAGATGCCCCACTGAAGAACAAGTGCTTCATTGCTCTGTTCAAGCTAACCATCTTGGCTGGCCATCCTGTTTCATTTGGAGGCTGAAATGCCTTTGAAATGAAATGGATATTTGGAGACCATCAGGACCAAACTGCCAAGGCTTCTGTTGGCCTGGTGACACTGTTCCGTTAGATGTGGGACCTGCAATAGATTTACATGCCTCGTAGCAATGTAACGAAAGATGACAGATTAATTAACTACTGGAGTTAGGCCAAGCAGAGGACATGGTGGCCTAGCAGCTGCTCCATTCCCCATGTGGTAGATGATGTTTGTTCATGCACTAACAAACTCATTAAGTTCAACCTGAGTTATTTGGTATGAAGTGGCATTTGGGCAATTGCTATTGTGTTGTTTGGGTGAGCTTGTGTGCAGAAGATATTTGTGGGGGTGCCATGGAAGTCTGGCAGGCATTGAGGGGGGGAGCGGCAAAAGTTGTTCAGCTGAAGGAGGTTGAGCCATGCAGGAGAATAACAGTGACAGAAACCCAAAGAGAGGTGTCCTTGGCTTGTGTTTCTGTGCACAGCCATGCCTGTTAGGTACAGAGGTGCCTCCACTAAGGAGACACTGGGACTTTTCCTCCATTCCACAACACGGAGGACGAAAGTTTATTTCAGTGAGCTATAAGGGTAGGAGGTGCTCCTCAGACTCGGTTTCCCCTCTCTGCTATGGTCTTGGAGGATTTCAATACTTTTTTACTGGAGCTCTGATGTCTTCAGGTAGTCTAGGTGCAAGTGGGGTCCCTGCCATCATATATCACACTCAGATGCTTGGTCTACTTTTCTGCCTGCTTTGACTTTGCTGTGGACACTGCCCAGTGCAATGGAGAGAGTCACAGGTAGGAAACATTTGCTGAAAGGAGGAGAATAATACATTTTGTTTTTTAAAAAGAGAGAACATTGTTCCTCCAGTCAAATTGTTTATTTAGTGGCTGAGTATCAATTATCTCTTTGAACAGGTTTCATTACAGACAGTGCAAAGCCCCCTGAGCGCCTTTTAAAATATGCTAATCCTTACTTAGGCAGCAAATGGAAAAGGCTCATTTACAGTTTAATTTCTAATCCATGTGGGTTGCCATGTTGTGTGCTGGGACATAAATAAAGAAGCTGAAGTGGAGAGGACAGCTTGCCCACAATGAACAGGTGCTGCTGATGCTTTGCTCTTTCTCCTTACCCTCTCTGATTGTGTGTCAAAGCACCAGACACAAAACATGGAGCACAACCTCTGCCATAACCTGCAATTGTGTGCTTCTCCTTTTGAGGGACAACATGCAAGCAGGAGCTTGTAAATCAACACTGATGGGGAAGGAATGAACAGGTCCTTTTCTAATATTGTGCACACCTGCACAAAGAGCTGTTACAGCCCTTTCCTTGGGCTGGCAGTGTTAATTGACCAGGATCATCAGGCAGCTCCTCCAACACCCCAAAAATTCAAACCACCTCACCCCCTTCTGCTGCTGCAGATGACAAAGTAAGTTCTTCCTTTGTCTTTTGTTTTGGTTTTCTTTTTCTTTCTCTAAAAAAGTTGAGTTGCACAAATGAGCTACCCCTCCAACTTTTTCCCCTTTAAGTAGTTTGTAACATTAATGGAGCCAGTTAATCCCCCTGATTAAATGTTCATGAAGGCAAGGCTATCATCCTGCTGCCAGGGCTCCCTTATCAGTGTTTAATCAGTTACCTGATGCTGCCGTTTTCTGGATGGGACAAATACTATCTCCATACAAACCTGGGCAGTGGGATCCTCCCTTTGAGGCTGCTGGAGTTAGCATCCTGACAAGTGTGAATCCTTCTTGAAGTACCTGGCTCTGCATGTGTCTGAAAACCAGAAGATGTGTTGGGAGCCTAGGGCAGAGGTGGGGGGGGGAGCAGGAGCCACACTGCTGCCCTGGGGCTAAGGGGTGCCAAAAAAGGAGTGTCCTTTTTAGCACGACTGTTGCCAACACAGCCCCAGCAGGGTGGTGACTGGTATCTGAAGCAATGGGACAGGGCGTATGTGATATAGAGAAGCAGATTTTAATTATGGACAAGAATCAAATTGATATTCATAGGATGATAAATAAATAATGTGTATGCGCTCCCAGGGAAAGACCAGAACATTTTTCTGAAGTGGAAGAAATAAAATCAGCAAAACAGAAATTAAAAGTGGATCTATTTAGCAGAGCTTCTGGTTACATGATGAATACATCAGTTTGTGGGCTTGATCCTGCTGTTTCTCAAGGAGTCACTCATGCCTGGGCTAAAACGCTGTGAAACAAGCCAGGGTCGCATTTCTGATCCCCTGGTCTCTGCTCTGAGATTTCCAGCTAAAATCTTCTCTCCTCGGGGAGAGGAGGCGGAGGAGTTGGTGTGAATTGAGCCTTGGGAGGCTCAGCAGCAGCCAAGAGCCAAAAGGAAAAGAGAAAGACCTGAGGAGCTGGTTTACTGGTGATGGGAATAGAAAGTGGTGCATTATTTTCTTCACCATTTCAGTGGTGAGTTGAGGGCTGGTACAAACCAGCACACATCCAGTCAGCAAGAGGCTCTTTGGCATGGGTTAGTTTTTAGTTAGACTTTCTCAAAAAACTTGGCTTTGGTTAGACCTTCTCAAAAAAAACCCCTGGGCAGTTCACAAAAGAGAATCAATACATCAGTACAGCAGCTGCTTTTCAATTCTCCTAATTTCAGGAAATGTTTCCTAAAAAGGTGGTGCTTCTGACAAAGGTCCTCTGAAAAGCGCATGTTTCTTCAAGATAAGTCTCAGCTTTCAAGTGCAATCTGATTTTTCTTGTACATGCAGCTACAGACATGAGCTTGAAAATGAGAAATAAATGATCTAAAATGAGGAAATGAATGAGAAAAGGAGCATGATATACTTTCAACAAAGTGCTTTAAGTTTTACCCTTGGATTTGGGGAGCTTGCCTCATGACGTTTTCCTTATGTGCTGATGTCAATGTTGTGTTAAAAAAAACAAAGAACTGGCAAAGGCTGACAGAAAAGGACAGCATGGATGGCTCAGGGACTTGGGTGACTTCTTTTTGTCTACTCAGCACCTTTGCAGGTCTCAAAATGTCTTATTCTCAGCTGTGTCTGAGATGGTGCTTTGCTATGGACCGAGCAGCATCTTTTTGTAGAGATAAGACAGGAGGGAGACACTTCCCTCTCAAAAAAGTGAGTGTATATATATAAGTAAAAAAAAGAAATACATATCTAAAGGAAGCATTGGGTCATGCTTGGCATAGCTGTAACCTAACAAGGCAAGGCAGCTCCTTGGTTTTCCTCTCCTTCCCTTCCCCCCCGTGCTCCGACACCAGCCGTCCCAGCATCCAGGGCCCTGAGAAATGCTGTCTTGGCACAGGATAGTTTGACAAGAATGGGAAAATTCATTTTTTAATGTTTTCTTCTTGGTTAAAGGAAACAGAGAATGTGTCGTGGAAGAACAAGATCTGAAACAAATTGTTAACTGTAGTAATAATACTTTTCCCCTTTAGTTATATGTTTTCTTTAACCTTGGCTGCTGTACCTACAGAAATGTCCTTTAACAGGAGGTAAAAGGACAAGCAAAGGGGTGATAGAGGCATTGTGATCTAGGAGGTTGATCAAAGTTTTCCAGGAGGTGTCAGCAGTACTTTAAAACTTCCATTTTCTCTGACAGACTTCTGCAGAAGTTATCCTACTAAAATAAATAAAAGGAAGAATCCTGTGCTGAGGAAATAGCAAAAGCCATCTTCCAATCCCATCCCTGAGGAGATAGGTCCTTGCTGCTGCTTGAGCTAGGTTTGAACGCCTTTTGGCACTGTGGATTTTGGCAGAGGTTTCCTTACACTAGGCTCTTGGCTAGCAGGCTCTGTTGGAGTTGGTTCCCTTTCTGTGTTGTTGGTAAGCATCAGCGCTGCAGCTGGCTCTGGAGATCTTCTGGCAAGTCGTGGGACTCGGCAACTTCCATGTCCTGCAGAACCCCAAACTTCAATGAGTATAAAGGAAATTTTTGCTCAGGTCTTCTGAGAAAAGCCTTGAAAATATTACCCAGTGTGAATAAATGAAAAGGCAATTAAAATAATTTGAGATACTTTTTTTTTTAACTACAAACCTGATGGTGATGCCTTTTCAGGACTGGAAATAATCAGTTTATGGCTGAGGGAAGAAACAGCTCTATTTATACTTCTCTTTCATTGTCTGTAGTTGGCTTTCATAGGAGCTGTTGGAGTAATCTGGTCCCGGTCCTCGTCTGGTGTAAGCTGGCAAAGCTCAGTAGGCTTCAAAGAGGCTGAGCCAAGTTATATATATATGCTCCACAAGCCAGGAAAATAATCATTATCACATGGAGGGCACTTTCCACCTCAGGATCAGAAAGCAGACAGGGAAGCCCATGGAATCATCATTGCACGTGTCTGCAGAGGAGAGCATTACTGGAGGTGGCAGTTAGATCAGGGTCATGCATCTTTTTGCAATAATTAAAAAAAAAAAAAGAAAAAAGTAAGAGGATGTGCAGCCCTAATATGGCACAGCTGGGAACATAAAATGCTGAGCTTTAAATCCTGCTGCTGGCCATTGCAGCAATGTCACTGAAAGATACAGGTAGCAATACAGGTGATGTTGCCAGTCTCAGAGGTTTCAGTCTGTTTTCACATGGATAATTAGTAAAAATAAAAAAAGGATAACTGGTGGAATTAAACTTGAAAACATTTCATTTCAGAGCTCACTGTGAGGAGGCCTTAAAAGCAAGCACAGACATTGCAAAGAGAGAGGGCTTTTCTCTCCAAACCCAGCAGAGTCCAATAAAGTCAGGCAGATTGACAGGCACAAAGAATTACGGTCAATTTACTTCTGAAAATGAGTTACTGTTGGGTTGATAGTGGGTGGCTTCACTCACTAAGGTCTGCTTTGGGGTTATCTGATCCAACCCCTGTATGTGCTTGTAGGTATCATCTCGAAGTATATCATCATACTGTTGCATGATTTTTCACACTGCAATGATTAAGTGCTGAGGTGCTCAGTAAGGGCTGGGGAGAGCTGATGCACAGTGAGTAGTAAGTGTGGCTAGAAAGCTGCCCTGCTCTACTGTGTGCTTTCTTAACCTCTTGTGCTTGATTCTGGCAGGATATTCCATTAAATGATCTTTTAAGACAGGTCAGTAGGGTAAACAGAGTTAGACCAGCTTTAAAAAACAGCACTGTACTGTTCCAACCATTAATGGCTGGAGATGAAAAAAGAAGCTAAATCTGTTGTGTAGGATAGTGTGGGGTGGAAGGACCTTTGCAGAGCCTCTGCCTTGGTCTTACCCCATCTTAGCAGGTTTTTCACCTGTGCTTTAGAAGTCTGATCTTACTCTTTCTTTCCCCTTTTTATTTTTAACCACTGGAGCACAGAGGTTAATGGGATTATATCTACTTAGATAAGAAGCTCCTCTGGAAGAAGACTTGATCTTCTTGCTTGCCTGCATAAAATCAGGCACTGTCATCTGCTGCACCATGTTGTACTAGTACACTAAGAAACCTAGCACTAGAGAGCAAGCTGGGTGCCTAAAAATGGTCACTGGTCTAGAGATCTGGAGTGGATCTGGAGAAACAGGCATCAGGTCTAGAAAAACAAGCTGCACCAGCTCTGAACTAGCAGAGCCTGGTCTTCTCCAGCTCTCTATTATGTGGGTTTTGTTGTGTCTAATAAGGGTGGAGCGCTTTGGATAGCATTCCCTCTCAGTAGAGACACTGTTGGGATACCTCTTTCCTCTCAACCAGTTTGAAAGGAAACTTGTAGGAAGTACATAACAGGAAGGACAAACTGGTGGAAAGTGCGGAGTGGGCTCCATATATCATCACTGCATACACATAAGCTTTGTTCCCCTAAAAATTCAAAATCATTAGATGCCAAGCTTTCAGCTGAGAAGGTATCTAAAAAGAGGAAGAGGAGAAGACAGTGAAGGATAAAACCCAGTATTAAGATGTACATTAAGGGGTTGATACGGGCAGAGTAACTATATGGGAGTAGGGGCACAAGGTGGTGTTTGGAGAGGTTACAGGAGGGAGCTGGTCTAGGCTCCTTACAGGGGCTAATGCCCACCTCTCATCCCTTGCCAGACTTTAGCCCTGCTTGGCAAGTGCACTCTGCCCCTTGGCTGGGGGATTAGAGAAGAGATATCTTTTCTTCTTTCTTATTTTTAAACTTTTCTCTTTTTTTTTTTTTTTTTTTTTCTTTTTCCCATGCTGCATATCCTTTCTGGAGCATACCCTTCCTTCCTCCCTCAGCACTGTTCAGTCCAGGGCGCCTGCGTGCTGCGATGCCCTGAGCCGTGCTTAATGCGTCCCCGGGAAACCTGCCCCCTGCCCGCTGGGACCAGATTTCAAGGCATATCCCTATTAGCTTATTTTGATGTTTTTATCTTTCCGTGATCAGGAACCATTCTCTGCAGCCAAAACAGACACTTCCCCGACGGCGTCGAGTGAATTTTTAGCTCTCCTCTGAGGAGAAGACTTCAATAAAAGATGAGGCTGATCACCACGCTGACTGGCTCGAGCGCAGGAGCGTCTCCGGCGGCTCCTGCCTTCTGCTGTAAGTTTACACTTGTATGAACATCAGCTCTGCTGCCTCACGTTGCTCTAAGTGAAGGTTTGCACGCAAACATGGCCTCCACAAAAGCCACCTCAGGCGAAAGCACTTCCCGTCCCAGCGAAGTGCAGCGTTACACGGGGTCTCCGGTGGGGAGCTCTGCCAGCGCTTTGGCAGTGGCTCGTGGTTTAGTCATGAGGGATGGGGGGGGGGGGGGGGGGGGGGGGGTGTCCCTTCCCGGGGGGGTCCCTTCCCGGGGAGGTTCCCGTCCCTCCCACCTCGCCCCTGGCCTGAGGAGCGTGGCAGGTTTGCCCAGAGGTGCTGGGAGCAGGTTGCCTGCAGTGTCTGGTGAGAGGTGCATCACTACCACAAAGTTCTCGTCGGCAGTGGGAGCATTTGTTGAAGGTTTGGTACACACAAACTTTGCTCTCTGCAGAAACACCATCGGAGGCTCTGTCCCCTTCCTTTAGCCTCCTGAGCTCCCACCTCTACTTGCTCCAACTATGAAAAAATAAAATACAGATAAAACTGCCATATTTCTTCTGGAGCTTAGGAGGTGCAGAAGGTTTGTGAGTCATTCAAACTTTTCCTGAAGCTGGAATGACTGGAAATCCATACAAAATACTGAAATGGGGAAGGGGGGGAATAATACATCAGGTTGGTTTTTGCACCTGCTAAAACCTCCTGGGTTTCTTTAATTCATGAGGCTAATGCTTCAATCTTGCTTAATTACAGGTTGGGAAACTTCTCATTGCTCTGGGGCCACCCTTGCCCACCTTGTGGTAGCACACACATTAAGTGCTGGACATGTCTCTGGGGTGCAGCAGCTCCCACCAGCATGTGGGGGTTTGCCCAGAGTGTGTAATATCCAGGTGGAATGAAGGGGAGCCTTCATACCATGAAAACACACCTTCTAGCTTCACACAAGTTGTGTGTGAAGCATTTGTGGAGGTGAGTAGAACAGGTGAGACAGTTCCACAGCAGGCTCAGGGCAGAGATGTGCATGAAAAAGCCGCAGCAGAGAGAAAAAATACTGCCATGGCAAGGTCCCTCAGAGCTGGTGGAATTACATTCTAAGATACTTATACTTTTGGATAATGCACCCAAACCAGGGAGTAATTACACCTCTTAGCAGTCCTTTCTACACTTGCTTTCTCGGAATTTCAAAACCAGGCTGAGTTTGTCCTACAAGCCCAGGTCAGGAGACTCTTGGCTGGATAATAATTTCCAAAGGTTGCCCTGCTTGGTTCCCTGTGCTATGAAGCCATCTGCAAGGGGAGGCAAATCTGGGAGACGCAAATCTGGGAGACAAAGCTTGATGTTGATGCTGAAGCAGGTTACCAAAGGAAGTACTGGAAATCTTCAGGAGCTGAGAGCTGGGGACTTTTAGGAGGCTGCAGGGCAAGAGGAGAGGGACCCTCACAGCAAAGAGGCTGGAGCTGTTCAGGGGTGATTAGTTTTGCAATATATGTGCAGGAGGTCTGCTGTGAGGATGGAGCTGTTCAGGGGTGATTAGTTTTGCAGTATATGTGCAGGAGGACTGACTTGCATAGCATCTTTTGGCCAAATATTTAACTTTTCTTTAGCAGCTTATCCTTCTGAGGCTGTCAGCACTGCAGCGAATAACATGGGGAAATGCTGCTGCTGAATACAGAAGCTGAGGGGGGAAACTTTTCAAGAGCAGGTAGCTCCTTGTGGTCCCAGGACCCACTGAGTTTCAGGCAAATTTACTCAGTCACTCAGGAGCTTTTGGAATATGATAGAAAGTGTCTCCCCTCTCATTATTGTGGACTCCCCAGCAGGTAGCTCAAGTTTCTGTAATCCTTAAATCAAGTATGACAGCTTCTTTTCTGTATTGGTTTTCATTTTCACACTGACTTCAGGGAGAATATTCCTCTTCCTCCTTGTTATCAGAGGACTGACAATAACCATTTTAAAAGAAGCAGCAAATATGGTCTGGTTTTGTTTCTAGACATGGCAGCTAATGCTGATTGCTGAGGCTTGGGGTAATTCTGGAGATTAAAAAGGTAATGCTTAGAGGGGGCAAGCCAGAGATGTGCTAACTGCGGTAGTATTATTTATGACTGTGTTTGCTTTCTGTTTTCCAAAACCTCCTCCATAAAGTCTACACTTGGCATTAAAAGCTGTCTTAAGATATCAGACTGAGGTGTGTAAGGAAAGAAGCAATAACTTCCAGCAGCACATTTTCATTAGCCTGGAACTAAAAAAATCCACTGCAAAATAGTGGAACGTTTCCTTAAAGCCTTTATTTTTTTTTTGTTACCTTCCTATACACATTGTCTCAAGCAGTTTAATCAGGCAAAAACTTCCTTTATCATTTGGCTTTTTTTGGGATTCCTCTTGTGGTTTCTGACATTTTGGGAAATGGCTCCTTCAAAGTGTTGCAAAGAAAGTGCTGTCAGATATTTATCAGGTTTCATGTCGTGATTTGGGAAAGCTGACCTTGATTTACTTGTGCCATTAGAGACTCCATCAAAGAATGAACAAACGTTTTTCTGTAGCTGGAATTTAAGGAAAAACAAGCAAAGCCTCTGAGTCAATTTTCCCAGGTAGTGTACTTGAAAAAGTGGGGAAAAAAAAATCGGATTGTTGATTATACTGATAGATCCAGAGTGATTTTAAATGCCTTGCTCTGGTTAGTTAATATTTGCTCATTAACATTAGTATTTAAATCCAGCTCTGTGTACTACTTCTCTCCCATCTAGCACTGTCCAAGTTGCATGACCAGCCACAGGAAGGGAGAGATACTCAGAGCCTGGAGGTGTGGTGGGGAAACAAAATGAAAAGGCAATTATTTCGTTTTCAAACCTTTGTTTAAATCAAGTACCCCAAAGGGAAGCTCCGCAGGACAGGGTGAGAATCGCCGTTTGGGCTCTGGGAGGGTAAGAGCCGCTGCCAAGTATTTCTTTGACCTGTTAATCCCTTTGGGAATTCTCACGTGCTTAAAACAAGGTGTATGCTTGAGTACCTTCCCCAGTCAGAGCCACGGCCAAGGAATAATAATGATGTTGATAGCACATGCAGCAGGAAATAAGCTGAAGGTCGAGAGCATTCGGCACCCCGTGGCTACCCCAGTTACCAGGCATTTGCACCTAATTTTTAGGACTTCCTCCTGCTCCCCACATTCTCCCTCCACCTGAAAACTCTGGGCAGAACCCTCCTTTCCTTTCCCTTAAATAATCATCTCCAGTGTGGGGAGATTTCGAAAGCCGGGTAGAGAGAAAGTCTACACCATCTACTTGTGCATCATGCTCACTGATTAGGAACTGGTGAGGCTTAAGAGGTGCTCCCAAAGAGCTGATTACAAACTCAGGGAAGCTGGGAGGTCCTCTAAAAGGGGCTTCTCACGTGTTGCTGTTTGTGCTTTTTCTGCCACTCTGGACCACGCCTGCAGCAGCTTTGCACATTTATGGTTTGTTTTTTAAGAAGTTAGTGAACTGGTTGCTTGTTAGAGGTATTTTTTAAGAGTCATTCCCTACGTACTTAACAGGATTAAATATCTTACAGCTCTGCTTTGGCAGCTAAAAGTAAGTATAATTCTGGTGTTACTGTGCAGAAAGAATCTGGATGTTTTATGATAGAATAAAAGGAGTGGGGTTCTTGACACTTAAAACCACCATCCTCCGTAAGCAAAAACTCTTTGCATTTTGTGTTTTAGAAGGAGTTTGCCAAAACCATTTACATCTTCTGTTGTGAGTGGACTGAGGTAGGATGTGTGCTGGCTGTATTTTGTGGGCATCTTAAATACAGTTTTTGATGAGAGTCTCAGCTTGAGACGCTAAGTGAAGCAGAACAATAACAGCAAAAACTTCAAAGTCACCTACTTTCAACTTTCCTATAAGTTCTCACTTGGAAATGAATAACCAGCATTCAGGGCAGAGAACTGGGCTGTATTTTGTGATAGCAGAATAGAACATGGAATACTCTCGTTTGGGCAAAAAGAGGTTAAAAAGTACCAGACTGTGGCATGATTACCAGATTATGACATCTAAGTTTGTAGGTTTAACTAGATAATTATGTGTGATACATGGCTGGTGAAGGGTGAATACCAAGCACTAGAAGCCTTCCTTTTGTCTCTGGAAAATTTATTTTGACTGGGGGAGAGGGAAGAAGAGTTAAAAAAAAAATCTGGTCTTCGTTTTCAGAAGAACAGAGGGTGTGAGAGGCATTCTGTGAGCTCTAATGTTCCTGATACACTGCTGGAAAAAAAAAAAAAAGATTCTTCGAGTGAAGGCTGGCACCCTGAAGTTTTTATTGGAGTCCATTTCCGAGGGCTGTCAGCAGTGCCAGTGACGAAATTTCAGACGCGTTCATGTGTAGGCACCAGCCCTGTCTCTGCACAGTCACTCACTCTCTGGCTTTTCTGTCCCCTTGGTGTTTGCCAGTCAGTATTATGCAGGACGATTTCCTGTGCCAAAAGCAGATGCTTTAAAATAAATTCTGAAGCAGGGAATACCTTACACTCGCTAGGCAGGGTTAATGTTCTCGCAGCTGAAGAGCTGGGGACTAGAGCAAGATGCAAACGGCCACAGAGGAGCCGGCGTGAGAAAACGGCTGCGCGTGGGTTTGAGAGTGAGAGAAGGAACGAAATGACCTACATTTTGCTAGAGTCAACCTGGTCATTAGCGAAAGAGGAGAGCGTGCAGTAATTTGTACCTCTGTGCGTGTACATCCGTGGTTGTCCAGGCTTGCAGCAAAACCACCAGCTGTCTTGAAATCATTCTGAGGTTTCAAATAGCTTTCCAGAAAGGATACTTCACCTGTACAGCAGAGGTATTTGAGCTGAATCCTCTAGGACTGCAGCACTGGACTTCAAACACTCAGTCAATATTTGCAAAAAAAAGGAAGCTTTTTTTTTTTTTTTCCTGGTGCAAATCAAAATATTTTACTTTTTAAAGAAGATGTTTCTCTGCAGCTCCTAGTTAAAAACAAACCAACCCAAAACAAAACAAAAAAGCCCAACCCAGTACAAAACTGGCAACTATTTCCATTTGAAATTCAATTTTAACAACTTTCAGCCGTTGGGCTGGGTCGAGGCACATCCACACGTGGTGATTAATCCATAGTAATGACCCAGTTCACCCCAAAGAAACTCTCTTCACATGAATAGCAATCCAGATGCAAGACAGATTTAAAGAGCTGCACATTCCACCTGAGAACCATGTTTTGCCTTGGAGATAAGAGAAACTGTTACCCTAAGCTTAGCTGCATTAATAATAATAATTACATATGGAATTAAATACATTCTGCCCCACATAGGGCAGGTTGCAGCAGCAAAACCTTCATTAGTGAGATATGAGTGAAGGGGTTGCATGAAAGAATGAAAACTGAACAGGTATTGCAAAGTCATTATTTCGTCTGCAGGTTGGCCTGATTCTGCTGTTATTTCTCCTCCCATAAATTCAAACGCCTAAAGGAAAGTTACTGTGACAGTATTCATTGTTCCTGCAAACAAGAGTTACAGGCCATATGGTTGTACCTTGAAAATTAAACCAGCTCACAGTTTAGAGCACATGTGAGAGGAACAATACAGTAATTAAAAGACATTTCAGTCAGTCACAGCAATATTTATTTCAGGGAATTTTATCCATCCTCAAAAACTGAATAAATGTGCATAGTTTTAGAGACTAGGTAGCAAATGTGCATTTGGAAACAGAAGAAAGGCTCAAATTAAGACGTCATAACCAGACAGGCAAATGCAGGGTTTCCAGCCTGCTCTCGTAATTGCAAGATGTGCTCTTCTGAGGGCAGATACACTGCCTCAGTTTGGCTTATTTCCTCTTTGCTCAGGTGTTTGGAGTTAGAAACACCTCAGGTAAGCTATATCCTTACTATCAGAAGACCCCATGGGCTGATTACACCTTGAAGGGGGTGTCCTTTCACAGCAGGGGGGTGTGTTGAACAAATATTTAAGGAAAAGGGTGAAGAGAGAGCCTGGGGAAGTTATGCTGCAGGCAAATAATCTGCTGTGATCTAAGGGAGCAAGTGAGGCATACTGTGTGGTTTTTGCCTTTCCTATTTTACTTACAGGCTGAAGAATTTGACTGGTGTGAATTGCCCTGGCTAAACTCTGTTGTTCATTAACTTCTATGCAATATTCTCACAGCAGGGGCAGTGGGGAATCCTAATGCTAATGTGAATAATTATTAATAATTCTATATTATTATTATTACAACTGCAGAGACAGGTCCCAGCCCTCCAGCCAGCTGGCTATGAGGGTGAGAGGCCACTGTGTTGCTGCCACCCTTGGACACTTCAGTGTTCAGACTATTCATTGACCAGACATAGAGAAGCAAGGGTTTGCCAGGGGTATTTTTCTCCCACTTCTGCACACAGGAAATAGCCTCAAGTTGCACCAGGGGAGGTTCAGGTCATATGTTGGGAGAAATATTTTCCCTGAAAGAGTGGTTAAGCATTGGCACAGGCCGCCCAGGGAAGTGGTGGAGCCACCATCCCTGGAGGTGTTTAAAACCCATGTAGATATGGCAGTTGGTGGCATGCTTTAGTGATGTGGTGGTGTTGGGTTAACAGTTGGACTTAACAGTCTTAGAGTTCTTTTCCAACCTTTAGGATTCTATGTGCCCAAAGCCTCTCAGTCTGCTCTGCCAAGTGCGTAACCACGTATCACAGAACTTCATCACAGATTTCATACAGAGCTTAAACCTGCTGGAAATTCTGCTTAGGGCTTCTGTTTTCCCTAGGATTTCTGTGAAATTTGTCACATAGGTCCAGGAATAGAATCAGAGAGGTTTTCCAGTGTTTGAACTGCATGTGTAGATATCCTCAGTGTTCCATTTTCCCTGGCTGATATTGATCTCCCTCTGTAAGCCATGTTTGCACAAGGAGGATACACATTTCGGGGACACCCATCGTGTCCTACACAGAGGCAGGAGAACCATCTCCCAGACACTGTCTCTTCAGTGAGGGGAAGAGCTGCACTTCCAATGTATGCCATAGCTATCAGGCTTTTTTTTAGTCTGCTTTACCTTGTGTGGCTCAGCATGAATGGAGCATGTTTGATTTGATCCTAATTATTTTTTTTTAATATTTTAAATCTCAGATGTTGAGACAATTTGCATTAATTAAACTTCACTTGGCTTTAAAATTGCCATGTATCAATTTCAGCAGCATTTACAGAGAAGGAGAGAGATGATTTAAATTGCACACCATATGGGGCAATGCCAGGGACATTTGCTATTGTGTTAATTGCTTAAAGCTACATTTTCTATCCCCCTTCGGAGCGAAAGACATTTGCTCTCACGCTTACTGAATTAGGTAAAGGGTTTTCTGCTCAAAAGGGGTATGTGCAGATTTCTTCCCCTCCTGCTGGGTTTTACTCTTCTTTTTGATCAGTTTTTCAGTGGAGCTCTGCTGCCATTAACACCAGCATCAGTGCTGCCTTTGGTGGGAGGCAGAGGCAAAGCTGTTTGTTGGGTCCTTGGCTGATACACCAGGATCCCACCAAATCCTCTTGGGATTACGCCTGGGGAAGGCAAGAGCCTGCCATTTATAAAAAATAAGAAACCACTTATTGCCAAGGAGGAGAGAGGCATGTGTTGTTGGGTCCCAAAAAGGGTTTGGATTTTCCAGCCCTAGCCCTGAGAGCTCTTGCTGTCATCGCAGTTGTGTCTGGAGCTTGTTCACACAACGGGGACCAGCCCCACCAACGGTCCCCAACCTGCTTCTGCTGCAGGTGAATTAACTTTTGCAAGCTGCAGATGCTAATTTGCAGGTGTGCCTTGAGTGTTGGCAAAGTGGTGACAGATGTGCTACGGGGGAAGGGGCTTGAGGGCACACCAGAGATCTCGTAGAGATGAATTTGTACAAACAGAGGCTATGGGTGTCACAGCTGTCCTGGGAGGAAAGGGCTTTCCAGGGTGAGCTGCAAGGCAGGGTGACAGCACTTTCCCCCTAAGTTTGCCAGTGTTTTTGAGCAAGCCAGAGTGGTTTAATCTGGAGGAAATCAGATTTAAATGCCCTAGCAGCTCAAAGAATATAGGCTAGTGAGTGGCATTCTCTTGAGGAATCTGGGATTAGGGATCCTCTCTCTGGTGAAACATCTAACTTCTCCCTGTCTCTTTAAAAGGATCCACTTCCTTCTCAAAGTAAGGGACAGAGAAGGGGTCGGATGGTTAACAGGCAGATACTCAGTATGCTCACCAAACCTTTCCTCCTTGGAGACCTCTCTAGGTGAGCACTCAAAACCTGAAGGGGCTGAAACCAGTGCTTGTAGTCCTAATCTGAATCCTTGCAGACAAAACTTTGCAAAAATCTCTCCAAATATCAGCAGGAATTAATTTGCCTTGCAAGACCAGAAAGCACCTGAAGGCTTCCCCACAGCTGGCTTCAAAGAAATGGGGAAATAAACCCCAGAAAGATGTTAGGGAAGTGTTATGTGTGCCCACATCTACCGGTTTGCAGCACATTCCTGCTCCTGTCTGGTGCTTCCTGCTTGGCAATATTGTAATGGGATTCTCCCATATTAATATTTTAAATGAATAAATAAATATCTGATGAGATGCTGTGGATGTCTGCAATCTCTTAATAAATTCTGTGGAAGGTAAAAAGAGAATTAAAGATGAGATTAAAACAGCCTGGGTGATGTATTTCTCTGGCATGTAGTGAAGTCTCTAGCTATTTATGCTGTGCCATCTATGTTACAAGTTACATCTATATTAAAAAATGTGTTACCTCTCTCTCTCTGTATATATATATGTATATATCTCTCCATCAAGGCTATGCAAGCTGTCTGTCATCAAGGAGGGTCCTGATTTCTGCTAGAACTATTATTATTAATAATAATGATAGGCTATGGCAAAATACTGGTATTAGAGCACCCGTGTTCCACGTGAGTATGTTTTCACTTCACTGTGGTCATAATTTGCTTTAGGAAACAAGCCAGCTGTATGAGGATTGGAAGGCTTTTTTTCATCTTACACTTTGGGGAAATATAATGCATTTTTTTCTCTCTGGCTCTGCATTGCAGAGTCCAGTTCTGGCATGAAAGGATGCTGAGCCCTTTTTCACAGCTGGTGAGAAGCACTGGGTGAGAAAAGATGATGTGAAGAAACCTCCTGATCTCCTTTAATAGCAGTGGGATCCCCAAGGGCCTATCAGAAATGCTGCTGTACTCCAGGACAAATGTTAATATTATTCCTAGCAGCATAACTACATAATTCTCTTAACATAGATCACATGCCATACTGAGCTGATTCACAGAATAAAGTCCCTGGTTTCTGTAGGACCATGCAGGACCCTCAAGAGTAGCCTGCACTGGTACTCCTAAATCAGGAACAGGACCTGCACAGACCTTGCCGAGGCCATGCACTCAGGTAGACTCCTACCCTCTCATCTGAACATGCTGGAGAGTTTCCCCAGATGAAGTCAGGTGTGACCTACAAAACCTTGTATCGTCTGGGAATGAAATGCACAGGGTTTTTTCCTGTATTCTCTGCAAGAGAAAATATACTTCTCTTTCCCTTCTGCAGAGCAGCCCATGAGTCTGCAGAGGAGTGGGAGAAAAGGATGGATAACACCCCTCCCAGACTTGCCTACTTATTTATAGGTATTTGTGTCATCTCACCTGTGAACACAACATGACTGGGATTTCCTTCAGTAAATTCTGTATTTACCTGTGTTACTTGTTACCTTTATCTAGTGTGGAGCTTTGTTCAATATTTCTAAGCTCCAAACATTTTTCTTGACAGGAAATATACAATTGACAAACTGCTGTTGCGAAAAGCAGTGTTATTTTCACCAGGAAAACTCTTAATAGGAATAAACTATGACATTTACCCATTTCTCAAAGTGTTTCTCTCTGAAACTTTAATAACTTCCTGCTACATATCCTAAGCCATTCCCAGTGCAAACTGCCAAGCTTCCTACCAGGCAGCTACATTCTGCAGGCAGGTGGAAAAGTCTCTCCATGCTTTGGCCAAGTTCTGCCTTTGACCTTCATCTGGGTGCTGGAACCCCATGGCCCCTGGAGCTGGAGGAGATAACTGCCCTGTGGTTCCCAAAACATTCTTCTGCTACTTGTGCATCGTGTTTCTGGCTTCCTGTACTCGTCAAGGTAAGGCGTGGGGTGGGCTATTGGCTGCACTCTAATAACCCTCTGTTCTTTAATGCTCTCTTTCTAGTTAATTAATCTATTTATGATAATAGAATGTCTCATTTTGTGCTTTCACTCTAGAAGGTGTGTTTGTGTTATCCTGCTGTATAGCATCGACTGGCCCTATTATCATTTATCATTAAAGGCAGCGGCAGCAACACTCTGGCCTGGCCTGCCAATAATTTTTCAGTTAATTGCTTAGTGGTTGTTTTTTTCTTTGCTTTTGCTCTTTGCTAATGAATAGGAGGTCTTCAGGCTTTTCATCTGGTTTTTTTTTCTGTTTTTAAACTTGGCAGCAGTGCATTTTTTAGGCTTGAGGGATCTGAAAGGCTGTAGTGTTGGGCTGTGGGAAAAGCACCCAGGAGAGCAGGCAGGCAGGGCTGTGCTTTGGGGTGTGCCCCCAGGGTTACCCTTCAGGAGAACCAGAGCCTGTGATGGGCAATGCAGTGTGGTGGGGACATCTTGAAAGCACCAAGCCTGTGTCTGGCAGGTAGCACAACTGAGGCTGGACTAAGTCATAAAGGCTCAGGGAAGTGTCAGTGTATTGCTCCCAACTTCCACTCCACCACTGTGGGACACGCGCTGCCAAGGACAGTAATGACCCAACGTATCTCTGCTTGGCTGCTGGGGCTGCTGAGTTAATGCTTGTGTTTATCTGCGTTTCAGCCCTCTGGAGTCATGTGCTTGCTCAAAAATGATGCCAGCCCATGAACCTGGAGATCAGAATAGCCACAAAGCACTGAGTAAGTATATTGAGGGTGTTTGTGAAACAAGCAGAGCTGGTGATTTGTAGAAACATTTGGGTTGTCTTTGTTTACAAGTGCTTCCTTATAGGCTTGACCTGCTTACCTTAAATGTATTTTTGTTTCCAGCTACATGGCTACTTCTTTCCTCCCACATTCTCTCAAGTGTTTTATTTTTAAGCAGATGCTCCTCTGTACTGCATCGATGCCAAGTTTTGTCTCATGTTCTTTATCAGTACAACAATATGAAATATTTAATAAGAAGTTATTGCTGTGGCCAAAATAAAAGATTAAATAGGTCTGTTGGCCTCAGATCCTGAGGAGGAAACCTGGTATGCAGAAAGAGCCAGAAGGAGCAGCATCAAATACAGGGGTGTAGAGTCAGATCAAAACATGGCAACGTCCGCTTCGTGCTCAGCAGCTTCTCCTTTCGTCGTGGCAAAGGCAGGCATGGAGGAACAGAACTGTATTTGAATCTAAGTTTGGTGTATTTGAAACTAAATTGGCCTTCTCCGGCAGAAGAGGGGGCAGGATAGCAAGGCCTTGCACTCAGGAGCCCTGTGAACAGGTTGTTACCTAGCTGGCACTTCTGTGCCTTTATCCTGGCTCCTGCATACCCTCAGTTTTGATTTCTGCCTGGGAAATCATCTGGATTTTACCCCATACTCTCCTAGGACCCTGCACAGTTTTATTTTTTGCTGCTACGCAAGGAGTTGCTAACTCCCTCCTCCAAAGGGCACTGCCAGAAGCAGCACGTGTGCTTCCCGGCATGTCTGGCAGAGACCTCTCGAGGGACTGATGGGCAGGAGATGGCTTGGGGAGCTTCACGTAGGCAAAATAATGCTATGTCTAGACAGGAGAAATGCTGAAGCCACATTCCTGGCAAGAGTGGTGATGCCAGAGAGCAGACAGTCCCCAACCCCACCAGGTATCGAAGCTCCTTTCTGCCAGTCTCCCTCGGCTGCAGGAATCTGCCTTTCCCAGAGGTGTGTTTCAGCCAGGAAGGAGCTTCTGCACTGGCTGCTCTGCTGGGGAGAGCTCTTCATTCCCAACGTGGCTAATGCCCACGTGCTTGATGCATTCTGGCACCAGTGCTCCCCTTCCAGCATGTGAAATAGGCACGGTGGGAAGGGGATGGCTGTTAAGAAACTACAAAACCCTATCAGTACCAAGTGGCTGTAATGATTTAATTCTTGTAAAATAGAGTACGTGTAGGGCAGAGGTGGCCTCAGAGAGGACTAATAATCCCTGCAGTGTGATAAGGCACATGTATTTTTTTTCCCCTCTCCTTTGGCTATCCATATGATTCGTAGAAACAGCATATAAAACATTTACTTCTTCACACACTCCAGTGTATGGCTTTTACCTTCAGGACCCTTTGATCATCCACTTAACTCTTACATAATTGTTAGCATCTTTGGTGTTTTCCTTTGTGTACAAGCAAGCAAAAGCTGAAGTCTGCTGACTTCATCATTATGTTTTAAAAAGCATTAAGTAAGTAAATGCTACAAAGCTCTGAGGATTTAAAATTGCTGTGGGGCAAGTTGCTCTTGTACCTGCATTAAACTAGATTAACGTGCATTTATTTTACTTAGGTCAGCTGTGTCATTGCTGAAGTGCGTCCACCTCAGATTGCTGAGGGATCTCCCTGATACCGAGGACTGAGGAGAGGCAAAACTGTCTGCAAATGAGCAGAATGACAGCTGCTGTCTATTCTGTCTGGTTTTACCTCTTTCTATTGGTGAGCATTGTGATATTTCTCTTCCTACCACCCCATCTGCTTGTAGAGGTGGAGCAGGAGAAAAGGAAAGTTGTGCACTAGCTTAAAAGTGAAGGGTGGAGAGGAAACCTTGCTGCCAGCATAGATTTCTGTAATGAACAACTGTGTAAAAGAACAGAAGTCATATCCAGACATTAGCCTGTGGTGGTGCTGGTGAAGCACTCAGTGCAGGGAACATGAAATGGCACAAGAAGTCACGCAGTGCCATGACCTCAGGCTAAGAGAGCTAGGGAGTGCCTGGCTGGGCTGTTGTACTCTCAGGGGGAAGACCTGTGTATCACAGGTCTAGAACCTGCAGGGATGTTGTCTACTGTGGGTCTGGTTTGGGCAATAACATGTCATGGTTGCACGCTGCCTGGGTTTGGAGGCTGTCCTGCCTCCTTGAGTACCCAGCCCTGGGGGGTGATTGCTCCCTGCCTATCTGTGTCAGTCATCCTTTGCCCCCAGGAGAAGAGAAATGAGGGATAGAGACTGGATTATCTATTTCAAAGAGATATATTTATATTTTGCATGAAAGTTGGTGTATTTTTGTAACAAACAAATCTCCTCCCTCCCCTTTTGAAATCACAACTGTATTCTGCTGCTTCTAGGGGAAGTTTGCATTTTTTTTTCAGTACTTTGAAATTAACTTTATATTCAAAGAACTCCTTCCTCATTCAGCAGGTCTTGAGTTTTTGAAAGCTAAAGGGAACTCAAGGGTGTTGGCAAGTACATTTCTACAAAATGGTCCCATGGTGTAGATTTGGAAGCATTTATGAGCTGTTTTGATAAACCCTTTACTGAGCTACTTTATAACTCTGGGTTTCAAAAAGACTTCCCTGACTCTGGCCCATGTTGCTTCAGAAATGGAATTTAGGCAATTAAATCATAAACCATTGGGAGAAAAAATTCCTACAGTAACGTGGTAAGCCCTGTTGAGAACATGCCTCTCTTGCCTTTGGCAGTGAGTCCACGTGTCAGACAGCAAAAGAGGTCTTGCTAACAAGAAAATCCCCTCAACTTTGAGAATTAAACCTCCATGACACCCTACAAGCCATACAGTGTTGGCAGACACCTGTCATCAAAGCTCAGCATCTTGTTCAGGTCATCTTTGTAAACCAGGAGCTGCACAGGCATCCCTTCAGAAAGAGCCAAGCGTGACAAATTTCTTCTATGTCACATGTCATCCAGCAAATCAAGAAAGAGTTTTAAAGTGGTGCACAAACAGAAGCAAAACTAACTGGCAATAGACAAGTGAGATGACCTACTTAATTGCACAGTAAACGGGGGGGAAAGGAGTTCAGTACAAATCCTGACTTGGATTCTTCAACAGGAGAGCAAAGTTGGCTGGTTTCTGCAGGAGAAGGGGAAACCATGCAGTCAGGCAACTGGAAATGCACCACCTCCAAATTCTGTGTGTGCCCTACACTAAGGTTCCAGCTAAAAAGAGTTTAGATGTTCATTTTGCCTAAACCTGGATGCCTACTGTCCCAGGGTTGGCAGATGGGAAATACAACCTGCAGGATACAAATGTTGTTCTGGAGAGGTAGCCACTGCTCAGGGATGGAGCAGGGGAGACATTTTTACCCTCTTGACCATAGCCTCCCTAAAGGGTTAGCTAGAAGGTGTCACCATAGCACAGGCTACAACAGTTACGCAAACCATTAGGATAATGTACTCTACGTGGGCAGCCCCATCTTTACTCTTCCTTGTGTGGCACAGGAGGGGTGCATCCCATTGGGATTCCTTTTCCAGTAGCTCAGGATCTTCTTGTGCTTTCACTTATTTACCCTAGGGGGAAGAAAAAAATAAAAAGGTGTCAGTGATTTGGGATTTCTCTTGTATCTGTAGTATGTGTCTGGCCTGTTAGTTTTTTCCCCCTCTTCTGTTTTTAGACTTAGTGGTGAATGGGTAACATATGTCAGTGTAATATGTGACATGCTGTTGATGATGGAGGTGTGATTTGGTTACTGAGCACTGGTATTTACAGTGGATTCTTTCCCCACAGTCCAGACTGCTCCCATTTCTGAGTCCCTGAGACAGTTCACTCCACAGAACAGGCATGGAACAGCCTCATTTGAGTGCTTAGAATACCAAGTTCATCAGTCAAGAATGGTAATAGAGTCCTCTTGGGCTAAAACTCAGGAAGCTTGAAGGTTTTTGTAATCAGCCCCAACTTCTTATTTTTTTCCCAGCATCTGCATGTCCCTCAGGACACTGTGCCACTTGGACCTGGTGGACACAAAGCTTTTCAGCCACACAACTCCACTCCTGTGTAGCTGTTTGCATTTAGTACAGAGCTGCTCTTCTAACAAACAAGAGCTCTTCTCTTACCCATTTTTCCTGAAATGAAATTGCTTTTTTTCATCTGCTTTTCTTCAGCACACACAGCTGCAGCTTTTAGTATTTGTGTGGGCTACGCAGGCTGCAGTCACACCATGTAGTCCCACTCTAGACCCAGACCCTGAGCATTTGCTAATCCTCTTACCAAAGTTAATGTCCTCTGTGCTTCCATGATAAGCGAGTGAATAGAAATCCTCAGTCTCTTCTATATCTTAAAGTTCAAGAGAGAAATTAACATACATGTATAATGAGCTATATTTAAATAATAACAACATTATTTTTAACTAGAAAAACATTCATGCTATTTTCCTTCTATAATGGTATCTCCATTTACCTCTGCTTTTCAAACTTTCCATGAAGTCAAACATCCTTTGATGCTAATTCAGAAACACTCAGTGAATTCCCATCCCTCCTAATCCCTCTCATTCATTATAAAATGCCTTAATGCCTTCCACTAGGCCCATTAGCACTGGAAACATGGGTCTCCTTGGCCCCTGGCTCTATGAAAAGGAAGCAAAAGTGAGGGTCTATTCACAGTATAATCTTGCCTACCTTCTAATCCTCTTTCATTGGGGTTTATTTCCTGTTGGTTTTGTTTTACCTCTTCAGCCAGTGCATTCAGAACACATTTCCCTGACTTGGCTGGACACCTGTAGTGCCACTCCCTGACACAGCTCAGGCTTTCTGATCTGGTTGCCTATGACTACTGCTGTACTCAGCATGGGTGGGTAGAAGCAGCACCTCTCTATTATAGGAGGGAAGACTGCTCAGCTGCTGAGCTGGGTTTACCTCCAACATGACTGCAGCCTCTATTTTCCATTTCTTCCTGTACTTTTGGAGTGGTTTAGACTCCTATCAAGAATTTTTAATTGTTAAGGTATCACATTATGTACAGCTCTTGTGTTACAAGCAGGAATAAAATGATGCAGCTAAATGTTTCTCATTTGAACAATTCAAAAATCGGTTTTGGTGCCAATTTGGATGCCACTGGTTGAAAATGAGTGGTTTCAAAGGAACTTTAAACATCTGACCTGGTGTATGAAAATCAGCTTTCCCTTCCAGATATAAAACCCAGCCAGACCATGGCACTGTGTACTAAGTACACAGTTTTTATTCCATGGAGCATCGTTGCACTAAGTCAAGATAGCCATTTGTACGTGCTCACAGGTTGCAGCTGTGGACCCTCTTAAATGTCTAGTTTGCTGCCCTTAGTCAATGCTGATTGCTTTTACTTTTAAGGGAAAAAAAAAAAATCTCTTCTACCTGTTGAGAGTTTGGATAACTCATTGGTTTCAGGGGCAGAAGGGACAATTGACTTGCTTTTCCTATTCCATTAATCATGGACCATTGTATTTTTCTGATTTGCTGCTTCTCTTCATGGTTTTACCAAGTGGTTAATTAGCCTTAGCTAAATGAAAAAAAATAAAATAAAATATTTTGCTGTTTTATAAGTCTATATTCTTTAGCTTTGGCATCCAGAAGTCTCATATTACTTATTTCTTTACTACTACCCATTCCTCTTGGTGGAGATTCTCATGAGAGAGCGACAGGAGCCTGTTCCTATTCTGTGTCAGAAGACTACCACTGATCAGTTTGTCTAGCAACACCTACTCTGCAGTAAAGCAACCTCAGGTGATCAGCTGGAAGCCAATGGCCCCACAAGAGCATGTTGATGCCCAGAGCAAAGTCATATTTGTTTCTTCTGCTCTGCTGCTCTAAGTACACAATGCTAAAAGCAATGATAATAGATGAGAATGAAAAAGGGCATAGACAGGACAAACACATCAGACAGGTGTATGCATTCCTCTTTCTGGTGCTAAAACCACCTGTGTTGTGCTGCTGCTCCAGTAAAAAGCAACTGTGGAGAGATGAGAGCAGCTATTAGGGGGAAGAGCAGCGCTGGTGGCAATAGCATCCAGTGCAGAGCTCTGATCTGGAACATATCCCTCTGGGTACCAAAGCTGAATTTCTCTCCTAAAAAACTGCTTTTCAGGAAGCCTTCTGCCTTTTGTGGTATGTAGGTGTTTTCAGGCAAAGTTCAGACAAGCCTGGTGTTAGGATCTCTACCAGGTAAGGGGAAAAAAGGTCTTGTGGAGCTTTTAGGAATTTTAATCAGTATGTGCATTAGCTAGTGACAGCCTGGTTCCGTGGGTGGGGACAATGGCACTCAAGGACTGTTGCTGGCTTTGCTACTGCCTGAGCTGGTGATGGTGGGTGAGCAAGTGAGATCCCCTCTCTGCGTTCCTCTTGCTTCTTGAGTTTTTTACGCACCACATCACTTCAGAGCTGTTCAGCCCTGACTCCTGGGAGCCAGCAGTCACTCATCGTCTGCATCCAGCATAATGGGAGGCTGTGGTTGCTTGGACCTTAAGGCTCACTGCAAAGCTATTAATAAAACCCAGGTTCATCAGAGTGCTTTGGACATCAGCTTTGTCACTATCATTTCTGAACTAGCAGCCAGGGGATCCCATTGGCTGCTTCTCCCCAATTACTTGCTAATGCAATGCAGTAGTCGAGCACTTTTCCAATTAAATGCAGCTACTTTATAAAACAATGTTTAAGTTGCTGGCCTAAATTACTCCTTAATTAGGTCATTTTTTCCTAATTGATTAAAAATAGGATTTCAAATTAAAACAGAGAGATTGAGTAACATCACACAAATTATATTATTCAAATCTGAAAGGGAAAAAAAAATAATCAGAAAGGAGAAAACCATTATATTGAATAGCAGATCAGCTGTGATGTGACATTTGGGATTGTTCTCTAGAAAATCTATTATTTTCCATCTTTGAAATTAGGGCAAAGATGCAATCAAATAAAAAAGTTTAAAGCCCAGAAGAAAAAAAGCCATTACAAGACAGCTGATCAAATACAAAATTATGACTACACATCTTTTGTAGCAGAGCAGTACCTGGAGACCCAGACTAAGGCTGCAAGCATTGTACAAGGACAAATAAGCCCTGCCCTGGAGAACCTGCAGTTGAAGGCAACAAGCCAGATGGTGGGACGAAAATTAAGAGAGCGAGAGTTTAGCTTCCAAAACCTGCAAGAAAAATTGAAGGTGGTTGTTTGGTTTCTTTGGTGAAATAAAACAGGCTTAGGCAGACTGACACCAAATACTGACCATTATATTCCCCAGTTCTGCCAGCTGAGACCTTTTTCCTCATAACCCCTCAAGTCATCTCTTTACTACAGTACCAAGGCCTAGTCTATCATCTGTCAGGATGGGAAGCTGCCTAATTCCTTTGAGTGTTCTTGTAATCCATCTCCAAACCCCTTCCAGTTATTCTTGGATGCTTGCTGAGACCAGGAGCAGAACTGCAGCTGGTGCTTAAGGTACAGGCACATATAAGAGTCATGCAATAGTAACAGTGCAGTAATGTTTCCTCCTTTTTCCTTTCCTCTAGTTTATTGACTTCTTAAACCAACACTGAAGTGCCTCTTTCTTAAGAAAGTTTAGCTGATTTAGAGCACACCACTAAACATCTATGGTCACTACCGATTTTTTTCTATATGCTTTACTTCTCATTTACTAACTCTGACCTTCATCTGTGATTTTATCTGGTCGTTTCTGACAGATCTTTCTGCAACTATTTACAGTTAACTTTTTGTTTAAAAACCTTGAATAATTAAGGAACATAAGCAGACTGTTACCTAGTTGTGCACAACCTCTTACTAGTTCAGTTAGCTGAACCAGTTCACCTCAAATCAGCTCTGGAGGAACTCTAGCAGTAACCTGCCTCTATTCATTCCCACTTCTTTTCTCTTTTACTATAATTGGTGATTTGTGAGGGGACTTTTTATTTATTGCAACCAAACATGAATCAGAAAGAGGGAGTCTTTAGAGAGCCTCAGAGTCCTTGAGGCTCTTCATGTTGTTCCATAGTCCTTCAACAATAATGTTAACAACTTAACAAGATCTTTCACTATTGCAGGCGACTCTGTCGGTTTAGACATTCTCCTGAATTTAACAGTCGGTGCAGCTTGAGTGTATGTGCAGGAAGCTGGAAACTTCCCGCACAGAAATAAGAGTATAATTCAGTGAGTGTGAGCATCTGGGCAGGAGAAAAGCACACCTCTCAGGCTGCACTTTTCAGGAGGAACAGCCCTGTGCTGAGCATTTTGTGTTAGGTATTTACAGTCCTGTCTTCGCCATGTTTGCTGTGGAGCTGTTGCAAAGGTGTTTTGTAGCGTGATGATTCCCTCTTGGTAGTCATTAATGTGCACTACGGATCATGCTCTCAGACCAGCAACAGCTTCTTGTTTGTTCCTGTTGCTGCCCAGACTGTTCTTCCATTGACACCTTTTATTTGCAGTCCTCCTTCCTGTTGTAAATACTATCATTGCTTTCTCTAGCCCGTAAGGGTTTTCTCTTTTAGTGGGTGGATATCATGCACAACAGGACTGCCCGTTTCTGCTATCCTGTCCCAACTGGCTAATCACAGACATAGTGTCCTGAGTTGGAAGGGACCCACAAGAATCATCGAGTCCAACTCCCGTCTCTGCACAGGACAACCCCAAAGTCACACTATGTGTCTAAGAGTTTTGTCCAGATGTTCTTAAATTCTGTGAGAGTTGATGTCCTGACTGCCTCCCTTGGGAGCCTGTTCCAGTGTTCAGCCACCCTCTGGGTGAAGAACCTTGTCCTAATTTCTCATCTGAACCTCCCCGGGCACAGCTTCATCTCATGCTGTTTCCCCAGGCCCTGTCGCTGGTCACCAGAGAGGCTAGATCATCTCCTGCCCCTCCTTCATCTCTGCTGAGGAAGTTATAAACTGCAATCCCACAACAGACTGAAAAAACCTGAGCATATTGGCTGGAATGGATTGTGTCTGCCTTTTCCCAGAGATAAAATCAATTCCACAGAACATTTTGAATGACCTAAAATCATGCGGTTCAGAAAAGTGTTTGAATAAGACTGTCTGTCATGATTTAATTTTTCAAGCCACTCCAAAAATAATTGGTTTATATTTATATAATTCCTTTCTTCACAAAGGATTTCATGTGCTTTCCAGAAAGTTATTTCCATTCAAGCCACTGCTGAAATGAAACTTCTGCTTAACAGCAGTATTAGTTTACAGTATGACACAGGGGAAGAAAAAGACAAGCTTACCTAAAATACAGCCATTTCCATTCAAAATTATCCCTTTTAGGAATAAAAGAACCCATAAAAATCTGCATGATTTTGGTGCACAAAATTGGGCCAATTATATGACATTCAGGGGGAATATTAACACTTCTCATCCTGAGAGCTGTAAGTGATTTTCAAATGGTTCCTGTGGCACCTTTAATTCATCCTCACACCCTGAGATTGCTGTCATCTGAAAGGTACTGTAGTTGTTGTAGCTATTCAGGCAGTTTTACAGAAACTTTAAAGCCTCAGAAGCCTGGGCTGTGGGCAAACATGAACTTGGCAGTATGGATTTGGCTTTAATTTCTGCAGTGCTGAATATGGTACCTGTGGGATACACCTATGTACCCTTAAAAAAACAGCTGAGTTTCAGGAGTAGGAGAAGTATTTCTATCTGTATGTCTGTCTTTATTATTTTTGGTGTGGGTTGGGAATATAATTATTAGTAATTGTTAGGATCTCTTACTGTATTTATAGCTGTTTATGTACATTCATGCTCAGAGTAAGCTCAATGCATGCACAACTGTTGCTGCCAGCGGGAAATATCGTCATGAGATCATTTATGACAATGACTCTGAGTGTGCTGACTTACACAATGTCCTCATTTCTACTTTCACAACCTGATGGAACAGCAAATGAGGACAGAATCAGGCCCACTGAATCACACGTTTGCTTTTATTTAGCTCTGGCTATCCCTTCAAATCTTATCCTACCTGCTTGACAACTTGATTTAAATGATCTTTAATTGCATTGTCTGGGGCTTTGTTAGTATCAGCCCCCAAGTATTTGTACTGTATTTTTGGGTGCCCACTTAAGATTCCAGGAGGTGAGCAGAGCTGAAGGGCAAACTCCAGAAAGCTGCATGACTGCAGTCTCAGAGTCATTAATTCTGTGCAATGATAACTCTGTACTCAGAGAGCAATATTCATTATAAGCAGGAGGGGAAGCATGCGAGTCCTTAATTAACAGTAGGATATCATCAGCATAAAGTAATAGTTTAATGTTCCACAGAATCAGTGTTATAGCCTTTTAGGCTGTTGTTTTTTCCATTTTAGACAATGCCAGCGCAAGACTGTAATTGTCAGGATGGCATTACCCTGCTCTCATGCCTCTCCAGGTACCACCACAGCACCCCATGTCCTGGGGGTGACCCACAGCTTCTGTGTTACAACCCAGACAAACACCCTGCTTTCTGAGACACCTCCATTTCCACAGTGCCCATGGACTCTCTTGAAGATTTAGCTACCTGAGTACAGGACCAAATATGAGCAAAAAGCAGAACCGCATCATTTACCTGTGGCAGGCGTCCTGGAGATCAAGGAGGATCCCTGGATGTAGTCCCAGAGACAACCATTCTACATCCAGCAGACAACAGTAATTTATTTTCTGCTTAGTGATGTGCTCCAGGTCAATGCCTTTATCCTGCAAGAAAAAGGTAAGAGCTAATTTATGCAGGAGAGACTGAAATGGGTAAATAACTTTTAATTTTCTCCAGCAGAGCCAGGCTAGGTCTGGGATGAACTCACGTCTCACACAGAGCTCACACTGCAGGGCAGGTAGCTTTGTCCAAGACTCCACTGGACCTTTCCTGACAGCTTGACCTCTTCCTTTTTTATCTTTTTTTTTTCCTTCACAAAAGAATTCCCAGACTAGAATTTTTATGACACATTGACTGCAGCACTACTTCATTCCTTCCACCAGCTGGTTCCTTTATTTAGTTAAACCTGAAGAGTTTATGGCAATCAATTCACTTGGCGTTTAATCTGTGCCTACTAAAGTTGTGTGCTGACAATGAAAACAGTGACAAGATGCCTGAACTGTGGCTTTTGTTGTTTTGGGGGGGTTTTTTTGTTGTTTTTCTAAAAATTATTTCTGTTTAAACCTACCTTATGTCAGTCCAAATTGCAGACCAGCTTCATCGCCAAAAAAAGCTGTGGAGTTTTCATATACTGAATGTTATGAATACACCTGGGGTTTTTTTTTAGAATTCATTTGCTGGCAGAGATATGGGAGCTGGACCTACAGCTGCAAAAGAGAAGCAGTGTTATTGAAACTGTCTTGTGTGATCCTTGCAGTTTGTGTGCACCCAGACACACACCACTTACTGGAACAATGGCAATACCTAAATGCAGAGGGAATGAATTGCACTACCTTTCCTCACAAAAGGAACATACCATTATTCTCCATATGAAATGAAGTTTTCTCTCTGTTCATGAAACAACAATTTATACCAGTAGAATACATTCTGACATCCAAATATTTACACACACAGCTTTACAGCTCTTTCAGATACCTGTAGTGTTTGAGTAAATGTGTCCCCTTGCTGATACAACTATTTGTGGGCTCCAGTGCAGGCCAGAAGATCAAGGCTGGAAATACTGCTGAAGAAAAGCAGTAGATGTAGCAGAGGTTGCAGTGGTAGGAAACAATAGTCCCAAGCTGGAAAACATAGAATCATTAAGGTTGGTAAAGACCTCTAATATCGAGTCCAGCCACTGACCCAACACCTCCCTGTCACTCAACTCATCAAATCTGACAGCTCCTATAAGCAAAGTGCAGGCAGAATCATTTAAGGGAAGACAGACAACTAACACCATCCCAGCTACTTTAGCCTAGAGGAACAGTCATTCTTCCAAAAACTCACTGGGAAACGGAGTCTCCTGAGGAGGGACCTGGATGACAGCAGCATCCTTACAGTCACAGAGACACAGGCTTTACAACATACCTCCTCATGTGGTGCCAGGCTGGTGCTCAGCCTTTGCCACCAGAACATGATGAACACATGCAGTGGAATTGAAGAAGTTATTCTGCAAATAGCTCACAGCTGTCCAGCTCCTGTAAATCACCACACAACATTGTTATGGTTAAAGGACAACAGTGAATGAAAGAGCCAGAAGAGGTTCTTGGGGAAAATCAGAAGCACACCTGCACAGCTGCAATGAAGACTGGGTCTTGCTCAACACAGCAGTGTGTCCCAATCAAGGGGGGAGAGAGAGGTTATTTTTGAATTTTAAGGAAAACAATATTTTAGGCATTTTGAGATTACTCTTATAACAACCATGGTTAACAGGTACTGCTGGATGCTGTTGGGGCACTAGAGTAGAAATGAGGAGCTGTAGCCTCTCACCTTGGTTCCTCTGACAAGATCCAGATACACATCCAGGATTTTCCAGAGCAGCTAATTCTGGTTGGCCAGCTCACAAAATAGTCCATGAACTGTGAAAGGAATAGAGAAGAGCCCTGTGTAAGATGAGACACCAAACCACAAGCACCGCAAGGCACCTCTCAGATTTCTCATACCTTCTCACATCCTTCTTTCCTGAACTGTGGCAATGATTCCTCATAAAACTCTCCAGGACTGAAACACAGAAATAGCTATTAAAGGAACCATTATTACTTTTTCTTGGTTGTGACTGTCATTTTCTGTTTCTGCTGCTCTGCTGTTTGATGACATTTGATGATGGGAATACACAAAAGCACGTCCCTAGTCAGTGGTTAGAAGGTTACTCTCACAGGTGCTCCTTCCCTCCACATCCAGCCACACTCCCATTACTGTTCCTGTCTCTAAGGCAAGGAGATGTGCTGGTTTATGGACCATCTGTGAGGCACCTCTGGGGCACTCTGTCTTGATGCCATGTTTGTAGCCATCTCTTCTTGGAAATGAACTTCAATTCAAAGCACTTCCAAGTACAGAAAGGGAAGGGGAAAAAAATAAGATGTTAATGTGTTTAGATTACATTAAAGTTTTAAGATTAACTAAAAGAAAGGGAGAGAAAAGTCTGCTAATGGGCAGAGCTTAGTGGAGAGGCATTATTACATTACTTCTAATGCACATAAAGCATCTCCTATTAAAAAAGGATGGCAGTTTTACACCCTATTAAATATATCAAAGCTGTACTTCAATTACAAATCCTTTCATACACATGTTTTAACAAATATGTCTTAGCTAATAGAGTGCTTTTTAAATGCTAAACAAGATCCCCACAATACAGCAGCAAGATAGAAAAGGAGAAGTACCAGAAGGAGGTAGCTCTATTTGGCAGAGGAGGGAGGGATTTATTTCACCATTTTCATTCCCTTTGTAGCTTACAAGACAGAGTATACAAACCATTCCAGTGTGCATAGTAGAACACTGATAAAACAGCAGAACCTGCAAACAGTGTACTGAAGGAGTTTGGCAAGATGCTATTGTTTTTCCACATCATTATCTTTGAGAACAAGCTGTGTGCTAATAATGCTAGGAACAACAAAAATAAAAGCAAGTCGTGCTTGGCTGAGACCTACCTTGGAGAACATTAAAATCTCAGCCAGGCCTGGAAAAAGCATCTTCCCCAAGGAAAGGAGACTCTTCCTGCCTGGAGCAGGCAACGAGGTGACCACACACACAGTCCTGGCCTCGTGGGCTTAACCAACAAGCATCGGTGCCACGAGCCACCAAAGTGCTGATGCTACCCTAGAAATCCCAGGGTGTGAATTAGTGCTCTCAGGTGGGGAGGCTGGCACCATCTGACCCAGGGGAACAACAGCAGTAGGAAGACCAAAGGAAACCAAAGAGGGCCCCAATGTGATCCCGAGTTCAGGTTATAATGTCCCTCCTGCCTCTGCAGACAGAGTTAGTAGGGCTGGGCAGTGTCCTGCAGACTCTCCTCTGTGTAAAGGGCCAGCTTCTTGCATTGCTCTCCTGTATCTGGTATCCTGGCAATGGAGGGTTGCCATTTCAGATTTCAACCTTCAAGACACTAGAGTTCAGGTCCCTGTTTCTAATCGTGCCCACCCCAAGCCCCACAATTATGCAAAGAAGCAAACTCCATCCCTGCTCAGGGTGGACTGGAGTCACAATGTTAATTAGAAGGGGCAGCAGTCTGCCACAAACCCAGCTCCATTCACACAGAGCAGGGATTATTGACATCTGGTACAGGAATGAGCCCATGCCTATGGAAATGTAGAAACCCATAATTAGCTTTTTCCAGGCTTCTGATGAATTAATTGAATAGAGGTCCGTAAATCTTAAAAAGAAGGTAAAAGATGGGATAATAATAAAGAGCAATAATAAATTCTGCTTAGCCTTTTGTCCCTCTAGTTCCTTGGTTATGGAGATACAGAAAACTGCAGAGATTTAGTGAAATGAAGTCACTTAGCTAGAAAATAATGATGAGCAACAGCACTGTGGTATCATAACTCCAACAACAGTGAGCCATGCCTGTCCTCAACTACTGGTCATGCTTATGTGTGGTGCTGCTTGGCTCAGAGCAAAAGAGGCATTATGCCTGCTCCATCTCCTCCTTCACAAAGTGGAAAGGAAAACCAGAGTCAGGTTAAACCTCCTCCTCCCTTATCCCTAGAGTAACCCCATGCAGTAGCAAAAGCAGCCACAGAAATCTGCACAAGGGGAGTCAGTGCACCTAGAGGGTCAGTCCCAGAACTGCTTTGAGATGACACCAGCTGTGAAATAGAGGGATAAAGGCAGGAAAAAGTGGTTGTCACCCGTGACTGCCCCCCCCTCAAGTCCAAAAGACCCACAGTATGACAAAGCCTCGTGGTAATGCCTGAACCACACGCACCACGCCCAGCGCAACCAGGCGGCGCAGGACAGACGCTGTCCTCTCCGCCTTGGCTTGCAAAGAGGATGTCACCCAAAGCAAATACCACCTCCCTTTGTTTCTGGGCCAAATCCTCTGGGTGATATAGATCAGAATCACACCACCAACAAATCAACATTACAGATTCCAGCTGGTGGAATTGGCTTGAATCCACTCAGTCAATGAATCAGATGCTCAGCAGGTGATGTACGGTGTTTGACTTGCCTAAGCAATCATTACATCCAGAGGCTTAGAGATCTATTCTGGAGTCTGAGCAAACAGGACAAAACGTGTTCCTTTTTTTGGCCTCATCTGTATCATTTCACAT
Source organism: Galbula dea (assembly GCA_013399015.1). NCBI lineage: Eukaryota > Metazoa > Chordata > Aves > Piciformes > Galbulidae > Galbula > Galbula dea. The sequence continues at coordinate 330,622 of VWZX01007829.1, forward strand.
TAAAAACATTTCTTAGGTTAGAGACATCAGTCTCACTTCCAGCAGCTCGTGGTGCTGAAAACTGGCAGTACTTATGTCTGTGTTTATTTGTGCTGATTTTTTTTCCTTTTCTCCCTTTTTCCAGCTGCCTCTATTAGCACAATGGCTAAATGCAAATTCAAATCACTGTGGTGATTAGCTGAGAATATTGCTTTTTGCAATGGGTTTGGTGTCCCGAGTAAACAAAAGACCATTCTCCAGTGCACTGCAGACACATGACTGTGTACTTCACAGATGTCTTTGTGCAATCAGCTCTTTATTAACTGGCCTCAACACAACTTCTGATAGAGCTGAGAGAACAGAGTGGCCTGCGGTGGGAAGCAGGAGTTGCCTTACCTGGCACAGGCATTATTTCCTCCCCTGCAGACATGCTGACCACCAAGGGGCTGCTGACTGAACGAGGTGATACTCGGCAGGTGTGGCTGGAACCAGTCCTGTGTAATTAAAGACAGGAACAAATGACTTGTCCAAAAACTTATGGTGACTACCCCATAGCACAGTAATTCATAGCCAGGTGCTTTTGGTTTAGTTTTTTTCTGCTATAGGAAAAATACCCACAGCTGAAGTTATTTGTGTTATTACACAAAATGAAGGAGTTTTTTCTAGAGCTAAGGAGATACTGGGGAAAAAATGCTGTCTCCTGAGGCAGGAGCTAAGGCATCTTTCTTCAAAGATGTGAAATCTGCCTCTAAGAGCGTTACACAGTTGGGCTAAGCATAAGGTCCTGGAGAAGTGAAGCACTTCTGCAGAAGAGAAGACAGAGAGCTGACCAAACAACCATTTGCAAAAAGCAGAAGTGAAAGGCAGGGTCAATTCTCCATATGCCTAGGAAACAAAGCGAGAAGTTGTGGCAGAGGAAGATTTACATTACACACGTTTGAATGTCAAAGAATAATTGCTGCACTTCTACCATGGCTCAGTTTTCAAGGCTAGACAAACATGTCAGACAAGAAAAAGGTAGAGCTGATCTTGCCTTGAGGAACAAGAAGACCCCAGATGATCTCTTAAAGTACCTTCCCATCCTTTTTTCTATGATTATAATCTAGTATTGCACAGGTAAAGCCTTGGCCCCAGGAAATCACAAACCTGATGGGAATCACTGTCTTTAAGAAGAAGGGGTGGGTGAGCATCTGCACCACAGCTCTGTTGGCTTTCTCATGAAGAAAGGTGTTTGCTCAAGACAGGGACAAAGAGCAAGCACTTAAGAGCATGCTTCATCACATCAGCTCAAATGTGCTCATCATAAGCATATCCTCATGTGCTTTGCTGGGCCAGAGATGCAATTTTTAAGGCATGAAGTTGGAATGCTGGAAACAGAAAGGCAGCCCTGGACGGAGAACAGGAACATTGCAGGGTGTCAGGACAACCCCATGTGGAGGACTGAGCAGATTAAAAGCAAGGAAGCATTTTTAAAAGCCAGTGCAATAGTAAGGAACTTTTAGAATACATAGCCCTGGATTGTGATTCTATAGGAGAGGAAATCAGGCTGAAGATAAATTTTTGCTCTAATGTGCTATTTTTCTGCTAAGTCAGCTTTTTTCAGCAAGAAATGATGGGTAGATGGGAATGAAGTGGTAGAGAGGAAAGGAGGAATATGTTGGACAAACAGAAAGCAAGACAAACATGTCCAGTCATACAACAGCACTGCTAGTAATACATTGTGCCACCAAAAGTGTAATCAAAACACATGGAAGCAGAAAAGATAAAAGCCATTGCAAAGGGATTCCCAACTGCTCCCAAAGAAAGGACTTGGAACAGGCCTCTGCTCCCAGGGAAAGAACCAAGAAAGGTACCTTCTATCCCATTTCATCAGTAGCTTGCTGCATGGCTGTGCAAATCATTGCCTCTTTCTTTTTTTGCCTCAGTTTCCCTGCTGTCTGCCTGTATTCACTGTGTAAAGAACATCATGAACAAGTCAATAAACAAAGCAACTGAGCTACCTGAGAGGGCACAGGACACAGGAGCAGAAGAGTCTCTGCTCCAGAGGAGTGCTGTGAGGGTCCCTCCACTAACATTAAGAAAATTTCTTAATATTGATAAAATTCTGACAACAAAGTGGATGCTTCATTATGAGACAAAACTGTGGCCTCACCAAGAACCTTCTCAGTGCTTCAAGGTCTAAACAGTCTACCAAACACCTTTAAATCCCTCCCTTGCCTTATAGCCCGAGACAGTAAGAAAGAGAAAAGGAAAATAGATGATCAATAATTAAAAGGCTGGAAATGAACAAATGGAATTAATTGTTCCACGAAGTGCGAGGAAAGGAACCTGAGAAACCTCATCTACCTTCATCTCTCAATCTGACAGAAAATTTACAGAGCATCTTTGAAAAGAGAGATTCTGAGGTTATATATTCACTGGTTCAGGTTTCTGAGTGTAGCAAATTTAGGGTGGGTTTTTTTACAGGGTTTTTTTTTTTGGGTGTTGGTTGCTTTTTTTTTTTCCCTTCTTTTTGCATGATGCTCTCTCATTTTATGACACTTCTCAGACTTGAATCATTCACAGCAGATGGCTCCATGAATACTGGATATTTCCATAAATAATGACAGATTTCCCTCCAGTCTCCCCACCCTCCTCCACTCCACATGCCCAAATCTTTTGTGTGCTATCTGCAGATACACATTCAAATTCTGGTCAGCAAACAAGCCCATCTAGTGCCATTGTCATTCCTGCAAGCCCAGTAGAATCAGTAAAACAATGAACTCATCATCCCATTTGATTCAAGAGCATTTTTTCCAAGCAATTCTGAGATAAAAGGGAAAAATCTACAAGGCATTTACTGGAATTGAATACCTCTATGGGTAAGAGGAGAGAACCACTGCAGAAAGCATCCTAATGCTCTGCAGCGCTGCCAAGAGAGATTTCCTGCGTGTTGACTTTTAGTTCAGTGATGGCAAGGCAACCTGCCCAGGTCCTCTGGGCTCAGCCACCAAGGAAGCTCCAAGACTTATAGCAGGTGAGGAACTGGCCCTGAATTTAGCTATGGAAACTGTTTGCACAGGAGGAATTTCTTAGAAAACAAGGAACCTCAACAGCCCATAAGAAGCATGAAACATCCTCCTTGTTGGGGCACAGTATTTGTTTGATCCACCTGTGATAAATGATGTGTGATGCTGCTGTCTTACAGAGATAAAAGCAAGGTGGCTTTTAATTCAGAACATAAAAGCAAAATATTAAAAGATTCTTATCAGAGCGATAACTTATGGTTAACTTATTGCTTCAAGTACTCATAATTTGCTCTCTATATACATTTCTATCAAATGACCCTGTAAATAATTAATAGATCTAATTTTGTCAGTGTTGCCAGGGCAGGTTTCCCTGTAGAAGGTTAATGCCATGATTTAATCCTTTATTTATGTGATTAGCAGCCCCAGTCAGGCTGTTCTAATGAGGTTACAGAGGATTATCACAACCGACTTGGCCCTCCCTATCTGAACGGTGCTGTCCAGGTGCCCACTGGGAAACTGCCAGCAGGTACTGGGGAGCAGAGCCTGGTCCCTAGCTAGGCACCAAGCACCATGTAACCCTTCCCAGGTAGTCTGACCCGTATCAGACAGCCACAGTGGTCCAGGCAAGACATAGAGACCTAGGGCCTGCTGAAGCACATCAGCCCCAAGATTCATCTATGCCACTCTGGTGTTTTAGAGAGTCCAGAAAAGGAAAGCCAAGAGTATCACCCTGAGGAGAGTCAGGGTAATTTGTCACTACAGCAATGCCTTAGGCTCATTTGTAACAGTTAGAATTTGGATTAAATCCAAACTATGATCTCCCCCACATCAACAAGAGCACCTAGATCCTTCAGGCTCGACACCAGGGAAGGTATTAATCCAAGTGCAGCATATTTAAGCTCTCATAAGTCTGTATGTCTACGTACAGAATAGCTTTCAGCACACAAAGAAAGCAGAAGCAATGTGCCTGCCATTCATTTCCTTCCTCTTTTGGTTTTCTGTTTTGTTTTTGGTTTTTGGTTTTTTGTTTTTTTTTTTTTTTCATTTTTCCCCAACACACTCAGCTCTCCAGATCTCTCTCCAGGCTGCTTAAGGCATTCAGAGCCACCTGCCAATATTCATTCTCATAAGGACACCTGAGACCAGAACATCCACCTGGCACTCTAACCTCCCTCCGAGGCAGTGTGCTCACTCTTGTGGGAAGGGCTATGGAGGGACACTGCTGTCAGCCACTCTGGGTTTAACAGAGTTGATACGAGGAAGGAAGCAGGAAAAGCACATCCTGCCTGAGGAGGAAACAGTGACACCTCTGTTTTTATTATTCACAAACTGGTTGAGGAACAGCTCAGCTGTTTCTCTTTCTTCTACTTTCTCTCTTCCTCTGTCAACAAAGGTATCTTTCTACCTATACACTGACTAGTTTGGGTTTGGTTTTTTTTAGTTTTCTGTGAGGTTGGGTTTGGGGGTTTTTTTGTTTTTTTGTTTTTTTTTTTAATTATAGAATCTTGTTTCCTCAGCCAAACTGCCTTCAGCTCCTGTTCTGTTTATTATACTCGGCACAGAAAGGGATGAAAAGGAATGAATCTTGGAAGAGAAACAAAAGCCTGCAATAAGCTGTATTCTCAATTACCCTGTAGCCTGCTGACTGGGAACAAGGAAACTTGCCATGCTGACATATAGAGCTGAAAATTGTGTTTGCCATGTACAGCGGTGTTAAAGAAAGCCTTTCCCTGCATCCCTCCTCACAAACTGCCATGGTGCTATGCCCTTCGTGAGCACTCCAGCACTTATTGGCAGAGCTATAGAAATGTTGTCCTTTGGACAACAGACAGCTCAGGTAAGCTCTGGAGAAATGAAAGCAGGGAAGTAGATGAAAGGCTCACAATATTTCGATTACTAACTCATGGAAAGGGTTTTTTTTTCCTTGGTCTCTGACAATTTTCACCTTGGCAAGCTCTGGGTCACTGAAACAACATCCAGAACAATGAATTAGAGATTGAAAAAGATCACACACCATGCACTGTTCCCACAGAAATGCAGAAACTCCTTCCACTTCCGTGTGTTGGTTAACCCCAGGCCTCCATCAGGCCAAGAACTTGCTTAGTATCTTGTGCTAAATCCAACTGAAAATATCAGAAACTCAGTGTATAAAATAAAGTGCCTGAATTTTATCACCAGGTGGGACACTTTCAATCCTCTGATCAGATTTCCAGGAGGCTGCAAGACCAAAGAGTCTCAGTTTAGGAATTTGTGTGCTATGTATAGGAAAAAAGACCCATTCTCCTGTGTTCAGAGACTGGACATCACAGTCCCTGCTGGTGGAAGTTACTGTTGAGGCTGAGAGTCCAATGGCTGACCCACCCAACCCCCTGCCCCCAAAATCCCTCAACACAAACCCCAGCAGAGGAGCAGGGATGGCAGCTGTGGTCACAGTGTTTTAAACTGTCCTACCAGGAACTGAGAGTGCATATGGATCTGTCTGCTGGGCTGGCAACATTCCCACCAGGAGTATAGTGTGATGGTGCTCTGTGGGGCACAATCCAGGGATGTACTTTGGGTCTGGTGAAAGTAAGCAGGGCTGGGTGATGTAAAACTACTCCCTTTCTGCACACCTGCCTCCCCTTATCCTGGATGGAAATGTTAGCCACTTGTTTCTGTGCGCTATGGCTTTCCATCGTTTTAAGAGGAGCCATGGAGGTTTCCCCAGCAATGTTTTCCCCCAACAGGCAAATAAAAGAGGGGAAAGTGCTGAGCCTACCAGCACTGCCTGCTCAGGCTGTAGATTATTGCAGGACTCATGGGACTGGCAGTAGAGAGCTTTCCTAAAGACCCAACTGAGGCAGTGTCTCATATAGAGCAATATCCTTGTTATTCCCATGCAGCAGCAAGTGGCTGCAGAGGACCCAGGGGAGGGGCAGGGCAGGAGTGGAGTGGAGCATCCTGGCAGGCTCCCATACCCCTTTCACCTGCAGGAGCCTCAGCTGCACTGCTGAGGGAAGGCAAACCCTACCTGTTGGCTTTCTTCTAGGTGGTTTTTATTTCTTTCTTAAGGGAGTCTTTACCTTCTGTCAGTTTTCTATTCATCTTGTTTACAAACAAAACCTCTGCTGAAGATCTCTTGCTCCCACAGATCTCATTTGTTTGTTTGTTTGGGTTTATTTATAGGGGAAGAATTAATCCAGGAAATGGAGACTGATGAGTCTTCCTTTTCCCATACCTGCCAGTAATTCAGAGTGCACATTCCCCTTGTTCACTCCCATCTTTACAAGTGCTGTTTTCCGTGGTAATGTCTTTTAGCATCTGCTTTTTTCCCTTGAAATTTCCCCTTCTATTTCACACACTGGTTCTCTTTACAACACATCTCCAGGAAGCTCCAGCTACCAATCATTTACATTTCTGGGTCTTTTTCTTTTTCAGTAAGGTACTCACTTCTGTGCCTGTTTTGCAGCCTGAAGACTGTCTTGAGACATCTGTGCAGTGCAGGAGAGTGTGGACACCACAGTAAGTACAACTCCTGAAGCTGTGCCCAGGCTAACCTGAGGAAAGGGGTAGGAGAGCTGCCCCATCCACACTGCAGGCAACAGATCAGTAAATCAGGACTTTTCACCACAAAACCCTGTCTGGTTCTTGGTCACTATGATATTTATTGATGCTCCCACTCATTCTGTTATTAGTGTCTAAAATAAATAAACTGACAGAAGCTATAATTAGGTTTGCTTCTGTGGAGCTTTAGGATTCTCTCAGGAAACAGTTAAAAAAAAAAAAAAAGTGTTATGCAGGTCCTTGTCCTCTGGTACCAGGACACAAGCTAGAAGATTCTAGAGTTATCACTTGACCTATTCCCTGCCAAGAGAGGCATTCCACTGTGGGGACCTCCCCATGTTTCTCCACAGCAAAATCACCAAACATTTCATTTTTCTGAACCCTCCTTCTGCTGATTTATTGTTCACTGGCCCTACAGACCCCAGCAAGCTTCCTGCTTCATGTGTTTGACACAAGACTTGCTAGGAGTAATTCTGTGCTTTCCCTAACTCTTCTGGGCTCCCTTACCACATTTTCCCTTACAATGTGCCTGGTTTGTGAACTTTTCTACTTTTCATTTGTCAGGCCCCAGCTCCTTGAGGGATGCCTTCTTGCCTTTAAGTTATATGCTTTACCTGCTGTTTAGTCATCTCAGCTTCCTTCTGTGTTTTTTGGGGTTTTTTTTGTTGGTTTTTTTTTTTTTTTTCTCAAGGTCTTTTTTGATAAATGGGATACATTTGCTCTGGGATTCCATCAGTGTGTCCTTAAACGGTCTTTATGTTACCTCCTGTGATTAACTCTTTCAGCCTCTTTCAGCTTCCCTTTGAAGTTCAGTATGGGAGCAGTGGAGCATTTAGCTTTTGTTGCTGCCAGAAGAATGCTCAGTCTAAAGGCCCTGCATCCCCTTTAGCAGGACAATTATGAACCACTAGCCTGGCTTTCAGGGATTGCTGCCACTCTTGGGCTGCTGCCCATTTCTGCTCTGACCTCTAATTTAAAGAAACAGAATTGCTCTGATTTCACCTCTCAGAGAATGTATCATCTCGGTCTCTACAAGTAACTAGTTTGGACTCAGATCCTCAGGCTCTTGAGATGTTTGTGTGTCCTGTAGGTTCAGTCTGGTTTTGACCAAGTTTGCATCACAACTCCTGTGGACATCAGGGATAGACTGATAGGGGCAGCTTGTCTTGCAAGTGCTGCTGGCACAAATCACATCTTAAGATCTTCCCTCATCTTCTCTTCTGATGGGAAAGGGGCAAAGAGCAGAGCTCTTGCTAGCCTGCTTTGTTCCTATCAAAGACCAGTATGCCACATTATATTCTCATGTGCCCACTGATAATAAGCTTCTATCACACAGCCAGATCTGACAGAGCACTACGAAGTGACATTTGGGCTGTGAAGCCTTAATTTAGGTACCACAATGATTAGAGTGTTTTAATATCATAATAACTGATAAATAGACTGTGTGTCAGACATTTCATTCCCTTTTAATCAAAACTCCTAGTCTGCTAAATTAATCACCCCCTTGGGGTACAGTAGCAGATTTCCAATTTAGTCATAGAGCATCATTAATAATGAAAAGTTCTGGAGGCAATTTCTTCTATTCATATTCCTTTGTGTGATCCAGCAGCTTTAAAGAGACAAGGCAGAGAAGGTAGAAGACATCAACACCTTGCAGCAATCCAGAAAAACAAACATCAGTTTTGATGTCAATTTTCTAACGACTCTTCTCCTTGAATATTAAGAATATCACAAAACACAGGAAGCCAGCCAGAAGAGTTTTGGTTTTGCTCAGAAGGTATTAACAAAATCAAAGCTAACATGCATGAGAAATGGAGAGCAGTGCAGCATTTTGAACAGCTCCTCTATTGTAAATTTGGTCTCTCTAAACTGGCTAATTTCAAAATAAAGCTGTCTCTGAGCAATCATTCTTTATCTGCTATGTCTTGATTTTTATCACTAAGAAGAAAATCACTAAAAACATTTTTTGCCCTGCTTTTCCGTCAAATCTTAAATAAATTTCTGCATAGAGAAGAAATTTCTGCCCCACCCACTAGTGGATGTGCTTCGTTTTCTATTCAAGTGTTGTCTAACCGCATACATACAATTTTGATATATTTGATGACAATGGCATCTGGGGAGGATGAGTGGCATTGACAATACATCCAGAGCTAACAGCAACACTAATTTTGCTGGGATTTAGGGAAGCATTTTCCCTTGTCATCCATACCTGCATCCATGCAGAATGGCAGGCTGACTCTGAGCTGGTGAAACCTCCTCAGGACACAGGTCAAGCTACATTTTAAAGTGTCTATTCATCTCTTCCTGTCTCCTCTGTTGTGTGCATCAGTGACACAGGTACCTGGGAAGAAGCCCCCATAGCCATCCTTTGCCATTCCCACAGTGCCATACCTTTGTCTTTTGGCACTTCCACTAGAATCAACGCAGGGAGAGCAGAACTTTAGGTAGCCACCAGCTAACCATGGATTTCCAAGCTGACAGCATCCAAACACTTTGTTGTCTGCAGCATATACTGGGCCAAGACATTTAGTAGCAAGAAGGTAAAGCACATTCACCTTGTTTGTGCTTGGATGTCAACCAAAGTAAACATCTGTGGTTCAAACAGACACAGCTACAATTGTTAACACAGTGAGCACCTCCACAGATCTGTGTCTATATCTCAGCTGTCTACATTGAGAGCTCCTCTGACCCTGGTGCACTGCTTAAGGCTATGCCCCATGAGCGACAGACAGGACTATGCTGCACAAGCAGGAGACCTCTAGCAATAGGAACAAAGTGTTGATGAGAAGATTTCTTTCTGTTTCTGGGGCTTAGAGGAATTTCTCTAGGTGCATGGAGCTTTCAGATAAAACCTTCCTGCAAATCTCTCTGGTGTGCTGACAGTCCATACCACTCCTGTCCCTCCTCCACTGGGAGAGCCATAAAAGTCCAAGGCCAGAGACTGCTGCTGAACCAACAAGCAGGGATGATTTACAGCCCACAGTAACACCTGACCTCATCAAACTGCTCTCTGGGCCATCCATCACTACTCTGAGGGAGAGCAAAAGCATCGGGACTGGGGAAAGATCATGGGAGAAGGAAAGAAGGGAGGGAGGGAGAATCCCAGTCACTTTAGCTCCACTAAAAGGTAGAGAAAAAGCTACCAGCAATACAGACAAGTGCCTAAATGCCCTTGAAAGCCAGTGTCTCAGGAAAAAACCCTGGGCATTAAGTGTAATGGGTTTAAAATAAACGCTGAAATTCAGCAGGTAGCTGAGCAACCACTGGTCACTGAAGCTATGCTGTAAATATACAAAGTGAGAACATCTGCTGTGGCAAGCAAAAGGATGGAAAAGAGAAGCCTTGAAAAGTCTTTCTGTTGAGTGGCAGTGACAGAGAAGTTAACTAATGTGCCTTGGTGACAGGGCAGGCAGAGCCTTGCAGGTGGACTCAGTACAGGAAGCCTGTCTGTACCCTGCCTCAGCTTCATTGCCTTGGTGGTGGCAACGGCTCAGCAGACACATAAATGAGGAGGCAGCTTGAACTATGGTGTTTCAGCATCTGACCTCCTAGCAAATATCACATTCATACAGTGTACATATGCAGCCAGGGTGGGCAGGAAGTAGCTGAATGCCTGCAATGGACTGACCACAGACTCCGTTACTGGTGCAAGAAATGAATTACAAAGGACGAGCAGTGGCAGAGTTGGACTCTGTCCTGCAAGAGGCATAGAACAAAGATCTTGAAGTGACTGTTTGGAGGACGTTGAGCAGTCTTATCATCTGAGTCTTTTACTCAAATGTTGTTCTAGAGGAACGTTTCTTAGCATTTGCCCCACCAGCGATGCACACATCCTAGTTTCTCTTCCTTTGCTCTGTATTTTTGAACAGCACAAGAGAGCTGATGACAGGTTCTTTAAGGGCAGGAGCAGAAAACCTCTGTGTACAGGGAGCAATGAAGGAGAACAAAGACTTCATAGAATAACGCAAACCTTTCACAATTTCTTTTTTCAGCCTCTCCTTCCAAATTTCAAGCCCTACCAATGATGTATTCAGACAAGTGTCTCAGAAAAAAGGCACTCCAAACCACTACTGGCTTCTGAAAACCCCAGCTTTATCTTTTATGAGAACAATCTGAAGCTGAGATGCACCTTCATTTTACCTGGAGATAACTACAGAGCAGAGGATGGCAGGAGTACTCACCAACCCTCCAAACCACACAGCTGGAACTCCAGTGGCCACTTACACTCTCAGGACACAGAGCTCTTCTGCATCATAGCCACCCTCTTCTCTTCCTATCAGCAATTTCCAGTGAACCAGTGCTTGATGCCAAGGTGTGAACCCCCTGACATTAACAGTGAAATCATAAGTTCTCAGAGTCCCAAAGGGCCACGGATGGACAACACAATTTCTATTTCACAGCTGATTCACTCAGAGCCATAAGTAAACAGAGGCCAATGCAATACTGACAGAACACAGCACATTCATGTGGGGCAGGAAACAGTTGAAGATGCTGGCTTCAGAGATACAGCATGGAAACAAACAATGTAAAAGACAGGCAAACATAAGCAAGCAAGAGCAAGGAGTATTCCCAAAAAAAACCCTCACAGAAAGTTACTGATGAGAGGAGAAACATAAGTTATGTAAGCACCATAATTAAATGTCAAAGAGAATTTCACCATCTGCAGATGGAAATCTCAACTAAAGGCAGGCTCGAGGGTGAAGGATTGCACTCAAGCTAACAGATACCTCTTTTATTGTCTTAAATTTTGCATTGCTGGCAGATGTTTTTATAAATAATCAATCTAATTTTATCTTAAGAAGGTATAATATAGATGGGGCACAGAGGCACTGAAGCTATTTCTGCTGACTTTCTGCCCACAGAAAATTTAACACACTTACTGCACTTCCAGTTGTGGTTGTAAGCTAACAAACTCTGTTGACTTAAGCTTTGGCTACTCACATTCAAACTACTCCTTCTGATTTTTGCCTGTTCTGTCACTGGCTGACAACAGCCAATGCTTTTCGTTAGGTTCTTTAAACTCAAAGAGAATTTATGAGTAAAAGAGGGGTTTATTTTTCTTCAAGAAGACTTTTATTTGGAGTATAAAAAACAAATACTAAAAGGAATCATCCTCAAACCTGAAAGCTTTCTAGCTGGAAACAGCAGAGATGCAGTTTGCATTCCTCATGTGCTGACTGTGGCCCATGGACCTGGTGAGCCCATGTCCTCAGTGACCCAACACTGCCCTGTCTCTGAGGGAGGAGAACTCACATCAATGCAGGGGCTGAGGACAGTGCAGCACAGCAAACACAGCCTGGCTCCTTGAGACCAATTTAGATTATAAGGAACACCAGGACTGAGGCTTCAGAACTTCCAGCAGCTCCATCAGAAGGAAAAAAACCCCAAAGACCAAAATTTCTTTAAAAAGCACACTATTTTCCTGAAATGTGTTAATTATTTAAAAACATTTAAAAAGAGAGATATTTTCCATCAAAAGTCATCACTGGCTGACTTTTCAGTAATCCTAGCACCAGACAAATTACAGCATTCCTCACTACAGCTTTCCAACTCAGTAATCCTACAAAGAACTGTGCAATCAGAATTTTAAATGCCCTGGGAACTGAGTTAATACCAGATGGTATCCAGCTATATTCATCATTATAATTTCCTAATATTATATTAACATTTACTAGTTTAGCACCTGAATCATCTAGTAGGACACTGCTGAAATCTATGTCCTGAACTCAGTATGGTGCAGAATAGTTTTCTCTCTCTCTCCTTGGATGTCATCTCTTCAGGATTTTAATAATCTTGATCTTTTAGCGTTTTATGGCCTTATAAAAAGTGCAGGCTTCTACACATAATATTTTGTCTTTTTCAGTCACAATCACAGGATTAGCTCAGTCTATAGGTGCATCTGACTCTTCAATAATTCCTGGGTTTATAATAGTATCTAGATGTGAACAGAGGTAGTGTATAGTGTCTGTCTATCTATATATAATAGTATCTAGAGTGACCAGAGCAGCCAACTGCTCAGAGAATCACAGAATCATTATGGTTGGAAAAGACCCTGAGATCACCCTGTCCAACCATCCACCCAATACCAGCATGCTCATCACTAAACCATGGCCCCAAGCACCATATCTCCCTGTTTTTTGACCCCTTCCAGGGATGGTGACTCCACCCCCTCCCTGGGAAGCCTGTACCAATACCTGAGAACCCTCTTGGTGAAGAAATGCTTCCTAATATCTAATCTGAACCTCACCTGGCTCATGTTGTTCACCTTTGCAACACTGCTTTAGAAAACGTGCTGCAAATCTCCAGTTGTGCCACTCTCTCTCTCCTCCATGTGCAAGTAATTTACCATTACTTCAGGTAAATACTTATCCACTCTCACATCAAGACTAATGTGTTGTCATTCTTGGTTGCAAAGACTTACAAAGATAAATTCTTCTTACACTGATTTGGGTTTCTTTTTATCATATCATGTTTTTGTTTTTAAACTTCTTTGGTGCAGGTTTTTCCTTGGAAGAGTTGCATCTTTTGTTCAGTGTTCAGCTCTGCCTAGCAATAAAAAGCAGTTTCATCTCCTGTCCTTCCTGCCTCATGTCTCCTGTGTGCAGACATAATCAATTCAAATCTTGAGGATCTGACCTAATCTCTGCTCTCCCAAGAAGTGAGTCCCTTTCCAAAGCATTCACTTCACAAGCAGCATTTTGCTGGCTTTCAAACTACTAGCACAGTATTTTGAATAGTTAAACTATTTCCTTTTTACCCTGCTATGTGAATAACCACAAAGACACGCGTTCATTTAAACCATAAAACAGTGCCCAGCATCTCCAGTGCCAGGCATACCTATTTCTCTCGACACACTGGACATTTTCCAGGTATTCTCTTGTCTAGTGACTCATTGTCACTAGCAAAGCAATAATCCTTGGCACTCCTTTCCTGAAGTGATGATCTTTAGGAGGAGTACCTCTGAACACACAATACCAGGTGACCCATCTTCACCCTCTCACTTGATCTACTCCAGGGATGCTGCTCCCAGACAGCACCCTCCTTGCTCAGTGGAATTACACTGAATGCATGGCACTTTAAGTCTCTTCTTCATGTGACCCCTCGTAAGATTAGGACTTTATCTGCATACCAAGCCCATCCAAATCCAACATTGATAACACTTTGAAACAACCATTAAACCTTGTACTCCAGGACATAAGCTGTTCTGATTACAGCTCAGCAGGAGATTTATGTGGGAGTAAATGATCAATGTTAATATCTGTTTACAGCACAAGCCTTAACCCTTCCACTGGCATCACTAGTTCTGCCCAGCGCTGGAAACCAGCTGGGCTTTGGCTCTGACCCAATCTGGTGGTTCCTGGGAGGCTATGTATCTGGATAACCTGTGAGCCAGCCCAGTTAGTGCATAATGGGGTTTGTGTTCTCATTAGAAACACCATAGTTCCCCCTTCAATTATCCTTCTGCCCCTCTTTGCCTTGCTTCATTCCCAACATGAAGCTAAGAGGTGCACAAGAGGTACCACTGTGCACAAGACTAGCACATGGAGAAAGTGTGGGCTCTGCTAGCCCAGATCCTTCTCTTGGCCTCACTGCTGCCTTGCTTAGTTTACTTAGTGGATGATGTGCCTCCATAACGTTATCTCTAGAAGATGATGCATAATTTAGGCCCACAAAGATGACATCAAGGGTGAAAGATATTTCTGTATTTACTCAGTCTGATATCCTCGAGATAATTTCACTTGGTGACTCTTAGATCATGGGGAAGCAATGTACAGAAGATGGCTTTCAAAGCATGCAGCAGTTACTAAGACATCATTCCCAAACCCACCGTTAATTAAAAAGAAAATTGACAAAAGAGCATGACATCAATTTTTTCTCTGAAATGGAGTTATCAATAATGCATCGTTTGTTTTAAGAGGATGGATGCAAAAGCACACAGGTAAATGGCTACAGTAATGTACTCTGGTTCCTCATTGCAAGGCATGCAAAATACACTTTTTGAGACTTTCCCCCCCCGCAAGTAAGCATCTTTGCTTTTGTAGTTAATCTCTTACATGAAGTTATACAAAATACATCTCTGCTTCTGATTTCCAGCTTGCCACATACTGCACTCAGGAGTCAATTATAGCTGGGTTAATTAATTTGAATTAGCTACAGGGATCCTTTCCATAGATTTCACTGGACTGTGGATCACACTGGAATATAATACAAATTGCTGCTTCTTAATTAACCTCTCTGCTCTTTTCTGATCTCTTCAAGTTACTCACTGGATGTGCAGGAGAACAGGGACTGAAACTTTGGTCTTCTATGTCGATGAATGTCATCAAGAGTAGGTTATACTGGAGGTTATCCTTTGGGCTATCCAGCTGCTTTTTCTATTGCCCTCCAGCTTTGGTTTTGTTTGTTGTTGGTGAGGAGTTGATTTGTTTTGTTTTAACAGTTATGAATTGGTAAACAGGTTGTCCAAAGTGTCAAGCAATCAGTTACTTAAAGAGGCTTATCTTTAAACATCCAGAACTTGCAGCAGAACTCTCAAGAGGAGAACAGGTGCAATCCAAAGGATCTGGGTATTTGCTGAAACCAAAATGTTTTGTTTTGACACAGTTTTCATGAACTCACCCTAGTAAACACAATTCCATTGAAACTCACTTAGCATCCTGCACTTTTGGCTACTACAAAACCCATGACTTTCTGTGTATGTCATTCGTGAGTGTGCCTCTCCCATGGAGTTCTCAGCATCAGGAAATTCAGTCTCTGGGAGTTTCCAGAGGGCAGTGCACCGAATAAACAACCTACATCTCAATAAACTCCCCATCTAAGTCTTTCAAAGGAGATTGTGGAAATAAAATTCCTTTTTGTTTCCCCTTTAACAAATAGCACACAGTAGGAGAAACACTGTGGAAGCTTGAAATCCAAATCAATGAGCAGTTATTACCTCCCCAAGGTCACTCCGACAGTTTTATTGCCACTCACACAGCAGCAAACGTTGCAAAAGCAATGTGGCCAAAGCACCTATCTTATACTTCTGTGCGTGGTCTGGAGCTAGGTGACCCTGGGTATTGTGCTAGTGATAGTTCTGATCACATGTTTTAAGACCAGGCATGGGTCATGTCAGGTCCAGGGATTACATATGGAACTGTCAAGGTTTCCACAAAACCCTTCTGCTGCTTTGTGCATCTCTCTGTGTGCTGGGAGCCAAGCCTGTACTAGTATTTATCATTATGAAGTGCCAACAAGGATAAACATGGGAAAGCATTTAGGATTTAGTCTTGCACATTCTGAATAACAACATACGCTGACTTCTAGCTGATCATGACAGACCCTTAAGAATATCTACACTTTACATCTGGAAAAGCATGAAAAAGGGGAAGGCAAAAATAGAAGAAAGTGAGCTTAATGCTAGAGATTAAACTAACATTTCTCTAAACATGGAGAAATGAGACAGGGCTTAGAGAAACTAACATTTCTCTGAAGAGAGAGAAATAAGGCAAGGTTCCTCCTATCCAACACTGTATTCCTAGAGAAGAGCATCACATGAGGGCTTGAGGAAATGTCCTCCCTACAGATGACAAAGCACCACGCTATCTGGAGGGAGGGGAGACAGAATTTTCAGCCACAGCCTGGAATTCCCTTCGTGGATGGCATGGGTTTTGCTGTCTCTCTTGTATGTGCACATGTGCACACAGAGCATCTAGGCTTGCAAACACACCAAACCCAAGCAAAAAAAGCTTACAGAGGTTTCTTCTGAGAGGCAAGCTCAAACCAGATGGAAACGTATCCAAGAGGAGTAGAAGCAGCCTTATGGAGGCACACTGTGGGGTTATCCTCCCTGGTAAAGGCAGGAGGGGCTGTTTTTCCCCTTTCAGCAAGTACCAGGGAGGCCTCAGTCCCAGAGGGGAAATCCTGCTCTAGGAACAACTGAAAAACCCTGAGACTTTCCCCCAGCTCTTGCCCGCCTCAGGCTTTCTCTGCTCACCACTTTCTCCCATGAACTTTGTTGTGTTCCGCCAACTATTTTCTAAAGCCAATGAGGGCAGTAAGCAACGAGGAAGGTGCTTTTAGCACACAGAAAAACATAAGCTTTGACAACTCTTGTCTTGAAAAACAAGAGTGCCTTTCCTTTGTAAATTAATTTTAATAACTGTGGCTAGTTTCCTGTGAGTTGAGTAGTTTTGCATGAATACACACAATTAAATTAATATGCAAATGTTCCCATTCCTCTGAGAATACTAAGAGGCATTCTTTACAGAGGGTGAGACAAGCAGGAGGGAAATAAAAAAAAAATGTAGCAGCCCCCAAAAGAGTCTTGTTTAGGAGGGTGGGATTGGGATGTCTTTTCTTTGGCTAAGTCACTGAAAGGGGATTCAAGCCTGACTGAAACAATGCTTGTTGATGGAGCAGAAATAAAGGAGGAAGAGGAGCCTTTGCAGATAAAGGAGAGAAGAAAAGACTAGAGCATCCCAAGTTGTTAAAAACTGACCTCAGCCAAGTCTAAATCTTCACAAAGGTGTCATTTAGTGTGTCAGGCCTCACAAAGGTTCCCATTCTTCCCTCGCCTGCAGGGACCCTTCTCTTTCTCCAGCCATGTTTGAGCAAGGGCCTCAGACAATTCACACAGACTCTGGCCCTTCACCCTCTGGCTGTCAATCACCTTCCCAAGCAGATGGGCAGCAGAACAAGAAAAGATGGTTTCCAAGTGGCTTTGCCTTTGGGCTCCTATCTATGTGCCAGGGGCCCCTGGGAATGGAGGACTGGATGGGAAGGTGTCAG
The DNA here is from genome assembly GCA_013399015.1 of Galbula dea. Classification (NCBI taxonomy): domain Eukaryota; kingdom Metazoa; phylum Chordata; class Aves; order Piciformes; family Galbulidae; genus Galbula; species Galbula dea. Next base: position 347,922 of record VWZX01007829.1, read on the forward strand.
GCTCCCTGACAGCAGACCCCTTTGCTACCCAGGGCATCGCTGCCTGCAGGCAGAGCTCTGCGTGCAGCCAGAGCATGAGAGCTGGAGCAGGGATGGGATTCCCAGGAGCCTCTGTCCTCAACCACAAAAGGCCAAGATGACTCAACAGTCACTAAAACTTATTATGGAAAAAGCAACCCTTGTTATTATGGAAAAAGCAATCCTTTCACTTGGGCCCTTGCTTGCTGGCTTTGTAGGCTTGGACAAAAAACAAGCTCTAACCAGACAGTGGATACATCAGAGGAGAGAGAGCATGTCTGACAAAGATAGATTAGAAAAGACTGGGAACGTGGAGGCAAGGAGATAGAGATGTGGATCTCCAGGGAGGGCAGGGAAAGAGGTGAGACACAAAGGAGCTCCTGTGCCACTGCTATTCTCAGCACAGTGCCTTGCTCTGTGCTCCCATACCAGATGAAAGGGAGCCATGGCTACAGGTAACACCCGATGGGAATGGGTATGAAGCAAAGCCAGGGAACCAGGAGGGAGGATACTGCTCCCAGTGCCTCTCCCACCGGCCTGCGACCAAAAGAGACTGGAGGACTGTGGGATGAGCAGAAACGCAAAAGCAGCAGTGCAGACATAGGCAGGTAGGCAGGGAAGCTCTCATACCTTATCTGAACAGCAGTGGAAAAGCAAGCGGAGAAGAAAGAAAGTTCTCTTTGGAGCTAGGATAAGCCAGTACCAGTCTGAGACCAACTGAGAAGGGCAAGGCTCTGGTCTGAAACAACAAACCCTCTACTTATGACTGATCTGCAGGTCCCAAAGGATAAGTTTGGATAATTCAGCTCACCCTCCTTAAGCAGAAAGGGAAACAAAGGCTGGAAAGCACCCATCTTCAACTGCCTGACACCTTCTCCTCCTGTCCTCAGTTTGCACAAGTTTTGTAAGACTGGTGGCCTGCAACAGGCACATGCATGTGACAAGAGAGAGAAAGTAAAACTACACACTCTTAACTTCCCAGCACTGCTTGGGCAGCGTGACACCGTGAGGAGCTGTGACATCTACCACATTGTCACTTTCCTGGTTTACTTTTTACGCTTATGCTGTCCTTCTTTCAGGCATGAGAATGCTGGGAAGGAGCTAAACTTTATCCAGAAAAATCTGACAGTCCAGATTATTCCTTACACAAGTGTTTTGCTAGAAACTGCACCCACTTCTTAAACATAAACACAACAGCAGAAAGAGGATGCAATTTATTAATGTCCTCTTCCGTTGAGTCTGCCATCCCTCGTTCTGAGGAGTCCAGAACATCTGAGAGTGAAAACAAACAGCTTCCCTCTCCCCCTGAAATCCTGTAACTGCTTAAAACCTGCATGAGATTTTAATAAGAAGGATCCAATTTGTTCTTTATTTACCTTCCAGTTTTAAGTCTTTAAGAAACAAATCACTATGCAGCTTTGCCAGCTAAAATAAATAAATCATTACACAAATCAATCAACGAGTACAGTGTACAAAAATAAACATTAAAAAATAAAATAAAATGAAAACAAAACAGAAGCCTGACCCTTCCACAGTCCCCAGCTCCCAGGAGCTGGCAGAGTAAGGGGTGCACCAGATTGTGCCCTGCTCTCAGAAACAATAACAAAATTTATCACAACTTTATGCATTATTGTTGCCTTTCTGCTATTATTACTGAGCCTGTTCTGCCTTTCTCTTTCCTTGCCCTGCACACACCATCCACTAGGAAGTACAAAGAAACCAGGACCAGAGTATTATTATCTGTAGCCACAGCCAGTGGCTGCAGCACAAGCCACAGTACAAATCACAAAGGTAGAGACAATCTATGCACCAGGAGGACTGGACATCAAAGGGGTGGGTGAGAGACCACAAAGCAGAGGCAAAACCATCGCTTGGCCTCAGGGGTCTAGGTCTGGATGGCAGAGGTGATGCCCTTAATTTTAATTTCCTTGAGGAGCACAGAGGGAGGAAGGATTTATGACACAAATAAAGAAATTAACATGAATAAAATGTCTGTCTGAGCTACAGTGAAAAATGCCTGGCACAGAGTTTTATTGTGTTTTTGTTTAACCTCCTCACACAAGGCACTGGAAGGAGCAGGAGAAGGCTCAGCCAACACCTCCGTACAGAGAGCAGCAGGCAAACATGAGATCTGCTCTCAGAGTGGGCTCTGGAGTCCCAGAGGGATCAGCAGACACAGACACAAACTTTTTTAATATGATTGTGCAGGTAGCAACAGTATTACTTCATGGGCACAGAGGTCCCTTCTGCCCAAGACCAAATATTCTACCAAACCACCGAGACGGGAGTAAATTGCTAGGAAATATATTTCCTCAGTGTCTAGTTTCTAGGGAGCTTTCAGCCAAGAGCTGAGAACCAAGAATCTAATTTAAGTTTACTCCTTTTTCCCAGGGAAGAGCTGCCTGGAGATGTGACAGAGGTGCAGCTCTCAGAGGTGCTCTGTCTTCTCACACCAGCTGTGGTCTAGGCTCTGCTCCCCAGCTCTCTGCCAGAGAAAGCATTCCTCCACTTCACGTGTTTACCCTTAGCCACAAGCTTCAGCACTCAATGAACTAAGGCAGGAGCTCCTGCTATTATTTAAATATGCTTTAAATACACTTCAGCCTGTTTGCTTCCTTTTATGACCATTGCTTGTTTTCACTGGATACCCTCTAGTTTTAGGTGGCTGTCTCTATGTATTGATCACCTGCTGAGGAGCACCCCCAGCACATCCAGCCAAGGCTATGGCATATCACTGCTGTCAGAGAAGCACAGGTGCTGTAGAAGATGAGGAGATTTTGATGGGACATTAAGTCCTTGATGAGTTATTACCACAGGATGTCATACCTGTCAGAGTAAAACAGAGCCCAAGCCACAAGGAGGAAGATTGATCTGTAATCTAAGCAAAAGAAAAAAAACCCAACAAAACGAAACGCCTAACCCTGGTTGTTTTTCACCAAGCCAATTCTTCCAAGAACTCTCCCCACAGTGGAGGTTAGAGGATATCTGTGACAGGAAACTGCTGGGGTGCTGCTCAACCAGGTGGGTTTGAGCATCAACTGTTAAGTGCACCCTTAGTGCACCCTTGTGAGTGTCCATTCTCACCCATCTGGGAACAAAGTGGGATCTTGAAACCTAGGTGAGACCTGGCAGAGCGGAAACCCTCCAAGCACCCTTCTCCCTGAGCAGATGTCCCTAGGAATGTTTGAAGGGAGTACACCCTTGCTCTTGCTAGGGTCATGACATGCTCAATACAAGCTCAAGCTCCCTCTGTATCAGGCAGCCCAGCTGGGAGAGGAGCCAGGCTCCATTTCAACACAAGAACAGCTCTTCTGGAAGTGGCAGATTCCCTTGATCTAAACACCACTGACTCCAGATGCAACAGGCTTTACATTAAAAGCACTTAATGCTAAAATTACAGTAAATATTCAGGACAATACCAAGAATTACAGAAAAATATCATTTGATACAGCACAAAAAGAGAACCCATGCATGCTTTCCTTCTAAATATTTCAATTAGTTTTTGATTTTACAAGCTTAAAATATTGCATTTATAATCTATGTGCAAACATCTAAACCATACTCTTCTGTATATGGTCATGTACATATATAACCTACACATATATAGACATAAGGGGCTGCACATTTACTTATGTTAAAGCCCCAGATGTGGCATTTCTATCTGTATGGAATTTCTACCTATGATTCATCTGAATTCACACACCTAATCTTGTTGCCTTATATTTGTACAGGAGCAAATGGAAACAAGATGCAGAAACAGTGGTTGCAAATAAGAACTCCATGTGGTAAAGGGCTAACATTAGCAGCAATAGGTACCTTTCAAGCAACATAAAGAGGTGTTTATACAATAAGAGATGTTTATATAACAGCAAAAAAAAATGTTTTTCCAAAGTAAGTTTCAATTCTAAGTGCCCCTTATTAGATCTGACTGGCTGCTACATAAGAAACCACCATGATCAATCTTCTAGTTAATCTCCATCGTCCTTCAAGCATCACAGTGACATAGCTGGGACATGCCAGCAGCCTCAGATGCTTCATTAAGTAGTTAATGGGCAATAGCTGTAGGGGTAATTCAACATTTTCCAAAGGGATCAAACAGCACTTTAGGGTAAAACATGCCCCTCCACTGACATCTTTCTGGGTTGTGGCAATTAAAGGATAATTAGGGTTCACCATCTCTCTTCCAAATCATAACAACAATGCTACATGGGAGGCTTGTGAATGCCAGAGGGTGTCTGGCACATCAAAGCCATTTTTTTAACAGTAGATGTATGGGTTTTACAACCTGGACCAATGGAATTTAGCAAGAGCGCTCTGGTCATGTATTAGAATTTTCTGCACTGAAAGCCCCACAGTGAGTATGGTCTGTGCACATAGTTCAGATGTAAAAGCAAACCCTGATTTACTGAGCAAACCAGAAGTAGCCATGCTGTAATGTCCTGGGCTCAGATCAAATGCTTGTCTAGGGAAGAATCCCTTTATTAACAGTAACAAACTTCTGTCAGCTAGAGCAACTTCGGATGGTTATGCCTGCGAAAAGCACAGCCAACAGCTACCAGGAAGTGCAATCTTGCAGCAAGCCACATGTCTGCAGTGGTCTGAATAGTAACAACTCCACCAGTTGCTCTCGTCTCCTCAAGCTGTCAGTGAGGCTGGTCAACCATCTATCACGTTTTCAGCCTTGACACAGCACGACATAGTTTACAAAATAAACCTGATTTCTTGGAACATGCGCACCTGGGTTCAAGCCTGTATTTCAGAAATTAGTTTTGTCCTATAACAAGTATTCCCACTATTTTCTGCCTCTCTGCAGTACTTAATGATATAATTAACATTAGAGGAACTGCATCCAATTCCTTCTGGAGCGAGGGGTCCAAAACTGAACCTAAGATTGAAGGTACGACCTCACCAGTGCTGAGCAGAGTATATCCCAACTGCACACCCACCAAGTGCTGCTAGAGACATGCAAATGATCTTAAAGGATTACAAGACAGGCAGGTGTCAATCACATTCTTTACTAAGAGCTGCACTATAATACTGTTCCCATGGTAAATGGTTTGTTGCTCTTCACGCATTCATGCCCACAGTGATCAGGGCTGATCACCACCTGAAGGGATGCTGGCAGTATCAGAATAACCAAAGCCACTACAGAAAGGGAGACTTTCCTCTGCTGGCTTTGCAATCAGACATACCTGCTTAGCCTGCTGCCACTGGAGGGTCTTCCTGAGGCAGATTGACCACAAAATAAATAAAACAGTACTGAAAATGTTACAATAACTTTGTCTGTGCTGTACACTTGCTGTAATGACACTTATACATCCACAGACTCAGATATACTGTAGGTGCAGTTTTACTGGTCTCTTATACTGCCACAGTGCCCTCTCAACCTGTCCAATTAACAGGCTTGCACTGATCAAACCATCTTACACTTTTCTGTCACTCTTCCCTGCCTCTGATTTTGTCCCTAACTCTCTGCCTTGCCTGCACAAAACCCACAGACAGAAAAGCCATACAGGAGACCCTTCAAAGGGGATTGGAGAATTGAACATTTTGCCTCCAAGGGGAAGCTTTGAAAACAAGTTTACTTCTGAAGCTAGGAGAGAAAAGCATATGACTTGATGCAATATTCACAGGGTAAAATTCAATAGTCTGTACCACTGGAGAGGTCAGGCCCAGTGACTGCAATGCCTTAAAAGCATGAAAGTTAAGAGCTGTTTTAAGATTCGTGGACAGGTCAATAAAATTTGCACTGCTTATGAAATGCTCCTGGTAGACATAAAATTAACTCTCTATATCTTCTTGATCATTTCTGCCCTTTGTAATTTCTTTTCCAGTTCCTTCTGCTTGTGGGTTTGTTGCCGTGTCTGCCAACCACACTTCCACCTGTGTTCAAGATGTCCTTCACCCTGCTCTGCTCCCTTACCTCTTTGTTTGCTCCCCTATCGACCTACCTAACAGCAGACGTGTATCTTACTCTGCCTTCAGCTGTTCCATACACATATGCTCCCCACATTTCATCACTGCCAGCCTCCTCTTTATTTCCTACCTTGAGGGAGACTTATCTGAGCAAAGATCTCTGGAGGACAGACAGGGAGGGATTGCCTGGCACTCTGGTGTACAGCAACTGGGTGCCAAAATGTTCAAAACTTGCGTTAATAACCTTCTGAATCCTTGCTCTCATGATTGGATCTCTTGGCTCATTCTACATTGGCAAAGACAGGCAAAAAACAGGTGTATCCTTATCAGATCTTGAAGGTTAAATGACTTAGTTGAGTAGCCTTCATTTGAATTGCAGCTCCTGAAATTAATTTGACAAAGAAGAGTCTGATATATTGGCAATTTTGTAAGGAAACCAGAATTTGAGGGATCAAGAAACTGGAGGGAATTCCAAGGTCATCAGACTGTCATCCTGCAAGCAGAAGAAACTATGTAAAGATAATTAACCCCAAATGCCCCACGCTACCTTTGCCGCCCATACACATTACTGGCCACAAAACAGTCTGCTAATGTAGAGCAAACTGAACCCTGACAGCAGAGGAGATCAAAACCTGTAATATTATAAGCAAAATGAAAGTGAGCCCAGCACTGTAGTTTCTTACTCCACCCGAGGAATAAACCAGGCAAAAACTTATCACCCAGATTGTCCTCAGATCTGTGCTGCTTTCACGAGTCAGAGGTTCAAGGGACTTCTTTCGCAGCCAACACGATCCTGTCCTAGGAGCAGTCAGGGTTCCTACCATCTCAGAAAGCCACAGAGTAGAGGCACTTCCATGGGGAACATGGTAATGGGAGTACAGTCCTGAGCCTTCTGGTGGATGAAGCCAGGACTGCTCAGGATCTGGCCATACAGATAAATGGCCGCCTGGTTGAGTTCCTCTGCTGGCTGAAGAAGAGCTAGGTCAAGAGGAGCTCAATTTCACAAGGGATCACATCAGCCCCTAAGCTCCCATTTGCCATGCATGTGAACTGGATACTCCAAAGCCTCCTGTGACACTGAAAAATTCCCCTAGTGTAGTTTAGCTCAGAGAGGACCTGAATGGGAACTGGAGCAAGCCAGTGGCCACCCCAATCAATCCCTGGTGCCAGATTTCAGTAGGAAGCTATCCCTTACTTTTTCTTTTTTTTAACTGCTTGCTTGTGATAAGATTTTTCAAGGTTACAGACAGAAACTGCATCAAATTACTGTATAATTCAGTGTTTCGAATAGTTTTTCTGTGGCTATATGTGTGTGGCCCATTCCTGCAGGAAGGATTGAAGTGAGAGAATTAGTTCTCTGGCTGGCAAAAACAAAACTGTCACATTTGTCTTCAACAGAAACCAATTCCCCTTTTCCTCTAGTTCCCCTCCTCTCATTTTGGAAGAAAGTATAATACACTCTTGACTTGTCCAAATAGTTCACTCAGTTGCAAATAGAAACCTCTCCTCTATGGGAGGTCTTTTTTTTCCCTTTAAAAATCAGAAGTGAAATGTCATTCAGATACAAGAACCTGAAACATTTCAGGGTTTTCCCAAATCCTTATCAACTTTATCCTCCCCCAGCTGAAACTATTTCACCCAAATTTATAAATGCTTTTGGTTAACATCAGTGTGGCATTACTATCAGGAAGGAAAAAAACCAGAAATGGCATAAAGAAAAAAAGCTTAGTTTGAATGTTGTTACTTAAACTGCCATTGTACTCCTTGGGATGAAAGCAGAGTTCCTGTGTCCTCTAACCCCCCTCCAAGGTCAGTAATCCACACTCAGTTTTCCTTATGCTGTGGAATAAAGTCCTTAATTCAGTGGGGTTTTTCTGGTAGTTTGTGGGTTGGAGATTTTTCCCCACTACTTGCACTTGTGGACAGTTTAAAATATGCCTGCTTTAAATCCATGGAAAGCTTTCCTAATAGAAGTCCATTGGGCAGGGAGAGTGAGGCATTTACACATGCTGCATTAGGACAGAGCCACAGAGAGGAAGGAAGGGAAGGAGCCTGCTGGAGGGAGCACTTGCATTAGTTACATTTAAGGAATAAGGTGCTGGAAGCAATATCAGAATGCTCAAAGCATCAAGGATGTTAAAAGAAGGTGGCAAAAATAAAAATGTAAGAATCATCTTCAATGTTTCACTGGGAAAAGTGAGGAATTACATTTGTATTTTGGTTCTGATTGTTTTGGTACTGCTGCTGGGTGGAGCTTGAGCATGGGAAAACAGGGAGCTAAACCACAGACATTTCCAGGGACAATACAAATGGGGTAGGAAAGTCCCACCATAAGGGGGAAACCAAGCTCCAACTGATCAGGGCAACAGCTTTACCTTTAAGTTCAAGAGGCAGAGGAGGGGCCACGAAGGAGAGCGATCCTTATCTGGAGGAAAAGTCCTGTTAGAAATGAGTGGTAAGCTTCTGCAAGCCAGTCCCTTTGGGGGATGCTGGAAGGAGAGATCATTTTCTAAAAGCTATTCTGTCCAAAGGCACATGCCCATGTTCCTCTGGCTGCCATTCCCCTCTAACAAGAGTAGCAGGGTTGTGATTCCCTTCCATCAGATCCTGACTGCCTGAAACTCCCACACGTTCTGTGACTGCAAATCCAAAAGTGATTAAAATTTCCTGTGGGAAATTACAAATGCCTTTAATTTCAGGAAATTCATAACTTTTGTTTGGAAATTATCGTTTTGATTTGTACCTTTACTAGAATGGAATACTGTAAATGAATTTACATATTAGATTATAATGATGAAAGTGAAATTAATTACATTTAATGCCATCTCTGCAGGCACTTAATGAAGGAACTAGAAATTCAAATTTGTCAGCTGGAACTCAGTACTTCTTTTAAAATACAAACTGTACCTGTAAGCATGGAGTGGGGTGCAACTGCACTCTGGCCATCCAGGTCATTGATTTCTGTGCCATTCTCTTTGATTTCTGAAGGACCCTATTTTGGAAAGGTCCTAACTCTGCCATGAGTCTCCTCCTCTTCTAGCTGTCGTTCACTCTATGTAACTACCAGATTTTCCTGTGCTCAAAATTCTGCTCCTAATAACCCCCAATATATAACATTTTACACATTTCTGACAAAAGGAAAGTGTCTTCACAGCACAAAGGACTTTGAAATCTATCTCCAGCTGAAGGAGGAATGGGAGCTCAGTTCCATTAACAATCCAGCCATATAAATCTTGGCTAGCACACATACTGGATTTAGTTTTTGTTTTACTATTGTAACTGAAAAACTGCAATACAATTCCCTGTGGGATGTTAAAAGACGAGTACTATAGGTCCTTCAGAAAATTCAATTGCCTAATTCTCACCCAGGAGCAAACTTTTATGACAGTTTTTAAAGCTTCTGGAAAACAGTTGGATGCAGTGATTGAAGCTGAAGTGAGATTCACATCCATTTTCTAATGCCTTAAAAATAACAACAGGAATAATGGTCTTCACACAATAGAGCTGTAAAAAAATTAGAGGTTTCACCAAAAGAGTTATTTAGATGAGAAAATTATAGCTGCACGTTTGCACATCTGCACCTTGACAATCATATCCATGAGAATGTTGTAATTGCCATGAATTATGCAAAATGCTAATTAAGAACTCTAATTCACTAATCATCTCACGGGGTCATAACTAGAGCTGCATTTTATTAAGGACACGCCACTCTGTGAGATGAATTTTTGCACAATACATCTTTTTCCATGGGAAAGAAGGGAGGGCACATGGTCTGTGTGGTTGTGTTGGGAGGAAGGGAGTCAAGAGGAAGCAAACTGGGCAGCCCAACCTCTAGCATCCTATGTGACTTCTGATGAACATCTTTGTTCCTCAGTTTCCCCCTGTATAAGGCAGAAGACCTTTCTGACCTCCCCCTCCCCAAGGGATGTGTAAGGCTCAGCATGCTCATGTTTATAACGTGTCACCCACCTAGTGTTGCATAGCTGTTCAAAAAGCTACCTAAAAATTGTTGAGCTTGCTAATATCTCTGTTAAAAAAACAATAAAGAATTTACTACTAACATGCAACTGGTGTCTCTTATGAAAGTTTGAGGTAGTTGTGGGGGGAAGGCAGTGGCTACCCTGCAGCCACAAAAGGAGAAAGAAACAGACTGTAAGTCATGTTACTACTTCCCTGGTGAACAGGGGCCAAAGTCTACTCTGATTTGATATGGTACATTTACAAAACGTTACTGACCCAGGGATGAGAGAGCTAACTTTCAGAGATCCTCCTGAGGCAGTGTTTAACAATATAAAACTAAAAGGCTGCATCAGCTTAAGGGAATTGCACCCGTGTGGATGGACACAGCCAGGAGAATCCTCAGAGGAAAATGCAACAATTGTAAAGACCTCAATGCCCCATTCCCATCGAAGTTGTGGGAGTGGAAGCTTTCAGATCCATTAGCTGGTGCTAAAGATCTCAATTACAGATGGTGGCTATCACATCTTGGAAACACTGCAGGCAGGCAGATGATAGAAGCAGACAGACAATCAAACCACCTCCCCACTCTGCAGTCCTTGTGCTATCGAGTTTCTTGCTGTTCTGCAGCTCCTCGTTGTGCACACGTGCTGAGAGCCGTGGCACTGCTCACACAATGATGTCAATGTCTGCCTGCACCAATCTCTCTAGCAGAGACAAATCTTTCACTGCAGCACTGATCAAGGGCTTCCAAATATACATTTGACCCTAACAAGAAATTCACACCAGAGTTTTGGCAGACTTACAGAAATACACTTCAGATTGAGGAGGGCATAAAGCATTCACTGTAAAGCAAACTGCTTTATGCCATCCATCTAATGGATAAAGCAGATGTGGAGATCTGTGTTTTCTGAGAGAACATGTCAGCCCTGCTACACCAATAACAGAGTGACACCAGCTTCACAGCTACCAGGGGAGATTTCCAAACTGGTGACAATCAAACATTCATTTCACTCTTTTCAAGGTCTGTCTGCTTCTATACCTTACGTTCTAAATGACAGCCATGATGCAAGAGGAGGAAACAGTCTCAAGACTGGTCACAATTTTATCACCCGAGAATATGTTGGCAGCAAGGGAGACCCAGCTGGATGGAGCATCTCCCATGCTGGGGCTAAGCAGAGCCCCATGAGACAGAAAGAAGGCAATCACAGCACCCATGCCTGCCTCTCACCTGCTCAGCATTCCTGAGGGAAGCAGGAGGAGGACATCTCAGGATGAAAACTCAGGACATCAGGATAAAAATACAAACGTATATAAGACAACCCTTACCCTTTTCTGTGTGTAACCAGAAGAGGGAGCAGAAAGCTGGAAGAGAGGTGGAGGTAGCACTGGGGTTTTCCTGCCACACACCCCTCCCGAGCACTTCAACCTTGCCTGCAGAGTGTCTGCTGGGGACGTGGCAGGGCAAGAGCCAGAAATGCTTGTGGGGAAGCATTTCCTCACCAGGACTCAGCTACTAATTAGCTACAGCTTGGCAATACCATTCCTGAGAATTTGAAGCTAGGAGAAACATGCTGCTGTTTGCTAACACAAAGTGAGTTATGTGGGTGCAGGCCAAATCCTGACCTGGTGCAAAGCAAACTCCACTAAAAAGAGGAGATCTGACTTGACATTTTCCGGGATGAATGCACCTACTGTTCAGCAGTGGGCCAAAGAGGAAGGAAATACATGATGAAACACAAGAATAAATCCAATTAGAAAAAAAATAGCTAATGCTTTATTTTCATCTTTTCTAATTTATATCTCTTCATTAAAGAAATTAAATTTAATAAAACTAATTTCAAAATATAATCAAATCCAAAGAGCAGTTTTGCAGCATCTACTGACAAAACAGAGAGAGGATGCTCCATGAAGAGGGCAGAAGGAGTAATTTTTCCTTGAACTGACTGTTCCAATATTACTGTCAATTAACAGGAAGGCAGCCAGGGAACTCATGGCTGACAGCAGTGCAAATGCAACCCATAATATTCTGCTGCTTTGGCTAGAACTGCTAATCTTCATTCTGACTGCTGCTGATGTGTGGCCAGGTGAGCTTGTGGGTCATAGATTGGGACTGATGACCAAGAAAAGGAGATTCATTGGACAGATCAGCCATGGACCTGCTGCAGGAGCCAAGGGGAAGTTACTTCTTCAGGCTGTGAATCCAGGATATCATGCCTGGGGGATTGCCACCCCTGCTCTCTAGCTTGCTCTGTTGCAAGCAGCGTGGCTGACAAGCTCCCACTGTGTCTGTTTTCCACCTGACACAAAGAGCTTCCAGCCAAGGAAAGAGTCTCTAGGACAGCAGGAGATCCTCAAATGATAAAAGCTCATTATCCTCTTAGGCTTATTCCCAAAACATTATTGGAGAGGTATGGTGGCTGTCAATTCCTACATACCTCTGTCCTGTGTTCACTTCAGTATTATGATTATTATCAGTCATAGGAGGAGTGTGGATAGATGATAACACTTAACAGAGATAAACTGCATAGATGTAAACTGGAAAATGAGCAGCTCAGGTTAGACAGAATATGACCTAAAATGTTCTCCAAGATATGTTGTCAACATTGCTATGGCAATAACAGACAAGGGCTCTCCAGCTGCTGGAAGATGGAGCTGGATTATGTGTGCTGCTTAAAGTAAATACCCGATCTCTCCTCCCCTCTGGCAGGAGTTCCCCAAGCAGCAGCCCTAGCCCAGTGTCCTCCACACACCAGTTGAGTGATGAGAGGGTAAACACAAGAGCCACCAGGTAAAGCACAGGGATTCTCCTTGTTCTAATTGCCTTCACTTGTTAAAAGTGGTGAGCAGTGCAAAAAAGGGGCTGGGAAAAGGGGGTGTCTGGGAAGGAGACATGACTGCTGACCCTTAGGGTGACCACAAGTATCTTTGGGTGCCCATCAGCTATAGAAGAAATGCCCTGATCTTGAAAGTGTGAGGAGGACACTGCTGGGACATCTTCCTCTGGTGGGAAAAGATAAGGTTCAAAGTGCTCCATCCCTGCACCCTTTGCAGAGGAGCTGAATGAAGGAAGCAATCAGTTTGTTCCTTAGGAGAAATAATCACAGAGCAGCAAATGGCTAGAAGTCAATATTTATTAAACTGCAAGCCAGTTGCATTTTACGAGCGCCAAAAGTGAGAACATTATTATAAGATCTGATAAATCAAAGCACTGAGAGTAAACACACTGTGTAAGCTACAATTATATGCCTCTGCAAGATCAATAATTCAAGAGGTTTCATCCACATTATGCATGACGGCCTATGGGAAGTTGGCCTCCTGAGAGTGCTTGCTTGGACTGAGAACAGATGCTGGGGCTTGTGAAGAATTTCTGTCTCCAAATTTCAAGCAGTCGACTACCATGCTTTCAGAGAAGCAGGAGCAATGCAGTTACCCACAGTGGGTGGGACAGCAGCTACTGCTCCTGTGCTGATACTAGGTGCAGGAGCTCTATGAGGACCTTTTACAAGCACAGAACTCCTAAGCTTTGCAGGGAGTGCTTACCTCCTCAGGGAGCTCCTTGGTGCTAATTAAAAGCCAGCATGGTGTGGTGAGGACCACCATTCTGTACTGAAGTGCCCACACCAGCGAAAAGAGCTTAAAAGTGTTCCCTTCACCCTTCCCATGGACTACTCTTTGTACAGCATCCAATCAACAGACACTTCAGGCAAACAAGCACTCTGGTTCCTCTGTCACTGAAAAGTGCAGGCTCAGTGTACTAGTGTGGAGCAGAGGGGGAAGAACTGCCCTGCTTTCTCTGGGTAACACTATCTGCAAAGGAAATGACAGTCCAGGCTATCTCTAGCCAGCCAGCCCCACAGAAGACCACAGAGTCCTAGGGGAGCACTGAACCCTCAGAGAGATTGCTCTGCAGTTCTCCCATTATTCAATGAATCTGTCTCCCTTCTTGTCTCAGGAGCAAAACTCCCAGGGTTTTGGTTTAATTGGTTATTCTGGTGTCCACCTGCTGATGCAGATTCCCCTAAAAAACCTTTACAAATTGCTCTCTTGTATTGGGCATAATCAATACCATTCCTCTTTGCCCTCCCCAAGACAACACTTGTGGTTTTCTGAAGAGCGCTCTCAAACAGACTGCTTGACCTTTACTGTATATCCAGGGCCTGTTTATCTCCTAGCCTTCCTCTTGAGGAAGGTACCTGCCTCTCCATGACTCAGAGTCTGCTGGAGGAGCCTCCATGCTGAGTCTACTGATTAGCCAAAGATTCATTTATCAGCAGATGAGGTTATGAGGTTGTCTGAGCTACACTCCCCAGCAACCTGCTTGATACTGATTTCATTTGCAGTAATAGTACCATAAAGTAAACAGCCTTACCTTTGTTATTTGCTTTAAAGTAATCAATGCACTATGCAACTCATTCACTCTGGGCCTTAATCAAATTAACTATATTTGTTCCCCACTTATTGCTATGGATTTCAGTCTTAATTAAGCTCCTAATCCATGAAGCTGTTTTCTTCCCGGGATACTATGGGAAAGGCTGTTCCTATCTCCTCCCCCCTCCCTCTCACACAGGGTCATGTCAATTGGAAAGCTGTTTCCTTAAAGAAGATGCACTCACTTCTGCTATCAAGTTGCCAAAACTCAATGCCATCGAGCTTCTAATTAAAAACCTAAATAATCTGAGAGAGGCTAAATCTAGAACTCCAGAAGGGTAGTCAGTTAGCTGAGCTTGTCAGAAATACATTGGCATATGCCAATGCAGAATCTCATTTCCTAAGGATAGCTTAGTCTTTAGGCAAGCTTCAGCACAGTGCTGATAAAACCAGATTCCTTTAAGAGACAGTAATTCTCCCTAGCTGGCAATTCTGTGCTTTCCTAAAGGAACTGAGGGCCTGCTCTTTGCTTCTGTCTACTAACCCTCCATCAAAACTCCTGAACTTTCTGATCCAGCTGAATTACATCTGGCAGGATGGGCATCTCAGAGGTAGTGCTTTCCTGCAGCTGTTGGAAACTTGGAAAGATCCAAGTTAGTACTATATACATATGAGTCTAGCCACACACTTAGGAAACAACAGAAAAGCAACAGGGAACAGAACTGTAAAGAGCGACTCACAAGGATTCACCACACTCAGCCACACTTGGTTCTGCTACTAGCACAAGAGCAATCCACTTCTTGCAGACCCCTCGGTGTCCACTCTTGCAGAGGCTCTACCTGCAGCCTCAGCTCTGCACAGAACTGAGCTCCTCTGCCAAGGACTGGAAGCTTTCAGTTCTAGCTCAAGTTGCACTTAGTGTGCTTTCTGTGCCACTCCCCCCAAAACCAGTCAAAACAGTTCCACAACATCCAGAGCTGGCCAGGTGGAGAAGGGTAGGATGTGGATACTTCGATTCAGCCACCTTATTTACTGTGAGCCTGACTGCAGTTATGTAGCATTTCAGAGAGGCATCTATGATTTCTACACACAAACATGCTTGTCAAGAGCATTAGCCAAAAGCAACTTGTTGTCATGGCTCAGCCATCATCATCACTTTCTGTTCTGGTTACAGGCAAATTCTTCTCCCAGGTAACAAGTTATAGGAGTAGAGAAAAAGGCTTCAAGTTGTGCTAGGGGAGGTTCAGATTAGATATTAGGAAGAATTTCTTCCCTGAGAAGGTTCTCAGGCATTGGCCCAGGCTGCCCACGGAGGTGGTAAAGTCACCGTCCCTGGAAGGGTTCAAAAACTGTGTAGATATGGTACTTGAGGCCGTGGTTTAGTGGTGAGCATGGTGGTGTTGGGTGGATGGTTGGACTTGATGATCTCAGAGGCTTCTCTAACCATAATTCTTAAAAAAAGTGAAAGAATCCCATATGCAGCCTTTGCATGCACATGGACAATGCTGTGTTCTAGCTAGTAACTGCCACCCTGCCTGCAGAGCAAAGAGACAGATACTAATTTTCAGCACTTCTCAGTATTCATGAAAAACATTATTACCCCAAGTCTAATATTGTAAAACTTGGATGCTTTAAATTAAGCCATTAAATCCATACTTACTCAGTGCATAAGTGTCCTGAATTCCTGAAAAGCTCTCTAAATCAAATCTTATCCAGATCGAATCAATCATATGAAGACATTTCTTTAAAGTCCTACGAGATGACTTTCCAGGGAGACCTGTGGAGCCAACACAAAGTTTGAATTGCCAATGGAAGACCTGGTCTGCTGTCAGACCTGCCAGCTTACAGGGCAGTCCCTCCACAGTGAGTCTAGGGTAAACAAACAGTGCTTGGGTCCCTGCTGCAGAGCACTCCACAAGCAACCTTCCCTTCATGGCAGGTACAGAACCTCAGCTACTTTGCAATGAAATTCCCAGGGAAAGAGTTGTGATATTTTCCTCTTCTTTGCCCTAACCACCACACACAGCCTGACAGCATTTCACAGTGGTGCAAGAAAGAAGTGGAGCACATTTCTGTGAAGTGCTCCATTAAGCAGCAGCAGAAAATTAACAGATGCCACGAAGTGATCAGAAGTGACTCACTGTCTCCTCTTGGCTAGGAACAACCAAGGGCTGGAGGGAGGCTGACGAGAGGAATCATGGAGCAGGAACAGCAACTGTGAGAGGCACCAGAAAGAAGACACTGCAAGGAATTCTTCAGACACTATACAAAATCCAGTGATGGGACTGCAAATCATGTTAGAAAAGACAAGAAGCAGGTTTTGCATGTTGAAATAAAAAATCTGAACCCCTCACACGTTTACTCCAACCTATGTTTATCTTCCCCAAAGCCTGAATTTGGCATCCTTGCTACCTCTACTCTCCTTCTCTGCCCCATTAGTAGAGGTGACACACTGATCCCAGTAAAGCCATCTCCAGAAAAGAGATCCCCAGGCTCCCAGCTGCAAAGATCCACAATTGCATTGCCTCAGGTGAAGGCATTCAGAGGGTTATTGGCAGAGCAGAGCTGGCATCAGGGTAGCCAGATTTCTACTTCGAAATAGACAGCTCTGGACACCCTACATATGCTGCAACTGAAAAAGCACATTAATGCACAGAATAACATCATCAGAAACCAAAAAACCCTCCCCAAACCACTGCAGCACTTCCTGAACCTGACCAAGGTAAAAATGGCTCAGAAGCTATTTCCCATCCCAAGGGGAGGGATGAAGATTGGCTCTGTAAAACCAAGCGAAAGAAGAGCTTTCAGACCAAATGACCTTCAAAGCCAGCCCTGCTCCACCACGCTATTGCTACAACTGGATACTACAGCTGGACTACTCAGACAGTCCCAACACCACTGTGCAGGGACCATACCAACACACACCAGCTAAGCATAGCAGCCAGTAAGCTGGTGACTAAAGTGCCAATCAGCTTGCCTGCAAGGCAAGGTAATGTGTCACCATTGCCCAAACCACTCTTCATGAAGATCTGATAGTTCCTGAGAACTATTAGTTTCTAGCCAGGAAATCTTCTCAGTAAGACCAGATCAGTGCATTTCTGGGCACCGCAGGCACAGATATCAGGAGTTGCATTTTTAGATGGTTCCAAGTAGTGACAGACATCACTGTGAAAAGGCAGTGCAGTAGCTGTTCTGCAGCAAGATCATAGAATAATACAACAGTTTAGGTTGGAAGAGATCTTTAAAAGTCATGTACTCCAGCCTCCCTGCAGTAGGCAGACACATCTTCAACTACATCAGACTGCTTACAGCCTAATCCAACCTGACCTGGAATCTTTTCAGGGATGGGTCATCCACCACCTCTCTGGACAACCAGGGCCAGTGTCTCACCAACCTCAGTGTAAAAAATTTCTCCTTATGTCTAGACTAAATCTCTCTTTTGGTTTCAAGCCATCACCCCTTGTCCTGTCACAACAGGTCCTGCTAAAATGTCTGCCTCCATCTTCCTTATTGGTCCCTTTAAGTACTGACAGGCCTCGATAAAGTTTCCCTAGAGTCTTCTCCAGGCTGAACAACCCCAGCTCTCTTAGCCTGTCCTCACAGCAGAGAGGTTCCAGCCCTCATCATTTTGTGGCCTCCTCTGGACCCACTCCAACAGGTCCATGTCTCCTGTGCTGAGGACTCCAGAGCTGGCCCCAGCAGTGCAGCTGAGGTCTCCCCAGAGCAGAGCAGAGGCACAATCCCCTCCCTGCCCTGCTGGCCCCAGAGCCCAGGACACAGTTGGCTTCTCAGCTGCAAGCTCATGTTGCCAGCTCACATCCGGCTTTTCAGCCACCAGTAGCCCCAGGTCCTTCTCCACAGAGCTGCCCTCAATCCTTTCATCCCTCAGCCTCTATTGACACTGCCTATGCTTTCCTGCATTTTCTTTCCTTTCTTCTTTCCCCCCTCATCTGTCAGTTAAACCAAAGATCCAAATGCAAAATGTAACACCTGGGAAAACCACAAGGGTTCATGTCACACTCTGGAGTGCTGTGGGTCCATGAAGCAATGAACGGATTATAATGAGTCATGAAGATGGTACTTTCATCTGTGACAGGATCCTGTTCTGCTAGTAACATAGCATAAGGGCAAAATGTCCATTTTCTACAGACCAATAATCTGAAATCTCAAAGAGGGAAAGGAAAATAAAGAGAAAGCATCTCTAGGTACAAATGAAGCAGACAAATACACAAGATAACAGCTTTGGGAACTCTAAGTAAGAAAAATAGGTGCAATTGTCTTTTAATTGCTCTGAAGCATAATACCAGGACAGCTAGATCAGAACAGGAGGGCCATATTCAGGCAAGGAAATGGTGAGGGTACAGTTGTACTTATGAGTCCCCTTCATTTCTGTGACCCCTTGCTGTAAGACATCCTCAGGACCACTGCAGGTTTCACAAATCCCACAATCCATCTAGAAGAGATGAGCTTTTCTTCTTCCAGGTGGGTGACTCACCTCACATTGCAGCTTGCTGGGCTCTGACTTACCTGCTCAGCCCCAACCTTCCTACTGCCTACTTGCCTGCTTCTGCTAATACTATCAACTACTGTTCATTGGACAACATGCTTAAGAGAGACCTTTTGTGTCCAAGCTGGTAAGTAACCAGCTTCCAGGTGGTCTGCAGCACTCTGGGTCTGGAAAAAACCTGTCAGTCATCCTCCTTTACAGCAGCATTTGGGCAAACCAGATGGACTATTCTTCTCTGCAATCACACCCACTGAGTGGATCCATTGCACATGGCAACTTTGCATGGGTTAAACTGAATGACAGCAGACAGATTGCTGGTTTCCAGTAATTACCAAGGCCATCTTCCTAGGCTCTTCTGCTTGAAAGAGGAACATGCTTTTCACATTTCAGACTGAAAGTTCCTGCCATGGTTGCTCTCATGGCAGCCTGATCCTAGCTATAACCTCTTCAGTATCCCTGCACCACCCTGATATTAAAAGCAAATAAGGAACAGGGTATCCCATGCCTGCTTGTCATCCTGCTAGCAAACTACTGTGTGCAACAGCTCCCCAAAAAGGTCATGGTTGTTCTTCACACACAGGTTTTAAATGCTTTTTTGTTTGTTTGTAATTTTAGACTGCAATTCCAACATCAGCTCCTTCCTTTCCTGTGAGGACTTTCATTGGACTCTGCAGGGGTTAGGTATCCAACTCCCAGACACATAACTTGTTAAAGAATTACTGAAAGTCCCAACACATATGGAAAGCAAAACCAGCTTTCCAGAAGCAGCCTCATGATCCACCAGGAAAGGCAGTTTTCCTTGATGTGCAGCCACCCATGGCTCCCAGTGCTGTAAGCCAGCCCCACAGGTGAGTGATCCCATCCACTCCAGGGGAATTGCTCCTAGCTGGAAGTTAACAGTAATTATGCAGATCTTACAGCAGCATTTGCTCTCTCTCCATCTCAGAGAGAGATTATGAAAAAGGTCAAACTTTTCATTCCCATTGTACAGAGAAGGAAATGGAGGTGATAGGACTGGGCCAAGCTGAATGGCAGAGCCAGGATAAATGCCATGATGAATAAAGGCCACCGGTTATTACCCTGTTTGCAAAGTGTTTAATTACTTAGAGTCTCATGAGAAAATTTATGAAATAGAATCCATTTCCCTGTTCTCCTTTTCCTGAGCACTGATTCCAGCTAATCATCATTCATCCTTCGTGCCATCACATGAAAGTTAACTACAGAGAGAATAAAGAGAGTATTTATACAGCTAAGGAAGGATTTACATAGCTGGTTCCTTAGGAGCTTTTACCATCTACTGGCTCAAAAATCAATTTTTAAAATATTGCCTAAATAAATACATATTTGCCTTATAGGCTGTAATAGCTCATTCAGGGCCCTGATGGTGCAGTGAGGAGGCAAACTTCACTCTTGGTTATGACTACAGGAGTTCTATCCATCTGGAAGCGTGCAGGACAACTCAAGTAAATCATTACACCACAGTTCCACTGCAGGGGTTTGCTCCTTACACAGTCTGACCCTGGCAGGAGGAGATGCCACATCTCCTTGCACTCTCAGACCCACCTACCTGTGAACCTTTCTCTTTGCTGTGCCTTCCCCAGCCCTTAGTGAGCCAAAACTCACGTGCTGGCCTTCAGCGTAAACAAGTGATGTGCACTGCAGCTTGAGCACTGTCACACAGCTTGCTCCCTACTTCCTCTCTTCTGGTCTGGGACAACTTAGCACCTAAATCACACAGAATACACTAAGGGTCAGGCTTTTTCTCAGCAGCTTGGGTTTCTTGCAGCCTGCCCTACAAGTGTGTCTGATCTTCAGGATCCAGTTTCCTCTTCTGAAGCAGAAAAGCTAATATTTACCTCAGATCTAGCTCATCTTCCACTTCCACATGGCAAGAGTTAGTTTTATGTTAAAAAATGATGTTGTTTCAGGCCTTCATGCTTCTGGGCACTGAGAACAGAGTAGGCAGAGCTGTGAATCTGTAATCTTGGCATGGCTTTCACTTTCCATTTCCTTTACTGGCCACTCGTGGGATATTACAACAAATTTATTTCTGGCAGAACCAATTCTGCAAGAGATTTTAGCTCCTTTTGCTTAATTATCTTTTGGCTGGGACTTTTTGCAGATTATCTTTAAATTAATTGTGAGAGGAGAGAGGGACATTTCTTTGGGTCTTTCAGTCTCCACATTCTTGAAAATACTTCGTTTTCATTTCTGTCTCCTGCAGGTACCCACAGAGCCCATGAGACAATTTACACAGGTTCAGTTCTTCGACACCCTGTGAACTTCCACATCTTCAGTCTCCTCTTGCTCCTGTGCCAGAGCTGAGACTCTGTTGCTTTAAACAAAGCCCTGGCTTTCTTCTAAAGCCCACAGGTGTAGGTGGTACAGGTACCTATACCAGATCAGAAGGACAATAAGCTGTGCTCACCTTATGATGTTTGGGCACCAGCACAACATTCACCACTCTGCAGTAATACCCTTCGGTGTTACTTATTCATGTAACTCAGGTTTTGGGGTTTAAGTAAACTCCCCATGACCCTAGGCTGTTCTGTACAGCTATCCCCCAGTGGTTTTCTTCTAAACCAAACAATAAATAGAGTCACTTTTAGCTTCTAGCCTTTATTTGCTTGCCTGGAGAAGAAAGAGCATTTCTTGCTGTTGGTTTGGTTTATTCAGTAGCTTTTTCCACTGACAATTTTCTGATACTTGATAGCCCCCAACGGTCCACAACCACCTACTGCTCAAAACAGATGCCAGATCCTCTGCCAGCGAGGTGTTACACACCGAGGCGATGTGTGTTTAGAAATGACATCAAAAATTTATTTAGCTGTTACCACAGTCAGAGCATTGCCTATTCTCCTTTCCCCCCACTATAGTCTGTGGACTACAGCTGGTGCTGGATAATCCAAATTAGGGACTTGTGCAGTCTGAAACAAGAGGCACATGTGTAACATTTACAGCAAGAAATGCAAACACCGAATGCAAATAAATAGAGCTCCCCACAGGTCCTTTCTCTTTTGTTGCCCAGTGAGTATTTTCTAACTAAAATGTTGTTTTTAAAGCCTTATACAAATTACTAGAGAAAGCCTGTGGAAACACATTCAGGTTATATGCAGCTGACAGAACTGCTGTTCGGGGAACCATCTCGTAAAAATGTAGTCTGCACCCTTGGGGCTTGGTTTATAGGGTGATTCAGGCAGCATTTTGCCTGGTTAGAATCAAGTTTCTGCCATGATCTTCAGGCTTACTCCCTTGGCTTTTGTCTCTCTGAGCAGACATCTCTCACTTCCTGCACTGAGCAGTGTTTAGAGGGGCAGCTTTCTCTCTATGAAACACTTGCACAGCCAAATAGCTTGAAAAAGCTTAGCAAGTAATTAGATTACAACATTTGATAAACATTTGCAATCTCTTAGACATGAAAAATGTCATCTAGAAAACAAAAATAATTCTAAAAAAATCCTACAGTGTTATTTCATAAGATCTTCCCTTCATATTTTAGTCTACATTTTCCCCAAGTTATGGCTGATTTCACTTACAGATATTACCTTTCTCCCTCAGGAATCCATTTTCCCTTTTTTTTTTCCCCCCAAAGGCATTGTATTTTCACAGAAGATGTCTTATGACAACGTGGTGATTTTACTTCACCAAAATTCCTCTTTTACAGGGGCCTCAATCCTTCCAAACCAAACCAGTTCTCATGTTAGAAAGGCTTTGAACTCATCTTTCGAGTGGGATGCAGGGAAGGCACAGAGCCTGCCCTGGCTAAGAGGCATGGGCAGACACAAGCCACTGCTTCACAGGATTTCTGCTACCTGGCTAAGCACATTGATACCAGCCAGTCACAACCCAAAATTCAAGAGGGAATTTACGAGCTTTACTTAAAGCAACTCATTCTGTTACCTCATGTACACAGTTCTTTGTCCAAGTCAAATCATTTATAACAATCTAAAAGGGGAAGTTGAAGGCTAGGCTGCTTTGGGAATTGTGGATACATAAACCATAGTGAGACATCATCTGACCCAGCATCTTTCCAGGATGCCCTTGCCATGCTTTTCTCTCACTACAAGCCTGGTCCCAAGCTCACCTGAGGCTATACTGCCCATTTCCTTGTAGCTTTCATCCCAGGGACACCCTCCACTGGGCTGTGCTATTTGTGCAGTTAGCGTGTATGTCAGCATTTGCTCACACATGGAGAGAGAAGGAAATTGCCCAAGAGCAGGGGGCTAGGCTTGCTATTGATTTAATCAGAAGGAAGTCGTGGAAAACGCTTGCATAAAGTTCATTACTTAGTTTCTCTGACAGATTTGTCTATTAACGAAAGGCGTGGCAGGGCCAGGGGTGCTGCAGTAAATGCAGATTATCGCAAGACTTTCTCAGTTGACTAAAACACTCTCCCTGCAGGCCCAGAAACAGTCCCTGGAGGAGCACAGGCCTCAAAAGCACAAATGCTCCTGCCCACAGTCAGACAACACAGACAGACTAGAGCAGGCAACAGGCTCAAGAGGACAAAGCAACACTAGAGAAAATTAACCTCCATGTAAATTCTGCAAGGTTTAAATTTTGTTTCAACATTTAAACAAATTTAAGGTGTCCTCCAGGTGTCCATGGAGCCTTTACACTCTGCTTAATTTGTTTTTCACCTGTGTTAGAGACACAGTGCCAACATCAGCTGCATCAGTGCCCTGCCATCTGGGACAGTGCCTTCATAAAATAGGTATCTACTGCCTGGGAAAGAAAAGTAGGATGCATCTCCAACCATTTTGCTTGAGATTATATGGAAGGCACATATTCACACCATCTCATTTTAAGCACTTTAATTTGGGTGCCAAAACTATTCAGCTTCTCAGACTGCCAGAGGGTGCCCCAGAACCCATCAGCCAGGCTGCCAGTTCCATGTCAGCATCTGACAGACACGTCCCTTCTGCCAGCTAGAGAAGGAAGTGTGAATTATCTCTATAAAGTGTCTCATCTCAGTCTTCTGACTAATTCTGCTGCTAGGGACCCTACACTCTCCCCTGTAATTAGCTCAGTGAAATGAAAGGAGTTGGAAATATTGTGAAGTCTGATCCTGCCCCACACATCACTGCTTCTGCAGTAGGTTCACACAAAATACAGTAGTCCAACACCTGAACAGGTTTTGATGTCTGTGCTCAGTTAAATATTTCAGTGAATGATTCCATTCTTCCTCTTGGAGATACTTTCTGCAAACCATGGACAACTGATTTATATTGGCCCAAATGCCTATTAGACCCATTAACACCATTTTAAATGCCTGTATGGCAGACACATCTGACCAAGGAGCTGTTGCCATGCTATACAATATTTTTGAGTAATAAGGTCCCAAACATGTCCCAACTCTGTAAGAAGGGATGGGTGGGGGAGAAGGAGAGATAATCAGTAAAAAAAAGTATCATACGTTTAAATAATTGAAGAGTAGAGAGTTTTTGCAAGCAGAAAAAGACTTGACTACCTGAATAAATTGTTCATTCCAAATTATTCACCCAACTCCAATAAATAGATATAGCCTCTCTTTGCCTTTTCAGAGAGAAAAAATCCACCATATTCCATAAAAGCCAAAGAGGAAATAGAGATATTATTTTCACTCAAACAGGAAAGATTATTCACAGGGTGCTGGAAGCAATCTTTTCAACCAAGTGATGCATAGTACTGTCAAGAAAGCCAAACTTCCAGAAGGGCTTAGCACCCAGCAGCTCCTGCTGAGAGCAGTAGCCTATTGAAAACCCAACCACCTCATGGACATGCCTAAATAAGAGCTGGCAGTTTTGGAAACCTGCCCTTGGCTTCCCCTGCTCACAGGCTACGCTCTCCATCTTACCCAGGCCAGCCCACGCAGCCATACATCCTCTCTTGAATGCCATCATCATCTGCAGAGTGACAAAGACAAGCTGCAGCATCTTCAGCTACAGTGGGGGAGAGTGTAACAAGGAATGTCTGCATCCTTCCCACCCTTCCAGGTTCTTCCTGTATTACTCTCTCTCTACAGGCTAAGTGCTGACAAGGAGAAAGCAGTAAGACCAGAACAGACCCTCTAGATCTAATAAAGCTGTCAGGGTTGACATACAGTATCCATGGCTTCTCCATTCTCCTCCATCTCAAGCAGGATGGAGCAGGGATTATGCAGATGAGCCACTACATTGTGTCAGGCTCAGAAACATTGTCCTGTGTGCTTGGCGTAGCTTGGATTTGTTTCTACCCCCTGAATGCCCGCAGCTATGAACTGTCTTGGGGGGATAAACACCTTAACAAAGCTGTTTAGCAGATTCACTAACTGGTTCTGGCAGGCAAAAACGTTGCTAGTGAATGGGAGAACGTGCTCTGGTCCCCATGCCTCACTCTCAAACCTTTGAAGTTTCATTTGTGATGTATGCAGAAAATAAGACATTTAATCAGGGCTCGTGGGCTCTTAAAGCTACACTGCTGCTTTCAGACAAGCACAGAAATGTCAGCCCAGCTCTAAAGCCTCTTCCAGCGGTAATGTCAAGACATCACCAGTTTTTCACTGCTGGCTTATCTCTGCATACATCCACAGAATGATGATGGACAGGGAGGGAAGCTTTCGACACTGCTACCCCATTCAGCTAAAAAGAAGCCAGGTGAGGGCCTTCATTTCCCTCTCCACAAGCTGCATGCTCTGGAAAGATGACTTTGTTTGACTATCATTAGAGCAGGTAACACCAACCTTCAGCCTCCTAAAGAGGTGTCAAGGCCAGAAGCCAAGGAGCTTGCTTGGACCCTGCAGGATTGAGTCCTGGCATAACCGTGACTGCTGGGAGCAACTCCTATCACTGTTTCACTGCTGCTTCCCCTTATGCAAAAGTCCAGGCCCAAGGTGTTTTTCTTATACACATTTATAAGCAGTCCTCATCACTCTGTCACCCAGAGCCACTGCAGCTTTCTCACCCAGCCTTTACATATGGATTTCACTTACAGCACCTCAGCACATTGGCAGGACAAACACTGTGTGTGGTCTGGCCTTACCCAAGGCTCCTCCACAGACACACCCAGCCAGCA
Organism: Galbula dea; assembly: GCA_013399015.1. NCBI lineage: Eukaryota > Metazoa > Chordata > Aves > Piciformes > Galbulidae > Galbula > Galbula dea. Next base: position 373,723 of record VWZX01007829.1, read on the forward strand.
ACAGCATGGAAGACCTCTCTTTTCAGGTTACATCCTAGAGCAAAGTGAAGCATTAACAAAGCAGAAGCTGGGGCTAGATGAAGCTTAGCTACAGTAGAGATACTTCATCAAGTTATATATCACAATTCCTTTCCAGCACAGGGAGTACTGCAGTTGATTACAGTGAATCACAACAGCATGGACTGCTAAAAGTAGTCATGGTAATTTGATTGTTGATCTGGTATCCATTCTTTCACTTTTGTGTTTCCCTTGGGAAGAAGAATAAAGAGTAATAGCACATGAAAACAAAGCTTTAAATACCAGGCTAGAGACATTACCTTGCCTTCTGCCTTTGTTAGTATTTTTTAAGAATGAGCTGACAGATTTGACAAGAGTAATGTAGACAGAATTGGAAAAGATGCCAGACCTATAGGATCTGATTGAGGCAGACTATACAGCCAAGACTCTTTGGAAGAAAGGGCTGTATGTAGCTGGGCTGCATACCAAAACTCAGGACAGGCAGTCACCACAGTCCGCCCCCCGTACCCTCTGCAGTTCTAGAGAAACAGATATTGATGTAGTGAATTGCTAAACAATCAGGGAAAAAGCTTCTGCTCCCATCTTACTTTTCCTTGTTAGGCAACCCACTCACCCACTCTTTTCCCTCCCTCACACCCTCATCAGCTCCATTAACCTTGCTGACAGGCAGGTGGAAGTCATGGCTGGTAGAAGGACTTTGTCACACAAAGCATGGGAGGTGCTGCAATGCATCTGAAAGGTGGCAAATTCCTCACAGGTCATGGCCCCCAGAGGCTAGGCCCAATGAGAATATCATCCAAGATCAGCCTCATTATTTAGCTTCTGTTTATGACTGCTTGACTTAACAAACGAGTTTAGTTTATTGTGCAAACAAAACCACAAGTCTGAAGCTGAACAGTTTCATAAGATGACTTCTGAAGAGGATGCTGCCAACAACAAGCTGAACAAGAAAAGTGATTTGGCCTGTGACAACCTCAGACAGTATCCTTTATTCTACTAAAGCCTAGGCTTAGTCTTTATGCCTTTCTTTGCTGAGGGAAAGGTGACAAACAGTAAATTGAGTTAGCAAACAGAGTTAGTAAATAGAGATAGTAAATCAAGATAGTAAACAGATAGATTAACAGTAAATAGAATTGATTAAAAGTAAATAGCAATAAATCCAGTTGTCTTATACTTTCACAGCAGCAGGACCCTGATTCAAGACGACACTTGGGGGTGTTCTGGCGTAAGCACACAATTAAGAGCTCTGTGCATATTTCTGTATTGTATTAGCTGCTTTCCTTAGACTCTTTATCACAATCACATTTCCCACCTAACAAAGAAGAGGTCATCTCGGGCTATTTTACTCACTTGTTCAGCAACTCTTCTCTTCCCTGGGATCCTTTCTCTACCACAGCCAATCAAGCACACACCCAGATTCACCTATTCCTCCTTAGTCTCTGCCCAGACCTTCCTTTCCCAAGTAGTCCCTGTCTTGTCTCAGTCTTCCTAGTCAGAAACCGCTCCCACAGCTTCCTCCTCAGGCTCTATACCTACAGGCTCCTTTCTAGAGTCCTGTGCCTGCTATCCAGGAGAAGCATTTACAGTAGCCCCCTTTGCTGGATGACTGGGTGATCTGGGTGCCCATGGCATGAAGATCAGAGGCACAAAAGTGGAAAAGCTAAGCCAAGTAGCAAAACTTCTCCAGACATTTCTGCACCTGCAGCATGGGAGGTAAAACTGAAGGCAGTGGCACCTGTAGAAGAGTTGTCACTGCTATATGTGAGTTGTCTCCTTCATCCCCATGCAAATGCTGCATTCCCTCCTTTTGATTTCCATAAAATCCCTGGGAGCCTTTCTCTGAGCAATTGCTTGTTCAACAGACACTCTACATTTACATCATCCATGAAAAAGGCCAAACACCAGAGGCTGAAGAAAGCTTCATCCCTTTTGTCTGCAAGCACTGGTGTTCAAACAGTTCTCAGGCCCTCTCAACAATCTGTAGCCCTTTTTGCAGGAACAGGACAAATCCATCTGATACAGGCTTGTTTCAGAAGATCAATGAGTTTTTCAAAATCAAAAGGAAAAAGAAAATCTGCAGGAAGGGATTCAGAGAAGCAGAAGAAAACATTTCCAAACCTCTATGGACAAGAATCTATAGTAGCAAGTGAGAACTTAAGTTTCCCTTCTCTTTTGAAGGACAGATAAATGTTTCTATTTATTGTAAGCATCTGCTTTAGCACTGCACGACAGGGACACGTCTATTATAAACTAACTACAAGAGGATCATACATTAGAGGGGCAAGCCATGGCTAATGAAATTCTGCTCAAATACAGTACAGCAAAGTGGAAAATTTCAGTGAAGTTTCTTATGCTGGATACTAACATTATTAAAACCTGGTGTGAGAACAACCTCTCACTGTAACCCACACACATGCACACATTCAGCTGTGGGGTTTTTTACTGGTGTTCCCTTTCCATGTTGAAATACAGATCTCTAATCCTCACTTTAGAGTTTCACATCTGACATTTTAATTTCTCCCAGTGCAAAACAGGTTTACTGCACTAGCAAATCAAAGTAGTTATTCTACCCTCATTTAAATGAGCTGAGGGAGCTTCTTGGTAATGAAATATTAGATCTTCTGCATTTCAGTGAGTGTCTAAGTCATAACCTCCAAATTTGACCTTGCAGCAACCGAGGAGAGAGAATTAGCATAGCTTACTCTAAATAGTCCAAAGTCATCATCCTTTTCAACAAACATGAGCCATCAAGATGGCAGAGGCAATTCAGGTGTCATTTGCAAGAGCAAATTTGTATGTTTTCTTGTTTGTGTTATCTCCATAGTTTGTTTGTATGTTTTGACTGATTGTAGCAACACTTGTTTAAACACCAGCACTGACACCTGCGTGAGGCACACACATCACACCTTTTCTGAGATGGTTTCAAGATCTGCCCTTCTACACAGCAGGCCCTGAGAAGAGCTGGCTGGAAAGTGTTTTGCTAAGGCAATTTTTTTTCCCCCAGAAGCTGTTTTCCAAAAATCACATCACATTCAAGACACCTACACATTTTATTTTTCTTTTTTTTCCCCTTTTGACAAAGAGAGACCTCTCAGATCTAGGGCTGTCTTTTCTCTTCTTACCAGAGAGACCTGTGAGGCAGAGGCACAGCTATGTAGTATCAGGAAAATATTCAGAAGTATCTGATTTTCAATACGAGCACAAATTCTTGAGCTTGTTTTGGAACTCAAAGCCATTGTGAAACCAGTCTGCTCTGCAGTAGAGATCTTCTCACAAGCCTTCCCCTTTTGCTGCACATCCACAACAGTACAGGGGATGGAGGAAAAATGTACAACAGCACCCCAGTATTCTCTTGCCCAAAGCTAAAAATCAAAACTTAATTACTATTTTTTCTACTAAAAACCTGAAATACCACTCCTACCACCCTCAGAATGTTTCTGGCAAACCAATATTAATTTTCTTTTCGCTTATCATTGTTGTGTAAAGGAGTTATCCTATATTGGATACCAGGAATATCTCTCAACTCAAGAAATTAATCTGATACTTGATGTCTGTGAACTTTGATGGTCACTTTGGGGTGAGAATCACAAACTTTTGGCCTTCACTGATACAGCAGACAGTCAAAATTTGGATTTCAGTTGATATTTGCTCCATCCTTCCATACACTCTTTTACTAGCAGAGATACTAGAATATGTGGTACTTGAAATCCACATTTTTATTTTCCATATTCTATCATAACTGGTCTGAGGTTAGTCCAGAAATCTGCCAAATGAATTGGTTCAGCATTTGCAGTATATAAAGCAAACCTGGAAGAGCAACAGCACAGACCCAGTGAAGGTCTGTGGCAAAGCTCCTGCTGGGAAGAGCACACCCACACTACCTGCAGAACTGGTGCAGAGCAGAAAGCCAGGTCTTAGGATGGGATTTTCCATGGGATCTAAGGTATCAGGCACTGATTCCACTGTCATTCATCTTGGCAGAAAGTTCCAGCTGTTCCCCAACAGCTGGCTCCCAAAATTTCCATTACTGCTTTACAGTTTGTTCCAGCAGAGCTCTCACCTTTCTCCACCACCACCTGGAGCTCATGTTGCATTGTCTAACAGCAGTGGCACCCACAAATATCTGCTAATCCTTGCCACTACCTGCTCCCACTGCCTTGTTAGCCTCCTTACTCTAAGCATCCACTCTTGATTGTTGCTGCCGTGCTTCCCTGATCCCTTTGGGCTGATGACTGAAATCAGCTACCTGCCTGTCATCTCTGGGCTGCACACAGGTCCTGCAGAAACTGAAGAAGCAAAGATGCTCCAAGCTTGGCTGGGAAAAGCTGTGGGCATTATCACCAAGTTTAGAGAGATCCGTCGCAGCAAAACACCAGCTACAAACTGCCACCTCTTCTTTCCTAACAAATAGGCAGTGATTTGGGTTTATTCCACTTGCTTGTCCCTTAAACCAGCAGACAGAACTTCTCCTTGCCAGGCAGTGTCCTTCTCCCTGCTTTGCTCCCTGCTGCATCTCCTCCTCCACAAACCTGGCTTCGCAACTCCTTCAGCTTTGATTACCTCCTTATTTTTGTTAACAAACTATAGCAGCTCAGCCCTGGGAACCTGGCTGAGGCCCTTCCAATAGCCTTGTCCTCCTGACAGCTCACTTGTCCAGCAGCAGCATGAGAGCTGGCTTAAACATTATCTTTAGAGCCTGTTGACTGGAAGGTAGGTGTAGCTGGGCACAGCTAGGTTAGTCCAAGGCAGTAAACTTTTGGTTCAGAAGGAGGAACCTAGCAATTGAGCAGTCCAGCTTTGGTTACCACGCTCCAACACTCCACCACAACATAAGTGTCCCCTGGCATACACTTGCCCACACCCTCAGCAGCATCCTGGCTTGGCTGAAGTTTCAGTTGGGAGTGAGTTTCATACAGGAAAGTAAACTGCACCTGCCTCAATACAACCAGGGATCAAGCCTCAGCCCTATAGCTCCAAGAGCTTCATTTGTTGTTGAAAGCAAAGAACAGAAATAGGCTTCACTCTCAAATCTTCAAATCCCAAAGGATTATGTCAGAAACAGCAGGTGATCTCCCTCCAGTCCTGCTCTATCCCTGCACAGACAGAGAAGCACTTAAAAGAAAAACTGAAATTTCCTCTTTTTTACTCCCCACTACTTTACAGTTTTTAAAAATGTGAATTAAAGTAAGACAGAAAATGAGCTCTGACATCCTTGAAGACAAATACATGAAAATAGGGAGAGTAGCTAGTTTAAAAACAACAACAAAAAAAGCAGAACCTCCAAACACCACAATTATTTGTGCCTCTTGATTATTTTCTGATTTTAATTGAAAGATAAAGCACTGAACAGCATGCCCAGAGCGGTCAGGGATCTGTCCATGGGCTGAAAAAAGCCCTGAGCAGCCTGGTCTAGATGTGCTGCTGGTCCTGCTGAGGGCAGGTTGCTGGACTGAGTGACCTCCTGGGTACAGCCAGTACAGCTGTAACACTGCCACTGCTGTTGCACATTCCATCACACTTTTAAGTAAGATACTTACAAATGTCGTTCCTTTTGTTCAGCTTTTTTAAGCAGGCCTAACACTAATATAAAGTAGGACCTTGAAGCAAATCCCAAGCTTCTCCTGGTTTGACCTCCACCTCGTTCAGAGCTAATGAGAAACCACCACAGGGAGCTACAGATGAACTTGTATCACCTTAGCCACAGCCTCTGGTATGGGCTGGACAACTCTCTTAACTCCTCCAAGTGTAAATCACTCTCCAAACTAATGGGCTAGAGAAATTATATCAGGAGAATCCTATTACCTTGCAGTTCTAAGATATTACCTTATAAGATATCTAAGCAACAGGATCCTCTGATTTATCTGTTCAGAAGCTGCTTGCACCAATGCTTAGCTAAAAGAAGTGTGTACTCATGAGTTTCAGACTTCACATTTGCACTAGGGAGGAAAGAACACTGAAATATCCTGCAAGGAAGTCAATATATCACTGCAGACAACAAGTAGACCTTGACCACAGTCTCTTCATCCCTCTGCCTCCCACTCAGTCATGGAGTAGAATGACCAGACACTGCAGACAGGCCATGACAGTAAAGGAGGTGACAAGTCTGCCAGAAACCATACAAACCTCACTTGTTAAGCCAGCACACTATTCATGGCTACCAAATCCAGCACTGGAGGGGGTGCTCTGCTCCCACTACATCATCCCTATTGGTCTCAGCACCCTTGGACTTGGAGGGAAGCATCTTTCTTTCCTCCAGCTACTGTCTGTCCAGGTCTATGTCCATCCCACTTCCAATCAGTCAATTTCCTTCCTACCTTCCCCTGAACTTCTCCTTCCTTTAAAGGATGTCCCCATCCATCAGTTTCTCATCTACAACTCTCTTCTCTGTTTTCTTGTGAGCAGAGGGCAGATCTTTGTGAAGTACATCTCTGGCCATCTCCAGATCTCAGGTCTGCTCCCAAGCCTACAAAACCTTCCAGCAGCCAAAGCAAGCATTAATTCAGTGAACTGCTCTTTGCCATGCAGGCCTCATTCAGTTCACTACTATTTCATCCTTTACCTCCATTTGTTCCCTCCAGCTTTAACACCCTTCTCAAGTCAAAATTAAAGTTTCTTGGAACTTTTTATCCCTGTCTTCTGAAAACCTCTCAGCATCCATGACCCCAGCCTGTATTTCAACAGAAGTGTCATTCTCCTCTGATGGCATGTGTGTATTGATGAAGTTTTCAGACACATCCAGCACAGTAAACAGATCTCAGCAAAAGATATTAGAGGCAGAAATATATTTCAGCATCAGTGGCTAAACATGAGCTGCAGGAGCAGACTTCTGAAAAAAAAAAATCATCTTTCCCACACCATCCATGTTTAAATGGCAATATTGACACAAGTGTCTCGCTCTCCACTGTAATTGAGTGTTCCATTTCTGGCCCTTTATTACTAGTTTCAAGAATAATCTTCTGCCTCATGGGGCAGGGGGAAGAGGGCAGGTAGAAATCAACATTTCTATTGAATGGGAAATTTTAGTAATTCAATCTTTTTTCCTTCTGCATAGGAGAAAATAGAAGTGCTTACAAGAAAGCATTAACTTTTTTTCTCAGAATGCAACAGTTCAGAAAAAAGCTGTTTCATTTTTATTAAACAGTTTCTCAATTGGAATGATTTATTTTACCTTCCTGCCTGAAGAAGTTGCACTCCATTTTGTTGAGCCCAACAGAGACTAGGCATGTTAATCCTGATGTTAATCCTGTTCCACCAGACCTGCCTGAGACACAGCAGACTCACTGCTGCCTCTTTCAGCAGGAGCACTTGGAGATGCCACATGCCACTTCAGATTCTACAGCATTGGGATTACACATGTCCTCATGTGTCACTCAGTCCCTGCTACAGGGAAAGTGGCTCCAGAGTAAACAGCTCCACAACTGCATTAACCTTCTTAATCAGCACAAACCCCCCTTCACTTGAACAACATTAAATACCATAACTGCCACTTAATTTGGTCTCAAATTATTAAAGTCTATGATTAATACATCACAATGCTCACTGATGTAAACTCACTTGCATCTTGGTTTTGTTGTTAGAGCAGGTAGAGTATGGAACTCTCATCCATGTCTCAAATCAGTCAGACCTGACAGCCCATGGCTGAGCCTCAGGACCCTCAGCTGACACATCCCTTTTGAGTCCACAGTTCCAAGCTCACCTGCCTTGCCACACAGTAATAATGTCAAGTCACTCAGGCCCTTGCAAAGCACTACATCTCACCACTCCCAGCATCCTGGGTTTGACTAACTCTCCTTCTTAAGGACCTCAGTCTCCTCACTCCACCATTTGTTACTGGAGGCATCTCCCAGTGCAAAGCAAAACTTCCATTTCTGTGGAAAATTGCCTCCTAAGCAAGTGCAAATAGAAACAAAGGAGCCAAAATACATCACTTTCGTTTATGTATAACTTTCTGTCAAACTTTTTAGACAAAACATGGAAGTGTTGCATTTTCAGCTGTTAAACAAATCCTCTGTGTATGAGCCAGCACTCATGGCAACTTCTTGCTGAGAAACAAGCTGTGCCCTGAAAGAACTATGCCGTTGCTTTCTCCTTTGCCCTGGAGCAGGTCCCAGCATTCCCAGCCTGTGTGCCTGTGGAGCAGCCATTCCTCCACTGAGACACAGGAAGGTGTTGCTCCTTCTCTTCCCACCACTGGGACTGCAGAGCCAAATGCAGTCTCCTAGTGTGGACAACCCTTGAGCTCCTGCAAGTGGAGACAGACAATAAGGAGAAAGGGAAGACTTTGTCCTCGGTTCTGCTAGCTGCTCAATCCAGGGTTGGAGATAACAGAATGAATCAAGTCCTGCAGGAAGAGTATTCTCCTACTCTGTGGTGTCCCTGTCCAACAGGTTCTCTACCTTTAGATAGATGGCAAGAAACCCAGACAATTTTTTGTCATAGCATGCCAGCTCTTCAGGCGTTTTTAAAGATCCATCTCTAGCCTGGCTTTGCAGTTAGTGGTGTTTGTACAATAAAGTCACCAAAACACAAGATTTGGAGCCCTTTAATCATAAAGATATATTTTTTATCATTTTACTTCTAATAAAAACCTTCACAGGATTTGTTTTCCTGACTCAGATAACCACAAACTCCAGTATTTAAGTTGTAAATTACAGCCTTTTACAGTATTTGAAAGCCCCAATCCTGCAGACACTACACTATTTCCACCTAATTACTAAAAAGATTAAGTATTTAAAATTTTTTTCTAGAACGTTTCCCATTAGGATTAGCTGGAAATGAACTGGCATCCAGCAAAGAGGTTTCTTCCATCAATAAAAATGTAAGCTCAAGATGAAGATGAATATCACTCATGTTGAGTCACCTCTTTTGTGTCTCCAAGCACAAAAGCCATGTTTCCATGGCTTGCTACGCACAGGTCTTAACAACCAGAAACCCCCTAAATACAACCTACAAAATTCACTTGACCACAACACCAATTCCTGCCTCTGTAAGAAAATGACCCAGGAAGGGTGAACAAAATTGGGCAAAACAAGGGTAACTTTAGCACCACATAAGAATGTATGTAAGCCTAAAGAAATAAAACTCATTTTTCTCCTCCCCTTTTTGGCCAGCTAAAATTTATTAATACACGTTAAAAATCAGGAGAAAGTAACACAGGAGACAAGAAAAAAAAGACCAAGAGAAGTCAAAATAGATAATGTACTTTTTCACACTTTGAATTTTGGAGGAGAGAAAAAAAATGTTAAATTTTTTCCCCCAGGTTCTGCTTGTTAGAAATCATCCTGACTTGACTCCCATGTGAACAAATGCTCTCTAACAAACATGACAAGAAGAAAAGCAGATCAGCAGAGTCTTTCCTTTATCTGGGCAGACTTCTCTTAGTGCAAGTTCAACAGTGTTAAGAACAGCAGAAAGCAGAGGAATGGTCATATGTGGCCAGAGCCCCACACACACTCTTGGGCAGAAGCCTCCCCCCACCCTTGACCTTAGGCTTCCATTAAGAACAGGTTAACAACAAGCAGGTATGATATTCTCTCTATGGTCTTTTTCCAACATCCAACCATTTGTGGAGTCCAGGACTTTGTGCCAAATGTTTTCATGTATTTAGCATGTTTCAATCAGTTTATTTTCAATAAAGCTCAAGACTCCCACAGAAACTGAGAGAGCTTTTCTCAGCAATGCAGCAACCACTATATTTTGTGGCAAGTGGCTCTGCAGATAGCTTCAGTAAAGAGCCATCTCCTTTCTCTTATTTTATGCTTGCATGGACTTCTAGTCTCATGGTTTTATGGAAAACACTGCTATGAAATTCAGTGCAATGTGTTCCATAACCACACTGAATGGAATATAATGTTTTTGTTTGCACAAGGGACTGCTTTTCATCTCTCTCCCACTGCCATCTGCCCCAATGTTCTATCAAGGTTTTCAGAAATGCTGTTTTCCTCTCTCATAATATCTCAGATCTTAGAGATTGTGCTACCATTTTAACAGCACCCACCTTGGGAGCAGCTAACTGCCTTTGAAATGCAGAGTTGAGGTTCAGCAGGTATGATTCCTAATTCCAGACTTGCCATTGCTCTACAAATACAAGCAAGTCACTGAGACATAACGTCAAAAAATTATCTCCCTATTGCACACAAAAATTTACCCCAAAATTTCTCTCTTCAGCTGGAGGTCCTCAAAGGAATGTTTTGCTTTCCTATTGAGGTGTTGGTTCCAGATTTAAAAACTGAGGGGGGAAGAGGGGAGAGTTATGAATGAATTTATGAAATAAAGTAGCACTACAATTTAATCCAAAGTTTCCAGGTGGAACAGTGCCAGAATTGCATGAAAACTACTTTAAGGGGGGAAAAGATAAGGGTTTGCTTCTAAAACTTCTATTTTCTTCTGAAAAAGTGTCTTCAAACAGTTTTCATATCCCATATATCAGACTTGTCCTGCAAGCTGCTTCTGTCCTGCAGTAAATACTGTATTTATACTCTTGCAGGCTTCTATTTATTGAGTCTGTTGATAAATGAAGAAGAGGAGGTAGAAATGTGGTTGAAGGCTTCACACTGAGTACTTGATATTAAGCTGATAGATTATTATGATCCAAGTACATTAAAGTCTCATTACTTAATATGAAAGACAAGGCGAGGGCGTGTTTGCTAAACAGCTTTTCTGTCTCCTCAGACATCAGCACTCAGCAGATTACAGGAATGGGATTTCAACAATCACTCCTCTCTTTCTGCTGGGCTTCTGCAGCTGAGAACAAACTGCACTACAGTTGGATCCCACCAGGTCTCACCACTCTCCTTAGCAGCTGTGCAGTTGGCTTATCAGGGCTTACCAAGTGGGCTCTTTCCATATCTGTTCAATTAGAGATAATAATTGAAGGCATTAATCACATTTACAGAAAAAAAAGATTTTTTTTTTCCTCCCCACAGTTGGAGGCACTGCAAACTATTGTGCTCCAAGGTACATCCTCCTGTTTGGGTTGCTATGGCTGTGCTGAGCTTGGTCTGAAAGAAAGATATAATCACAACTTAATGAGTGGATTTTCAGACTGAATGGGCTGGGCTTTCAGCCTGGAACAGCAGCTCCATGGCACTGACCCTCTCCTGCCTTTCATTTTTCCTTACTGCTGTTGGAATCATCCCCACAAGGCTTAGGAGCATGCCCACTGTTAAAATGAAGGACACAGTGGAGTTGTTCTCAGCCACACCATTCACCACCAAGTGTGGTAAGCTGTTTCAAGCAATATGGTCTCTCTCTCTATCAAGTTAACCCCAACACTGGGGAACGTTCTTTATCTTCCCAACAGATCAGTTAGAAACCGAAATCTGAGGCAGCCAGCAACACTTAGGTTTTAACACTCACAGATCTTACCCTGGACACCAATACAGAGGTACAAGAACCTCAAACGTCATTGTAAAAGAAGTCTAAGGAGGTAGGACAACAGAATTAGGTGAGATAACAGAAAAGGCTGAAGAATAAATATCCGACTCTTGTAAGGACTGGGATGCAAGACTAGGCATGTTTCCAGTGATGGAGCAGTGTAGGACCTTACAAGAAAAACATTTTCAGGAACATGCCCTAACTGTATTTTCCTAGCATGCAGGGTTTTTTTAGAATTGCTTTTGTCAAAACCCCCAAGAATTTTCCATGTTGCAGACCCTCACCCTAGGAGCAGACAAATCTATACCTGAGGTTTTCAACTGCTCTCATTTACCCCTGATACAAGTGACATCAGTGTGACCTCACCTCTCTCTCCAGCCCTCTTGAGCAGCACATTACAGGTGCAGGGCAGAAGGACAAGCCAGAGCCACTGCAACTGAAGGTGAACAGACCCTGCAGGTTTCAGGAGGCCTTTGCTCTCTGCCTCTACCATGGTAAATGTTGTCATCTCGGACACTACCATGTCACAGGACTGCTCTGAGCATTTGGACTTCTCTCTAAGAACACCAAAACACCCCCAGCTAGGGCAGGTGAGAAAGCACTTGATGGAAGGGGAGGGAACTTCATCAAATGCAGAGCATTTCATGGAAATTGCCCATGTTAGGATAGCAGGATCATTGTCAGGGCTCACATGGGACCTCACTGCTCTCCAGTAGCCTGCCTGCTAGGACAACAGGAAGCCTTATTGACCATCTAGAGACCATGGCACAGGTGGCAACACTGACCCTGCTTGGGTCCTTGAGCATAGGTGTCCCGCTTCGTGGAGGGGCTGTCAAAGGGTTGGGAAGGGCAAATCCTCACCACTACTTGAGGTGGAAGGGACAGAGAAGCCCCAATGGCCCTGTGCTAGTTTAGCATGTATCCAGAAGCCTCTATGCCTACAGTCCATATGGTCCATACCTCTACCTGGACCCAGATGCTCTACATTCTTAATCTCTTCCTTTAAAGAAAATAAAATGCTCTGAAGCAAAGAAAAAGTATTCAGCTTTCCCCAAGCCTGAGTTTTCACAGGACCTTACAGGAAACAAAGCCACCTAACTGCTGCAGGAGATGCTGAGACTGAGGGCAGATTCAGGAGGAGGAGGGCACCTACAAGGACAACAGGTTTTTCTCTTTCCTTCAATCACACCAAACTTCACAGAGCATCTGTACCCTTCCACATCCACCCCACACCGCCCAGAGCTCCACACTGTCAGATACACTAAGCAGACAGATGAAAGCCTCATCTGCTGCTGATAGGCTCTACAGGAAGCTTCCTGTTAGCAACAGGGGGCTCTCCTGGCACTACATATATTAGCCTCCCAGCTCTGCCTTCTGAAAGGTCCTCTGAAAAGGTTTTCAGCTGCTGTGGAGATAATCAGTTGTGTCTCTGGTAATACCATATTTAACAGATCCATTTGCTCTAGAATGGAAATAAAGGGTCTTACACAACATAAGCTTTTTATTTAGAGGCAAAACTGACTGGAATCTCTTTTGTGCTGTTTCCTCAGGACAAGGCTGTTGTGCTTAGCACTGAACAACAGCCAAGGTGAGTTCATCCTAGGTGATAAGCAGAAAACTGCCTCAAGAAAAATCAGCAAAGAGGAGCCCACACAACTTGGGTTAAGAACCTTGGGAGGTACCTGAAGCTTCTCTGTAAGATGCGATCTGACAGAGGCTAGGAGCAACAGCACTTTATTTGGAAAGGATCAATCACAGGCTGCCACCTGGCACAGAAGAAATTATACATTGTACCAACCATCATCAGGGCTTACAGCACATGGCCACAGCAAACTGCAGTTGTGTCCTCTGTAATATCCCCATCTCTAGGCAAGACATTTACATAGGACATGAAAGTCTTCACCTCCCTTATGGCAAGTCCACACTGAGATATGTCCACATGGCAAAAAACACCTTTCAGCATACGTTTCCCAAAATCATTAGGAGTTTGGCTGAGATGCTCACAATTTTTCTATTTTTCTTACATCTACCCCTGGATTCCTGTCATCTCATGGGGGAAAAAAAGCAATTGCAGCTATAAAAAAAGAGTTCAGATTCAAACAGGGAGAGCAAAAACTTTTTTCTATTAAAGAAATCCATGCTCTTGCAGCTTTCTCCTGAATATGTATAGACAGGGAACAGCTGAAGTGTGAACACTGCCATGTGGCAAGGGAAGAGAGAGCTCTCAGACAACGCTGTCCCACAAGGCTTACTTAGACAAAGGAAAGCAAGCTCCTTACCTAGGAAGCCAGTCTTACAACTGAGGTACATAGGGAGATAAAAGTCTTTCTCCCTCAGATGACAAGGCACGCACTAAATTCACTCAGGAAGTGTTAAAAACCATTACCTCCAAATCTGACTAAGGAAACTTAGGAGAAAAATCAAGCTGAGAATACAACCCAAAAGCATTTTTAATTACTGCTTTATGAGAATCCCAGTGATTAACATTTGCTGCTTATTTTTCCTGTCTCTCTATTGATCTTCTGTTGTTTTGCTATTTACTAGTCCTTGTTCCTTGCAGACAGATCTGTGCAGGTGGCACAGAAGCAGAACTACCTCTTGTCCGCATGCAGCTCAGGGCAGCTGCAGCCAGAGCCACCCAGATTGGGTGCAGCCAGAGCACAGAGGGGTTAGCTGCTTTAGCACTAAAGGAATATCCACAGCTAATTCCAAGAACATAACCGGAAAGGTGGCTTGGCTAAAACAGGTAGAAAGACTCCTTCCCTTGGACCAGGTGAAATCTGAACTGGTAGCTTCTTGACAACAGCAATAGTCAATAGCAGTCACTGGATTCTAGTCAGAAAATGAAGGTCCCTAGACAGACTTACTCCATGGCAATTGTTATAGTTTGGATTAGAACAGAATTAATTCTGTTCAGTAACTGTATTTTCTAAAAGATATTCCACCACCACATACATAATACTGTTATTAGTTATCCCCCCCCACACACACACACCTTGCCTGACCTGTCCCTTTAAGAAACCTGAAATTCCTGAGTTGAGGACACTGCAAACCCCCCTCCGGGGGGCGGGGGGGGGGGAATGCTGGGTTCCTCCGGGGGACTTTTGTTGATTGGGACCACGAGGAAGCTGCCTTCCTGCTGGGACTTTCGGCCGAGCTGCGTGCTGTCTGCCTGTGCTGAAACCTACGGGTGCTATCTCACTGCTTTGGACTGCTTGTGCTGATTCCACTGGGAGCTGGCATCGGGACGGTTCAGTATCTTGGGTCTTGTACCTGTTTATATTTTGTTTCATTTATATCTGTTATTATTATTAAAGCAGTTTTTAGTTTTTAACTTCCAATCCAGTCTCTCCTTTACCTGCTGTGTGGGGGGGGCTGGGAAGAGCCCTTGAACCCACCACAGCAATTCCCATTACCCTGCAGCAGGGTGGCTCTGTGGTCAGAAATAAACTCATGTTTATCTCCAGTACCAGTGGCAGCAGTGATAACTGGGAGAGTTGAGCTCCACAAGTATCACTTGATGGAAACCCAGTGTGGTGTAGGGAACAGGTTTTCATTGGCTCCAACACAAGTCAAAGGCACAGAGTCACTGGAGTCTTGGTGGAGGATACAACAAATAATGCTTCTATCAACAACACAAAGTCTGAACATCTGCTTTTCAGAAGACCAGAGCCTTTTTACTGAGTTTAATGTAGGTTTTGGCACACTGAAGAGGTGTAGCTTAAAGTTGTTAGAAGACAGGTAGGTCAAAATAGAGGCAATTTATCTAAGGGCTTTCTTGCATCTGCAGCTGATAGAAAACAGAAGGCACAAGGACTAAGAACTGAATAATAGAGCAGAGTGTAAAAAAAATTAAAAATCAATGCTTTCTTCCAGACTTAGGACAAGTGTTGACATTTTTCTCAGAAGTGAACAAAATTCCAATTTGGTGTTGGCAAAATGTTTAAGCCTTTTTGATGTTAAACTATCTGCCTGTAAACTCAGTCACCTCTTGATCTCAGCCTTTCCTAGACCAGAACCTCAGAGAAAGCAAAATCTCAGGCATCCCCCTGCCAGAGATGGTTTTCCTGAGATACAGCTCAGTGCTCCTGATGTGATGCATCCAGCAAAAAAAAAAAAAAAAAAAACCCAGACTTTTACAGAAGAGAGAATGCACATGGCCCTTGAGGCATCATAACCCCCTTAAACACATGAACTGACTGACAAAATAAGCCAAGATAACAGCATTAGGTTATGTGATAAAAGCTTGGTCTGCACATGCATAAAGGAGCACAGACACAAGGGCAGCACACACATTACAGGATGCAGACAAAGCATTTGGGGATTGCACAAGACTTTCTATGGGCTTCTTAGGAGAGGACTTGAAGGCAAGGAAAAGGATGGATCTAGGCAATTTTGAGAGGAGCAACTGTGGGAAAATAGAGGGAGATTAAGGGTGTGAAAAAAAAAAAAGAGGACCAACCTGTTATTAACAGGGCTGCTCTGTGTGCTTGTCTGACAACACCCTGCACCTCTTATCAAATTCCATTTCTACCTCTCTTGCTGGGTGAGGGATCCTCTTTTCTGTGCTGTGTGTGTGGAGGGGTCTGCAATGCCAGCAGCTGGAAAGACTGGAATGAGGGAACTGAAGCATCACCTTGGACCACAGGCTTGGGAGTCTGGGGTCCAGCACCAGCAACAAGGGAGGATCTAGCACCCTGCTGATTTCAAAAGGCACTTTAAGACATCCTGAAGACAAACATCACCTTTGATTTCCCTGTGTTGTCCCAAAGTATTGCTTGGGCCTACCTAGCTACAAGTACACTTCCTCTTGTGCTTTGTTACATTAGAGTCTTCATGCAGTTGGTCACCTTAAGGGAAAATGAGGATTCAGACCTGAGGCAGCTTTCCCAGCACAGCCTTTCCCCCTCCTGGATCCTCTGAGCATGCAATCAGATGTTATCAGATGCTGAAGCTGTCTCCCCTGAGAACAATACAGTACCATAGCCACACACAGCTTTCAAAATTTGCCCCTTCATGTGCTGAAAGGATAGCTAACTGATATTATGAAATATGGAAATCCACTATAAAAATATTTAACCCCCCTATCTTTGCCCTGTCAGAACAGAACACACTTAACACATCTATAAGGGGAATCTGTCCATTTGTTTTCCTACATTTATTAAAAAATAACCAAAATGTAATATTTTATTCATGTAAAATAATGCTGATTTTCCATTTAGGAGGTGGAAGGGGAAAAGTCTTACGTGTGATCCATTCTAAGCCGTTTTTTATTATTATTGTTATTTTTAGTTTGGCAGCTGAACCTAAAAATCAATTACTTGCACAGTCCTGGATGACAGTTGAAAAAACAGTTTCTAATCTGGTGTCAGTAAAGGCTGTTGCCATGAGCAGCAAGATCCCTGACTGACACAAACCAGCAGTATTCAGAATAATTTGGCAGCTATTTTTCTTTAGGTTTTGTTTTGTTTTTTTGAAAAAGGATGTCCCTTATTATCATTTACACACAACAATTCCTCTCTCCACTACATTAGCTAAAAATCCACTTGTTTCATCAAGATTTAGGCTGTAAGCCTTTTGGTTTTTTCACTTTGACAGACTTGGACACAGAAGCAGAGTCTCTGCAGGTTTTACCTATCCCCAGGTTGCTGACTTCTTAACCTGGTTACTAGATACAGGGCATTTTAGCAGTGTCTTGCTGACTTGAGTCAAGGGGGAGAAGCCACAGCCAGCCTGCTTCTAGGTAGCACAGATGACATTGTTCTCCTCATCAGTGAGAAAAAGCAAGTCACAGAAATACAAACAGCAACAATTATGCAAACAGGTGGCAAAAACCAGTCATGACCCCAGGAAGAGGTTAACAAGACAAGTGTAGTGCTAGATGTACCAGCCTAAGTTTATGCAGCAGATCAGGGAGCCTGGGTGTTATTCACTTGGCCAGTGCCACCCTTCCCAGAGAACACCCCATGGAATAGTTATGATTGGACCTTTGAGATCACTGAGTCCACCTGTCCACAGGGCACCATCACACCCACCACTAAACCACCTGAATATTAATTCTGGATTCACCTACTAGAAGGCAGGTAAACTTTTTCTACTTCTAAATAATAAAAAGACAAAATGAAGCATTTTATTCCAAATTCCAGAAGCATGCAGAAAATATGCCACTTTCTCTGAATATGTAGGGTTTTACAGCATGGTTTCCCTCCCTGGATGCTGATCTGCTAACACATGGGAGAGGGATGCTGCTGCAGGACACAGCATGACACCAGGTGCTGCACACAGCATACAGCAAGAGAGAAAGGTGAGGATTTCGAAACAACCAAGTGAGGCCTTTGAGTACCAGCAAGATCTTAATAGATCATGGACAACTCCAAGCCCCAGAGCTGCCAAATGGAAGCCAGAGCTCTTCTGTGCCTTCTATTTACCCTTATTAGACACCAATGCCTCCACTTCAAGATTTCCTTGGGCCCGAGCTGCACACAGCAAGAGGAAATCTCTGCTTCAGATACCATAAAGAGGAGAGAGCCAACGAGGTAGGAATGGGGGGGAGGGGGGGGCAGGGAGGCAGAGGATAAGACAGGACC
The DNA here is from genome assembly GCA_013399015.1 of Galbula dea. Classification (NCBI taxonomy): domain Eukaryota; kingdom Metazoa; phylum Chordata; class Aves; order Piciformes; family Galbulidae; genus Galbula; species Galbula dea. The sequence goes on from VWZX01007829.1 coordinate 391,704, forward strand.
ATGCCTCTACTCATTAGCACTGCCCGGTAGCAGCACACCACTGATACAATCTCCTCTCCCCAAAGCCTCTTCTCTCCCCACAGGGTCCAGGGAGCAGCTACACTGGTCTGGAAACAAGACCAAGGAAAAGTGGTTCTCTGATGCTCACAGATCTCAGGAGTTTGACTGACATCTGAACTAACTTTATGAAAAGCAAGGGTTCAGATTAAATCCCATAAATGCTGTGCAGCTTGGAGATAAAAATACTCACTCTTGAGAGAAATAAAAGAAAGAAAAGCCCTTTCCCCCATCCCTTCATAATCCTTGTCCTCTTTTTGGCAGTTTTCTTTCCCAAATTCAAGACCTTTGCAATCTTTTACCAATACAGATATAAACCAAATGCAATTATTATGAGTGTATTTTCATTCAGTACACTGCACATTAAAAGTGTTCTTCCATCACCCTCAATAAATCTCATTTTGAGTCAGCAGACACGTTAAGAATTTTCATCAAAATTTAGGCTATAGCAAAACAAAATTATATTCAGCAAATCATAACAGACAAGATAGTCAAACACAGATAAGACAGCACACAGCAGACCAGTCAACACTGATTAGCAGGTTGGCCAAATATATTTGCAGTAGATGGCAAAACAGAGAGCAAAAATGAGTTTTCTTAGCTGAGGCACTTGATGCTTTTTCATAATCTTAAAAACAGGTAATGTAGGAGCAATACGTTTGTATGCCAGACACGCTTGCATCTGAGCACACCGAGCACAGATCTGGTGTGCTGGAGATGCACTGCTGGAGACCAGGGCTCTGATACCCCTTAACAACACCATCCAGGGCAAGAGATGGCAGAAGTGCCAAGTGCCACTTCTGCAGTGCTAGAGCACAGGGAATGTCCATCCTTATCTGTAAGGAAAAGTGACCCAAGAGCATCTGTGAGGACAACTGTCAGGTTGGTGCAGTGACTGTTTCCCTTGGGAGCCTCTTCCAGGCCTCCTCCACCCTCTGGGTGAGGAGCCTTTTCCTAATATCCAGCCTAATCTTCCCCTGACACAGCTTCATGTGTGTTCCCTCAGGTCCTGTTGCTTGTCACCAGACAGAAAAGATCAGCTCCTGCCCCTCTGCTTCCCCTAGTCAGGAAGCTGTAGACTGCAATGAGATCTCCCCTCTTTCTTAGCAAACCAAGCCACTTCTTCACACAGCTTCCCCCTGGACCCTTTCATCCTTGTGGCCTCCTCTGCACACTAAGATAGAGGCAGAATGTGAAATCCTGAAACAATTCCCCTAAGGACTGTAAGACAGAAGAGGGCACAGATGTTTCCCACAGTTAAGGCTTTCCCATATTTTGACAGAGGACCAGTCTGACTGCCAGATCTTCAAGCAGGACTGAGAAAGCAGTCAGAGAATTACCTGAAATTCTTTGTGCAGTCCAAGCACCCTTACTCAAGGAGAAGGGAGAGACAAGGGCTACCATAGCAGAAGTGGTCTTAGGAAAAGAGCCACAAAAGCAAGATAAGGTCTAGAAAAAGCAGGAAATAAGCAGTCGCTCCTAAATGTCTGAAGAGAAGCCTGATGAGGGAAGTCAAAGAAACAAAGGTGTGAAAACTGAACATGGACAAAGCCAGCTTAAAGCACATACTTTAATTTTTGATCATTTACTATTTCAGTAACTAATCCCAGGCTGACTGGATGTGCTTTTGAAGCTGTACCTTAGCTCAAAACAGAAAGCAGAAACGTAACAGGCTCCCTGAGGAGAAATAAAACTCCTGGCCCCACAAAAGAAAGGTAGAATTTTGGGGACTCATTTTCAATAGAAACAGGTTTAAAAACGAAATTGCTTTGTCACTCAGCCTGAATCTAAGACAATGCATTGGTTCCATTTAATCAAGCCTAAGCCACCCCCCGCTAGCAGCTTTGCACCGCAGAACTGTCGCCATAGCAATCTATCATGCGACCGAGAGGTCTCTGCTCACTTGGCACCCCAGTGAAAGCTGCAGGGAAGGCACTGAAGGCTCTCCCAAGCCAGATGCTAGAAGGAAACTACTGTGGAAGAGAAAGTCCCAGTTATCACTACTGAAGCCAAGTCATCAAGACCAACAGCCAAAAAAACCAATACAGATGATCTCACTTTTTATTGTTCTCAGTCCTAGCTAAGACAGTTCAAGCCTAAAAAAGCTTAGTGGGGGTATTAAAGAGGAGAAAGTGAAGCCTCTGAAAGCCTCTGAGCCAGCCCACACTCTGATCACACCAGAGAATCTCTGGTTTGAAGCTTTCCAAGTTTCTCAAAAGTTTTTTTCCTTTTCCCCCAAGCAAACACTGAAACACATCAGCTTCATGCCCCAACCCCTCTCCATGCCAGGCTCTGGCTGCAGTTCAAAGCCTTAGTTCCCCTGGTTACCTTCTCCTTCCTGCTAGCACAGCCAGGCAAAGATCCTCAAGTGTCAGTGACCATAGAGGCCAAAGAGGACATCTGATAAAAGGTTGCTCCTTTTGACACCTGATTTTGCTGTTTCAAGCCAATTATATGCTCGATGTGCCTCTGATAGGTTTCATCTGTGTGTGAACCAGGCTACAGTGCAGAACCAACCAGGCTAGCACAGTCCCATGCCAAGGCTTTCCACTGGAGATGCACAGGGTGAGGAAAGAAAGGAGGCATTTTGAACCTGACCACCATGAAAAGAGCAGAACTGGCAGAAATGGCAAACCAGGGTTTCTCTGAAGAAATCTACTTGGCATTTGCTTTCATTACAACCTATCCTGAACTTCTCTGTTGGATTAGCTTCTCCCCTGAGGAGGGAATATTCAAACAATCTGCATAAATATGACAACCACCGAAAAGATTGTTCAGATTTCTCTCAAATGCATTTCAACACCAAATGTTCCCTGTGAGTGTTTTATTTTCACCTCTGTTACTTTACAGTGTCTGATATTGAAAAATATGATGAGCAAACTATGATATGCTGCCAACTTTTGTTTTGCATTCACATTTTTGAACGCAGTTTTTGAAGTCTTATCTTACCCCAACTGAAGACAAATTCCTTAACTGGGGAAATGCCAATTTATTGCAACTTCTGTTGAATTAAGGGAAAAAACCCCAAAACATGCATTTCTTAAATCTTCTCATACAAATGTGAACTGTGAGACTGATTTCTCAGCTCAATTAAAGGCTTCAAGCAACGCTGCATGCTGATTATATGCTGAGGTCAGAAAGAACACATGGGTTTGGCTGCTTTGTAAATAGCAATCAAGCCTCTTTAGGAAAAGGTGCAGGGAAGTTTTGAAAATGCTTCACTTCAAGATGGAAAGTCAGACTCAGGAAGAACTCAGACTGAGCTTCCTTCTTACACACTGTGTACACCTGATTTTTGGAGCATTTCAAGAAGTTGGGGTTTAATTCCTGCACAGGTCCCTCTGGTAGTTTTGAAAATGTCGAGCAGATTGTAAGGTTCTGAAGCAGAGTGTCTGTGGTAGGCAATATTACAGAGCAAGGGCTATTACAGGAGGCTGTTGTCAGCCATGTGATAAATCCCACAACAGCAAATAGGAAAGCAGAGCTGTTTTCAGCCAGCTCCACAATTCCTCTCACAGAGGATGCTAATAGTGCTCGTGCATGTTTGCGTTTCCCAGCATTTTCAAAAACAAAAATCAAGGTTCCCAAGGTAGCCAAGAGATTGGCACAAGCCATGTATAGAAAGGCTTTTCACTCAGACAGAAGCCTTCACAGATCAAGAAAGCAATGCTGGGCATTCACTCTAAGCTAAAGAGAGCTCAACAAAGACTTTCAAACATCTCTGCTCACAAATCAAAAGAGAAATACATAATCTCTCTCTGCATGGCTCAAACCAAGCCAGCCCTCTTCACATGCAGCCTGGAGAGACTCTATCCAACTACTGTCACCTTGACTTTGGACATCCAAACCTACAACACAAGGTCACAGGTTTCCCCCTCAGCAAAAATAAGATGCCAGTGAAGTGTGATGTGCTTCAACTCAAAGTAGGAGATCAGAGATGCCAGTGAATACTTCATTTTGTTATCTCCTGCTTTATTTCACACTGTTCTTAGAAGGAAAGGGACATGCTACCCAGTGAATGAGCAGAATAGGAAGGAGCTGCAGCACCTCAGCAAAAAAACAGCCTGCAGCTCAGCACCTGACAGCATCTGCCACAACATGCTTAGGAACACAACTGGAGATGCCCTCCCCATACCAGGGCAGCAGCCAAGGCTGGTTGTTGAAATGTTCTTTTCCAGGTTGCATATAGTGGGGGACAAGTGGCGAGTTCTTGTGCACTCAGCTAGTGCTAAATGTTCACACCAGAGAACAGGACTTCACCCAGCAGACCTGCAGACCAGAGGCAGAGCTGTGTCAGTTTGACTGAGCGGAGTATTTGGCTTATGAAGTCTACTCCAGCCCTGTCAGCTGACCCCAACAGGGATCAGAGCTAGCTCCAGAGCTAGGAGTCACAGGAACAGTGTCACAACTCTACCGAAGGCTGTAATTTAACCTCCTTACCCTGTCCAAAAGAAATCACAGTGCTTGGTGTCAACTACAGGTAGGTTTTAAAATACCTTTGTTATGAGTTCTTGCAGAAAGCATCCATCCCTCATGCTGCAGACAACTACATATTTCAGCTTCCTTTAGCTCTGTCAGGATAAAAATCAGAGAGAGGGGTTTGGCTTTAAGAAAGTGTTTAAAAAGCAGCAGATATCACCTCCCATATTGTAGGCAGAGATTAGTGTTTCAGCTACATGCATCAGATCAAATTCCTAGGATGTATATGGCTTTCCCCAAGGTGCCAATATAAACAGTAATGTATGGGAGATTTAACTGCACACAGCTGGGGAATTAAAACATTCCCTTGAATGGTGCTCCTAAAGTATACATAGATATATACAAAAAAGGTGTGAACAACAGGTGGAATTCAGAAATCCCTCTGGTGGGAAAAAACTATCTCTCAAAGAGAAGCACCACACTGTAAGCAGTTAGGATTTATCTGTCCAGAGCTTATTTCACTGCAGAAATCTTAACAGTAGTTGCTTCCTGAAGGCTGTCTCACTCTTTCCAATACAGATTGAAGATAATAATTTTCCTACCACACTTCACCCTGCTTTCCTTCTGCCTGAACCTCTGCTGTCATCTCCATACAGCAAATTGGATTACAGTTTTCCTCCTCCTCTCAGGGATATGGTGCTTACACTTGGTTTGTGTGAGCACAGCATGGGCTTGATCCACTCTAGCAGGTGATCCATACAAACCTATTCAGAAAGCAGTTCTTACTGTGGCAGCACCTGTTTCAGAGAAGTTCTGAGCACAAGGTCCCCATTCTGCTTCTCTACTCATCAGAAGAGGCTATTCCCATTCCTCTCTTCTCCCCCTACCTAACTGCATGAGGTGTTTTGTTAGCAGCTCTTGATTGTGCTTTATCATTTCTCCTAATGGGAACATGACTTTTTAGGGCCACAAGTGATGAGGAGGAAAAACTTCTGCATTTTCTGAGGAAAGAGTATTATGTGGAGTTAAAGTACTGGTAGCAGTACTATTAGCCATGCACTACCAAGGTTAGCAGTCTGCCCTCCAGCCCCACAAGAGAGCATGAATTACTGGTGTCCTACTGGTGAAGCCTTTTCACAGAGGAATTATGTGGGAAGCTGAATAGTCTGAGTACTGTGTTTCCTGAAAAGGTCTGAAGTCCCAGCAAGAACCACCATACCTTTGGCAGAGACATTTAAAGCAATCATGAAAGATGGGCAGGAGCCTCTAAGTTCACATATCCTTCTGTTTTCTGTTCTGAGGTCATGGGTTTGATTTTTAATATTTTTGCTTTACACAGATTCTTTTCTGCATCAGAACCATGACAACTACCCATTTTCCTACCCTGAGTAATTAGCACCACTCCTGCCAGTGGGGCATTGTTGCCCATAGCATGCTGGAGCCAGTTATCTTTGGCTATAAAATGGCTTTGCACAAACACACCATTGTAGATCCTTTGTCACCTGCCCCACGCTGGATTTCAGTTGCTTATAAAGACATCCTGGCTCTTTTCTGAGCTATCAAGCACCAGAAGGATGCATTTGATTTTGTTTAACTCTTAGTTTCTTACACACTCAGAAAGCTTTGTTTCACACCTTCCCATTCACTGATGCAGCTTGAAGTGATGTATCATGAGGAGTTTTGTACAAGAGCAGCAGTCTTATGCTGAAGAGGTTTACTCTAATCAGGCAGCAGCGTCTTTTATAAATTAAAAAAATCCCCACACATTCTAATTTAAACCATTAGCATGGCCTGTGGTTAGATGACATTATGTTGCTAATGGATCCACTGTGGAATATGACACCGGTTGTGCTGCCCACTGGGATTTACAGGCTTATAGTACACATGTTGATTCCAACCCTAAAAGGCTGTACTAATGGCTTCAGCACTTCTGTGTTAAGTAATCAACATTCTCTCCCTTTGGCAGGGAATACATGTGTAATGCAATCCATGTTTTCCTGGGATAATTGGTCTTTCTTTCCTCAATCAGAAGGATGACAAAATTCCAGACTAGATGTGTGTTACAGACAAATTAGGCTTGCCTATAGGCTGTCTTTAGTTTTCTCTGAGTTCTGTGTGTTTTGGTTTTTTTTAAGACGACTTCTAGGCATTCAGTGTGGTTCTACTTTTTATTGCTCATCTCCTCCCTTCCTACCCTTTTCCCTCCTGTTTGTCAGGACTAAAATTGAAAACTAATGTGCTAAGATTTTTGTGAAGATGCTGCTGCTTCTTTAGCACAGCACTGCTCCAGCAGATGCAGTTCCATGGGCACTGAAATGGGATGAACTGTCAACAGGACAGAGCAATTGCTTCGTGAAAGACACCACCAGGGAGTAATCATGCCATGCAGTCTTCCATCTTGCATAAAGCTTGGTTATCTGTGAAGCACAAAGGCATTCCCTTCAGTTGTCAGTATTCCAGCACCCAGTTTTCCACCAGTGTTAACAGAGGATGCTTGTCACCTAACCAGCACCTACCATTTCACAAACTGCTAACACACAAGGGACAAGCAAGAGCAGGTAGCCTTCCAGCTTCCTCATTCAGTATTAGGTGGCCTAGGGAACAGGACACAGTGTGTTGGAGGGGATGAGGGTTTGAATGTGCATCAACTGACCAGCAGAGAAATGATCAACACTGCCATGAGAAGATCTTACACTTTCTTACTACATTTATTGAGTTACAAGAATACAATGCTGTGGTTGCTCGAGTGGCTCCTGGGTGCTTTTGGCCCCACTGCATAGGATTTGTGGTACTTTCCCACCTGCCACCTAAAAGAACCCCAAAGGGTATCTCCAGGTCAAGCAGATCAGAGAGTCATGGGCTTACTCCTAGCAGTCAGCTATAGCAAACAGGTCACTAGCTAAACTTCCAACAGGTAGCAGACAGTGAAAGAGGCAGATTCTGGAAAGGGAAAGATTCCTTCTTGCTCTTTACTTTTTTCCTTTGTAACCTTTCCAGGTGGATTATGGCTCTGTCTGGATCACAAATAGCACCGCCTCAGTAAAGCACTTTGCTGTGCTGCAATGTGACCCCAAAGCTAAGCTCTGAGACCTACCTGTGCAGGTGGGCACTGTGCTTGCAGTGAAATCCAGATGTGTCAGAAAGTTGTCTGCTTGCATGAGGAAGCTCTTTACAAGCACAGGTTTCAACTGCCTGCACTGAAAACAGGCTAGAAGGTCTACAGCTTTGTAAGAGGACTTGAGTTACCAGAAAGCCAAGTCAAACTCTCACCTTCTTCACTCTTTCCTTCTCAGGCTGACCCCACAGCTTTGGCAGAGAACCTGCCCAGAGTGTGCGGTTTCAGACATGTACTAAACGACAGAGGGAGAGAGATGAAATTCTGACCTTTAATTGAATGGTTTTGTCATGGCTCTCCCCTGGACTCAACTTCCACTCTGTTTCTGAGCCAAAGCACAAACGGAACTAAACTCAAAAGGAAAATATTTAGCTTCAGCTGAACAATAGTAGATGCTAAAGAAAAAAGCATTTTTTATCTTGCCTTTTGGACTTAAGACAACATAGCAACGGTAAAAACCTGCAGACATAGGGAACAGCAGGTAATTCACAAGGATCTGGAAATACAAAGGGAAAAAAATAAATCAGCTCTCTCCAATTTATAGGCATGCCACATGCAAAGAGGTTAAGCAAAGGAGGGAAAAAATCTAGGAGCACTTCCCCAGGGGTCACTGATATTTCATTTAATTAAAAAAATAAAAACAAAACACAGACCCCCAAAACCCTAGGCAAACAAAAACTTTCTGTTGCAGAAGGAGCTTTAAGTGTTCCAGGCCAGAGTAAAGCGCACATTGATGAGTTTTTGGGATTTGCCTGTTCCTAGCCTACCACTGCAGGCTGTGTCCCTAGCAGGCAGCTTGTGCCTGAAAGGCACCAAGTGGCTCTTTGATTTCACAGGAGGTACCAGTGTAACCCTACAGGACTGTTAATTAGATTTCAACCAGGGTAACGATTACCAGGGACTTGTCAGATTTGTACAACTGTAACTAGTATCGTTTCAGTGTTATCTAGGGAGCAGCCACAGACATCTCGCATTACATTCAAGTTAATGAAACTTATGAAAAAGTAAATCCTCAGTACAAACCAAACTAATTTCAGTCAAACCCACACAATCTGATCAGATACTCAGGGAGGCTGCTTCTTTCTAGCTTGCAGTTAATGAGAGGTTTCTAATTTGCATAGCTTTTTAGTAGGGGATGAGGTGTCCAATTTAAAGTTCTCACATTTTATTCCTCTCTCTCAAGTACAAAGATGCTGCCACCTGCTTTAGAAACATCCAGCTGGCCAATGTGTGTGGACAGCATCATGATTAAATTGTCTTCTGACTCTTGCTGGCACTGGACCTGACCCACAACTGTGCATGTTGCTTCCTCAAAAACACTCAGCAGCCAGGGCACCCACTTTGGACAGACAGGTGTAAAATGGCATCAATTCACAGCCTTAAGTCACAGCCATTCATTAGCTAGCCCAACAGTTGGAAACACTATTCCCAGTCCTCTCTGGACCAGGTACATGCTGACAAGGTGACATTACAGAAATGCAGCACCTACAGTCCACAATCTTATAACAAAAACTGGTTTGTATCCAGAGTCCTCTAGCAATTTAGAAGAGCAACAAAAGCAGAATACAAATGACTCTAAACTTCCACCTGAATTGAGATGCCTTTGTGAAGCAGAGCTGCTTACTTGCTGCATGTGTGTGTGTATGCTTTCCAGGAGTAAGTGACCGGAAACTGTGAGGCACGACAGAAAAATGCATCATTAACAATTAAATACCTTGATAGCTCCACTGTCCTAATACCTCAGCTAATAGGAACCTGAGATTTTTATACTTGCTCCTTAATTGTCAGCATTGCAAAAACCCCATGACATACCCTCCTGTATCTCCACATTAATTCCCACAGCGTTGGTTATTCACACTGTTGCCTGCTATCTATAAATGCACCTTTTGTGGTGTGTGTGGGTTTGGAAGCAGTATGTATTGCATTTCCTAGCATCTCCTTCAACAGATAAAAGAATCGGGCAGAAAGCTCCTTTGGGGGGGTGTTTCCCCTTCTTTTAATGTTAATTTAATTTTTAAACCAGAAGAAATAACCAGCACCAGAAAATTATATAGCTTTAATCAAAGCCATTCAAGAAATGAGGTGGAAGATTATAACCCTGAAAAACATGTGCCAGCAGTTGGAATAGCATATGGAAAATAATGAAGACTACATTCATAACCAGGACAGAGGAGAGTTACTTTTGATGTGTATTCATGCCCCAATAAATTGCTTTAATTTGCTAAAAGAATGAGGCAGCAACCAAGAATGACTATGTTGTGCTGAGTATGCACATTAAGAATATCACTAATGTTTAAAAACTGCATCCTGATAGAAATCCACACCTACCCCAACACCCTTCTTCCTCTGTGCAGTATTCAGACACACTGCTGACAGGGCTGAGGAATTGTGTGTGAAAGAAAGCTACTTGGCAGCACAGTTGCCTATTAAGATTCCCAGGATAATTCTTCCTTATTTCCTTCTCCCTTCCCATGGATAACCATACTTAAAAAAATCCCCCAAAGACTGAAACTGCATTTTCTTGAGATAAATATATGTATCCTGCTGTGTACCAGGTAAAGCTCAAGGCACAGAGCCCTATCAAGAGAGGCCACCTTGGGCCATCTCAAAACTTCAGAATCCAAGTGTTATATGTACACTTAAGATAGGACACATCCATTTGCAGCTCTTCAAATGTTTTCCAGGAGGAAAGTCAACACCCTCTATGGACACCAAAACGAAGATGAAAATCCTGGAGATGCAGGGACCTTAGATAGTCAAATCGTAAATTTTGAAAGCACCTGGAGGCTTAAAGTGCTAAATATTTGACAAACTCTGGTTCCTTTTTCAGTCTTAGTTTAAATTCTGGCCCTTACCCTTCCACACTGCTAGTCATGAGCATCTACTTAAGGGAATGGTGACCTTGCTATTTGAGCACCATGAATCTTCACCCTGCCTCAGAGAACAGTATCTGCTTCTCAACTTGACAGAACTCAGCAGTAGTTTTCTTAGCCCATTCAGATTATATTCTCATTTGCCTTTCTACTTCACAAGCAGCCACCACTGACAGCGAGAGCAGCAGTTCTGAGTTCAGACCAGACCATGTAGACCTTGGAGAGAACAAACAGCAGGGAGAAAGCTGATCCTTTATTCAGATCCTGCTATATGCTAGTCCCAGGGACTTCCCTTCCTCCTCTCAATTATAGACTTAACTAACAAGCCACATGTGTTTATCACCTGTTGATGAGTTCAGATGAGATGGGTACATGCTTATTTCCCTTTGCTAAAGCAGTGAATGTAGAAGTAACAATCCAGTCCAAAAAGCAATTTTCACCCAAACTTTTTTCTAATTACCATTCTCATTTAAAAAACAATAAAAGGTGATTTCCCCTGGCAAATGAAATAGTTTGTTGATATCCCTTTGAAGATCAATCTAAATTAAATTCACCATATAATTCTAAATAACCCATCTACACACACACCAAGAGACTCAAGCAGCTCACTCTTGGTCGTCTTATAGCAGTTCATAGTAGTGCTTTTATTCCCCAGGATGAGCAGTGAGTAGCAGCCAGCAGTTCTCCCTTCCTCTCCATACCTTTATACTCTCTCATATTGCATATTCCTTTGCAGACTCCAGTGGAAAATAACCCAAACCCCACATGCTTGGGCATTTTATACCCCAAGATCTCCACATGCTCCTCTGGAGAGATGGTGATGAAAAGGATATCATGGTTAAGGTGACCAAACCACTCTGAGGGCAGAATGGACCCAGCTTTTGCAAGAGAGCACTGGCAGGGTCACTGATAAGATAATCTGCAAGCATTTCTCTGGGTGTCTTCTCTGCTGGACAGTCTTTTGGGTTTAGCTCCTGTTAGACCTATCAGCTGTGTTGATGCTGCAAGAAGCACTGACTGCTTCAGGGTTCCCTACTATGACCTCACTTAACTGGATTAGCAATCTGGAGAAAAATTCTGTGAAGGAGGAACAAAAACAAAAAATATGAATGCATCATTTGGACAAGCAAGTGAACACTGTTCAAACCAGGATGCAGATCTACTAACATCACCAGCAAGGCATTCTGAACCCACACAGTTTAGGTCACCACCTACCAAATGCACTGTATACTACAATACTCCTCTAAAAGAAGCTGGGTCTTCTGTTACAAGAAACAAGTAACATGTAGCTGAAATTATGACCCAAATAAGCATGTCATATTTCAAGAATCAAAAAGTTTCTGTCCCTAGAGTCTCTATATTATGTCTAGAAATGATTCCAATATTTTACAAGATAATTAAATTCATTGCTTGCCTAGGCTTTAAATGCTGGCTTGGGAAAGAAAATGTGGATATGGGTAATGAAATGTGTGTAGTTATTATTGGACTTGGAGGATTTCTGGTCCTAGCTAAATTTGCAGAGTCCACAGTCAAATAAATGGGAAGGAAAACAGGCACAGTGAATGTTAAAAAGGATATGTACAATGTCCTTGAAAATAGAGAGCCACATGGGTAGCTGGCTCTGAACATTGTACCACATAAATCAGTGTTACCCTGGCAGAGGAGATCCTACCAAGCTCCCTCACATCCCAAAACCTTTGGTGTCTTCAGGGGTTATAGAAGTTCAACAGCTAGTACTGCTACTAGTAACTTGGATCACCAAGGAGAAAGTTATCTTCACTAGAAGCACCAACAGGCATGGCACTGTGCATCCCAGAGAAAGAGCCCAGCAGGACCAAAGAACAGGGAATCGGAGTAATGCTCGTGTTTTCAGAGAAAACCTGTCTTCAGTTTGCAAGATGTCAGTCACTTTTGGCTACCAAACCTTAGCAGGTAGGAGGATATAAACCAGGCAGCTCTATGACAGGGCCTCAATGGTAAAACTGGATTTCAGTAATAAATTTTATAAAATAATTTATTAAGTTCTCAAGTTGAAAAGCCAATGAATTTTCATATCATACTTTTAATCCATCCTACAATTGCATCTGCCCACAGGAAGTGTCAGATTTTCTCCCTTCAGACTTAAGCCCCAGTAGAAATAGCAGAGTTGTGCCCTTCAAGGCAAAGCAAAACACTCAGATCTTTGAATTTCTCTGCATTGCCTAGAATAAATCTGTTGGAGAAGGTAGACATACAAAGAGCTGTACCAGGCAGTGGTCAGAAACTGAACCATTCTTCTCAAACATGGTTCCTCAGTTCCTCATCTGAGAGTTTTGGGGGACTCTAGAACAAAGGAATTTCAGAAGACCTCAGCTCCCATCCAGCCACTGCTCTGAAGTCACCACACCTGCTAAGAGCCCAAGTTGAGTTCCAAGTCAGCCTAGGACAACCTAACACAGCCAGGGAAATCAAAGCAAGCTTTCAGACTCCAGGAGGCTGAACCACCCAGTGGCTGGACACCCTTGCTGGAGATGTCCCTGCTGACTGCAGAGGTTTTGGGCTAGGTGACCTTCAAATGTCCTTTCCAAACCCAAATATTCTATGACACTTTATACCACACAGTGCGTGGGTTGCTGCTTAAGTCAGATCTTTGCTCAGACTGGATATTCTGGAAGGTTACAAGCAAGACATTAAAGTGCCTTAAGATTTGTTAGCAGTGAAGTTCACAGAAAAAAAAAGCTTGAGAACTTGCCACAATCCTGCTCAGAAAGCTGGAAGCTGTCAATAATTCTAAGGCACTTTGAAGTGACATTTGATTCTGAGTAAAACCAGTAGGACACAGAGCTTTTGAGTCCAGAAATAGTAAGACTTAAGAGTAAATTTACACTCCTCTCCTCACTTGGAAGTGTCTCAAAGGACATTAATTACACTCTCCAAAGATTCACAGGCTTGGAGAGTTTGCTGGCAAGGTTTGTTTTCCCAGTACCTCACTGCTATAGATTAAAGCAAAGCATGAAGAGAAGTACAAACACAAGATACTGAATCTCTGATGCTTTAAAGTTGGTAACATACAAGAAGTTTCTTGTCTTGCCCATCACATCCAAAACCCCTTAGAAATGGTACCATGCAGCTGTCACTGTTTCACACAGAGAAATTAAACATTTACCATGACATTACATACGGTTACCATGGATATATTTCCCTGTTCTTAGCACACCAGGAAGAAAAGAAAGAGCAAAAATCACCATTATGCACATCAACCTTGAGCAAACAAGCCCTGACTCTGCAGTGACAGCCACCACACTAGCTAACACAAAAATGAACTTGGATTTGCCCACATTATCACAGATGAATAATCTATGCACTGTTGAAGACCAGGATTGCTTTGCTACAAGCCACATGAGGATCATCTCAGGGCAAACAACACCCAAAGGATCATATGAACCACTAAGCATCAGGGGAGAGTGAAAGTTGGTTTGAGACCAAGACCCTCCCTGACAGCAGCAAGTCAGGATCAGTCTCCAGTTCAGGATAAATTAACTAGCAGAAGAGGTACAAAGGAGTGCTACAGGTCTAAAGGAAAGGGGAGGGTTGGGGCTTAAGATGAGCATTTCTCCTAAAGAGAACCAAACATGTGAAGGTTTCTTTAGCTTAGCATCCGGGGAAGAAAAATAAATATTAACTCCAAACGAGTGATAGCCCCAAACGAAGCATATATTAAACCAGCTGTAAATTAGCAAATACTGGAAATAAGTTCCAGAGAGACAACAGGGGAGTTGTGGAGCTTTCCATTTGGACCAGCAGATAAAAGCAGCAGCCAGCAACTCTTAGGTCACAGATTAACAGTTGGCCACCTATGAAATCACTATTATTGTAGGAGCTATTCTCTGTTTTGGTCAAGCAAAGATGTCTCAAGGCACTGCTGCCCCCTTGCAAACTGAGCCAGAAAACTTCAAGCTAGTTCACTGTCCAGATTCTGCTGTTTAAAAAACAACCAAAGTACAACAAAACCAAAAAGACCAAAACAATTTCACCAAACCTTATTTATATTAAGTTTACTTCCTACAGGAGAGGTTCTGGTCAACTGAAGATGCATTTATCAAATGAACAAGCAAGTAATCAAAAAGAAAACATACTCTGTTTTCTGCAGGGGTGAGGTGGGCTGGTGTGGGGACAGCAGGGAGTAAAAGAAGCTGGGTTTAACTCCTTTGGCTGCAGTAGCTGTGGTAGTCTGGCATTTCCCAATTCCTCATCTACCTTTCCTACCAGAGGGATTCAAACTGGAGCTGTAGGGCACATTCTGTGCCACAATCACCCAACCACAGCTCTACCTTAGAGGACAGCTAATTCTCCGATCTTTGAGGTCTTTTACATTTATAGCCAAATGTGTGCTGTTGTACAGGAGCAAGTGGTGGTTAGGACACATCAACATGTAACCCTGTCTCCTGCAGGGTGTCACTCCTCTGCATCCAGCACAGGGTGCACTGCTCTGTCTTGCTGAGATGCTTTGATTCTCCAAGAGACAAACACATCCTGGGGCCCTATCAGTGTCAGAGCAAAGCTCAGAATCTTTTTTATTAAAGTGGAATCTTGAAATCAGAAGATCTCAATTAAAACAAAAAAATTCTAAGTTTAACCAAAAAACAATTCTGGAAGGAGTTCTCAGAGGTAATTCCCCCCCACTATTAAACAAAAATAGACAAAAATGGTGTTGAATCATTAGAATGGCTATTGCTTTGGAAAACCAAATGGCAAACCAGTTGTAATGGTGATTTGTAGAAGGTGATTATCTTTTCAAATATCTTTTTCACACTGTCTGACCTATAAAAGGCACAGCCTGATTGCAGTAGGAGCTCATTTGTTTGGGCACTGCAATTTTCCAACACTGCTTTCCTCTCTTAGCTAAATCAGATGATGCCTGAAATGAAGTATCAGGCTTTTTGACAAATACTCCCATAGGTGATAGAGTTTGCACCTGTGATATCAAAGATGAGCCTTAAAGCCAAAACACCTTAGCAGCAAGTTTTGGACTTATTCTGAAGACGACACAGCATATCCAGCCACAGAGACTCCTGCTCTAGTTATTCCCAGGTTACCAAGTGAGATAAGACAAAACTGAGTGAACTATGGCATCAGAACACACTGGCACCTGCCCTGTCTCACAGAACTCAACAGCAGAAGAGAAAAACCACTTGTCTCCCAGCACTACATCATCCTGCCTCTTCTTGACCCTTTCCAAAAGAGTGCTATACTAAAAAATAAATGATGACCTTTGAGGGCACCTATGAGTAAGTATCTTTCACACCTAGAAGCAGCAGCTAAACATATCTTCAAACAGGAATCCAAACAGTTGCCTTGACAGTGCTTGCAGTGACAGAAAGCAGAATTAACCAAGCCAAAACCCCAAGACAGTGGCTGGTAAGACCAGGACCCCCCATGGAGCAGCAGGATATCCCGAGTTCCCTAGGTTCATCAGGGTCTCCAGGTACAATTATTCCCACTAGACCTAGCCTGCTTCTCACACAAAGCCTCAGACTGAGCTCCTGGAAGGAAGTTGTGCATTACCGCTCCCTCTTTGCTCTGGCAAGACATGCTACTAGCATGTCTGTACCAGCTGATCACGATGAAGTGTTGGCATCAATTATTTAAAGAACAATTGTCCAAATAAATGAGCAAGATACTGCACATTTGCTTGCTAATTTGTAATGACTAGTCTCCCACAGAAGGCTTCAAGGCCATTACTGTGAGTTAGTGGAGGCCTGCAATATGCTATATTGCTTTGGCTCACCACAGCCCTGACAAATACATTACATTTGAGTTTTGTTTAATGTTTCATACTTCCAAGCAAATCCTGGGTAGATAGCTAGCCACATAAGAAAGAATTTCAAGACACACAAATGACATGAAAAAATAACAGTTTTGGACAGCAGCACTTGCCATTATAAAGGAAAAAAAATCACTTCACTGAAGGTGTTAATAGCTAGTCAAAGCAGTGGCTTCAGCAGACTTGGGCAGTGCATTAAAGTTTCTAACAGTCAGAACCACTTGGAGTTAATGAAAGATTTTCCTAGCACAAAGTACATAATACTGCATTGCATTAATCAAACATCATCCTGTAATCCCCAATATCAGCCAAGCCTACACTGACACCCTCCAGGAGATACCACCTAGAAGCCTCCAGCTGTTGGGCAACTACCAAAAGCCCTTTCACACCATAAAGATGAAATGCTTCAGAGAACACAAGTCTTACATTTGTGAAGGTAGCAATGTTGGCCTCCTCCAACAGTTCCCTTATTTTTTGTTTATTCAGCATAACTTGTAAGAATCAACAGTGATGTAAATCCACTTTCCCCATGTCTCAGGAGAGAGCATCATCATTGAATCAGATTAGTCTGCTAGGCATAGGATGTGACAGAATACTTTCAGTCTTTATTCCTGAAACTGCTATTTCATCTAGAATAATATGCACCTAACTATTAGCTAAAACAAATAGCATATCTGCATTCCTGGAACCAATTTCTCAAGCAGAGGGGTCACTGATTTCCAGGTTGTTAACAAAAACCTGGAAATATGGGAAAATAACTGTAAATAATCCATGCAGCACATCTAAGAAGCCAGGTTTCACTCATCTTAAGTGGCACTCAAAGATAGATCTGCCCTTACTTGTGCTCTACTAATTGCTTGCTCATTCACGAGAAGTGGAAGAACTTCAACAAAAGCCAGTAAGAACATTCTAGAATAGCTGGAGAGCTGCAAGAGTTAGGAAATGGTTGCTTTCAAAATTTCCCAGGCAGACGAGGGATTTGAAGGCATCTCACATGCTGGGTAAACTGAAAGAAAAAAGGTGCAAATCACTGAGCTAGCAAGAAAACAGTTACAGCATCCTACAGGGACCTGAGCTACCCAGAAGTCAAAGATTAGGTAATTTAGCACTGTCATAACACTCAAACCTTCTGTCTATATCGAAGTTGACACAGCTAAGACAATTTCTTGTCTTTAATGAAAAACAAAAATCCAGTTCTTCAGGTAAATCTTCAAAGAAGATGATCAAGTCCCATTTTAAGAAACATCTTGGACAGAAAGCCAAAAACAATGGCTTAATCCTGAATTCTTCAGGTTTTACAAAGGTAGCTAAAGTAACCTCTGCATTCACATTCTACCTGCTTTTGGAACACCTGCTCCCACTTCCCAGCTGCCTCTTGTCAGATTATGTTTTTAAGTCTTTAGGGCAGAGACTGCTGCTGAGTGGAGGGATGGAGTCCTGGAGCCAGCTGGTCCTGCTGGCTTGCTTTTGATGCAGCCCATAACACCTTCAAAGAAAGGAAAATGCCTGTATTCTTCAGCAGCTAGACCAAGCTTGAATAAGCAGCCACCTACTTCTGGCAGAAAACGCACAATGGAGGAAGCAGCAGAGCCCTAGATCTCTGCTCACCTCACCCACTAGGACTGTTCCGACAGGTAGCCTCTAATCACAAGGATTATCTGGACAGTGCTCTGCAGCTAACACTGGTGAACAACATTTTATTAAATTCATATACTGGTGAATTGTCAGCAGTTATTTTAGCCTCTGTGCAGTGCAGCTCAAGCATTATTGATTATGAAATTTTAATATAATGCTTGGAAACATTTGCTGGCATTTCAAGAACACCATATGATTGATTTAGAACTTAGTTGCCCCTCAGGGACAAGTCCTTATTCTCTGGTATTCTCCTCCTCTGCTTTCTCAGCTCAGCTGGTTACTGTATGAAAAGTTGCTTGGAATTTAAGTTTACTCAGAATCCACAGGCCATTGCTAGTCTTCATGCTATTACCACACTGAAACTCTGCATTTCTCAACAGCTTTCTATTAGTCTAGAGATTTATTCCACTTTTACCTCTCTTGATGCTGCAGTGCTGGGCTCCCTTTTCCCCAGCTCCATCCAACAGTGAAAACTCAAATTAATCTTACAAGTCAATGCACTCAAACCTAAATTATGATCCCTTAGCACTTATCCCTTACCACTCACTATGGCAAGGGAACATCTGGTCCCAACCTAGACCATTCACTGAGGTAGTTGGACACCTGGTCCCAAAGTCCACTTCTTCCTGAATGCAGTGCAAGAATCCCACCCTAGGAAGGCAGCCCTCCAATAGACAATAAATATCCCTGGAAGTTTTTAAGGCCAGGCTGGATGGGGCTCTGAGCAACCTGATCTAGTGGGAGGAGACCCTACCCATGGCATGAGGGTTGGAACTAGATGTTCTTTAGGGTGCCTTCCAACCCTGACAGTTCTATGATAATATCAGCCAGCTGGGAGTAGCTTTCAGTCTGCCCCAAAAGTTACACTGTTCACCAAAAGAACAAAAACAGAGAGGCACAATGCATAGTCTTATAAAACTAGAAGATCTAAAACTACTGACCAGGAAAGGTTGCTAGACACCTCACAGGAGCTGCCAGCACTACCTCTACAGGTCTAGCACAGGTTGAAGTATCAGCCACAGTAACCAGACCTGACCTTTAGAAGTGTGTCTGGAGCTGGAGCTCATCATGGAGCTGCTAGGAACACTTTGCCATCTTCCCTGCACAGAACTCCCTCAGAAGAATTAATTCTGTTGTCTTTCCACTTCCACAAACCCACATGGTCATTAAGTGGAAGTGAAGTGCCCTTCCCAAGGATTCACAGGTGACTAAACTAGCATGGCTAATGACTTTTTAGTATCTTCTTGTGCCTTCAGGAAAAGGGATATAAGTAATGTAGTATTTTTTTTCCAGTTCTGTAAACTCATTTGTTTTTGCCTCATTTCAGAGTCCCTCTGGAGTAGCTCTCCAATTGGGCTTGTTTTGTATTTGTTGAAATTGATATCCATCTATTGTCCCTGTAAGAGAGCTGAAAGCCAGGAAGCATATCATCTCTTTCTGAGGAGTCATTTCTTTCTGGCTAACCTGGTCTCTCTGACCCAGAAGAAACTATCATAATTGAATTAATTTTCCTCAAGAAAAACCAAAAACCAGTCTAAAATAAAATAAGCCACAGGGAACTGTGTGGAATAGGAGTAACAGCAGACTGATGTGTTCATTTTATGTAACTACTGCTCTTTTACGGGCCAAGTAAATTATTCTATTCTTCCAGTTCTTGTGTCTTGTTAAACATTAGAGATGTTATTATAGCTGCCGATAAAAGAATCTTATTCCAGTACTATTTAAACATGTTTAGGCTTTTCGGTTGGGTTTTTTTTTTTTGTGTGCATGCTTGGTGTGTGTAATTTTTTTTCCTTTAAAGAAATCTCTCTGCTTAGCTAAAGTTACTATTAAGTATAAAACAAAACCATCCAAATATGAACTGCAAAAGAATTGCAGTCAAATGAATTGCAGGAGGTAAATGTATTATTTCATAGAAAGTAATACAAGTGCTATCATTCAGACCAGAGACTGCATTAGAGGAATTACAGACAGATTATTGTTCATTAGGATTTTATACCGAGACTCTCATGAACATTTAAGCAGGACTGTTCACAGCATTAAAACATCCTCAGAGCCATTCAGAAAGTCAATAGCAGGACACAATTATCTACCATGCCTTATTTGGAACAGGCATTGGCACAGGCTGCCCGGGGAGGTGGTGGAATCTCGAACCCTGGCACACAACATGAAGATGTGGTGCGTGGGGCCATGGTCGAGTGGTAAGCATGGCAGTGCTGGGTGGATGGTTGGATTGTCTCAATGATTCCATGATTCTATGATTTTTAAGCCTATGCTTCAGGGTCTGGGCTGCTCCTGCTAGACATTTCCATGTTGCAGATGGGTCCAGACAAAGCCAAGGTTGTGCCAGCTGAAGGAAGATAGCTTCAATCTCAGACATGTTTGTCAAGCAGCTTGTTCCTTCCTCTGTGCGAGCACACACTGACAGCCTGTCTGTCTCATCTCCTGCATCCCAGACAGGGGTGTTGGGCTGCAAGCAGCAACTATCTGGTGATAGCTCAGGCTTTTAGCAATGGTGGGGAAAAGCTGGTATTACATTGATACCCCAGACAGAGGTAGTTCACACAACATCTCATTCCCATTCCTGTTTCAAAAAACATTACCTACCAGGCTGCAGACAAAAATCAAAGTCTCCCAATCCAGCTGACTGCTACTTAAGCTCTCTATAAGCAGAGACAAAATAGAAGACCGTTGTTTCAAAGCTCACCCTCACAAAGAAAATGCTTACAGCTCTCCTACCACGCAATTTCTTAATGGTCATTCTCACAGAGAGGAAATTGTGGCCTTCCCCCCTTCCTACTGTGCTAACTGGTCCTCTTGAGCTGAAAATGCTCTGCTAAATGCCCTTCAAGAACCAGCCATAGTGGAGTGATCTGATTCTCCTGCTTATGCTACCTGCACTTCTGCTGACCTATTGGGGGCTTAAGGGTGTGACTGCAGGGGATTTATATAAGTCCGATAGGAAAGTCCCTTCAGCCCCCTGGTCTGTTAAAGCTCCTGTAAGTAGCATATTATAGTTTCCAAGCCAAACTCTTCTCTGCCAGCTTCCACAAGGACTAGGTCTGGCTTGCTCCATCCTTGGAAAAGCTCAGCTTGTCTAACACTGTTCGCCAGCCACCCTGACCAAACTGCTTTATATTCTACAGCAGGCTTCCTGCACAGCCAAAGCAGCATTTCCATGAATTTCCAGTCAATAACAGATTATTTTTTTTTCATCTTATGGTGACAAGTCAGAAAGCTTTATAGCAGAGGATTTATAAAGCGGGTTAGCTTTAACTGAAGCTCTATCTTTCTCTGGCCTTAACACACATGCTAAATGGGTGTAATAGCTGTTGCATCACCAGTTTATTATTCTACTCCCTTTGTAAACTATCACACAAGACACAAATTAGATTCACACTCCAGAAACTTGTACCTCCCATTGTAAAGTTGGAAGGCAACAACATCCTTGATCATCTCAGAATAATGTCAATGGCAAGTAGAACATTAAATTGTTTGGCATTTAAGATGTTTCACTTCAAGTGCACTGGAGATAGTCATCAGTTCCATTCCCTTCAATGAATTTTCTGAGCAAGTACCCACAGTGTGGTTGTGCCACAGCTCTCCTCCATTTGACTCCAGACCTTGTTTTTACAATGTGGTTGGCCCCTAAGTACACTCCCCCTTAAACATGTTAGAAATAAAGATCGATACAAATTGGGTCACTCTGCACTAAGACAGCCTCTCCCCAAACCATCCCTTATATTCTAATCTTGTGATTCAGTGTAATTATGTAATGCTTGTTCAGTGGCGAGTACACTGAGAGGTTGACATTAAAGCCAAGTTTGAGCTATTCTAGTCTGTAGCATAATGATCACATGCCCAGTAACAAGATCACTGCAGCATCTTGGAGCTGTACCCTCAAACTCTGCCATACAGAAGGAATGCCTCAAGAGGAGGCAGAGGCTGCAGCACTCCCCACAAAATCCTATGGTTTGGTACCATATGCTTTTGCCCCTTTTTCCTCCCCCTTTCAAAATACTTCCATCTGCCTCCTGCAGAGCTTGCTCCAGCATCTCTGTGTGCAAATAGCATGCTCCTCTATAATTAGCTTCCTCCTCTGTGACTTAATCAGTGATATTGAAAACCAGACACTGCGATAATTTGATCAGCTCAGTGGCAGTGAACTGCACCATGACTAAAAAGTCCAGGCTGGCTCTAACTACAAGAGAAGCATCTGCTTGAGGGAAAGGGGATCAAGTCATTGGGTTCAGAGCACACAGCTGCATTTAAATCCTCCAGCTAATCCCAGTTCTTATTCCTCAGACAGCCCTGCTCCCCAGAGTGAGGAGTCACACAAGATTTCTCTCTCTGACACCCACTGATTCTTATCCATGCATTGCTGTTGCTGTATCTACTCATAGTCCCACGAGCAAATGCTTTCCAAATAGGTAAATTTGGGCTTCACAGCTCTTCATGCAGGAGAGGACAAACCCTGTGTTTCTCCTAGCCGTATGAGTGGATAGGAAGGCATCAAGAGAAGCAAGATTGTCTCGACCTAGAAAAATGAAAAGTTACAGTAGTGCCACTGGATTTTGTGCAGCACAGACTGCAAGCCGCAGTCTGCACACAGCATTTGGGTCAAGGTATGCACCCCTTTGCCTAAGTACTACACCTTTTGAGGAATTCTCCTCCTAAATGGTTTTTGCTGGTGAAAAGCTGGGAATCCAGGAAAACAGGTATGCAGAAACTGCCTCACCAGCTCTTTATTGGTCCCACCACTGCTATGCAGTATGTTGCCATCTCCATGTAATCTTGATTTATTCATATATGTTCTGTATGATTGAATTTTAGTCCTTTTCCCCTCCTCTACCTGGAAGACTTTTCCCAAATCCTCCAGCAGGTATCTGTGTTGCACTAGGTAGCTCTATGCTTTTTGTCTTTGAGACTTCCATAGTAAGACATCACCTTCTGCAGTTTTCTCTGCACTGCTCTGGTAACCACTGGCTGTGTTAATAAATGCAAATTACACTCTGTGACCTGTTAATGAGTTCTCAAGCTGGATTGTGCACCAAGTATGAGTTGCTTACATAATTTTGTCTTTCCCCCCCCCAAGTCAGTCTGGCTTCAGAAGATCAGACATTGCATTAGGAGAAACCTGCTCTTGCATTAACAAGGTGCCATTGTTTCTGTGCCTGTTAGCTCTGGATGTGCAGGTGTATGTTTCCATGGAGGTAGCAGGGGCAAGCTTGCTTGCCTCATGCCCCTAATTACCTTACAGCATTTAGTGCCAAAGCTCTCGGTCAATGCTCTCACTCAATAGCAGAGCTCACTCTCCTGCGTGTCACCTGGGTGTGAGTCTCAGAGCATGATAGCAGCAGAGAAGAAAAAAGCTGTGCATCCCTTTCCAAGGGATTCTGCTGTGTTCACTCAGCAGCAAAACACCAAGATACTTCTGGGAATAGCAAAGGATGAACTGGGCAAGAGGAAGTGACCACACACTCTGTAGACAACTCATGAACAGATTAGAAGCTAAGCCAAGAGGGGAATGGAGATTTGCATTACATCTGTAGGAAGTCAGTGAAGAGATTCCCTGTCTACAGTCAGGGTAGAGATAAACAAAAGCAGCTGATGGAGGTGAATGTGATCCTGGCACAAGGGTGAGACACCCTCACTGATCACCTGGTAGGAGAAGGTGATGGATAAATTGCATACTTCCTCTTCAGAGGTCAAATTCTACCTCCACGGATCTATAGCAGCACAGCTCTGGCTTCCTGCCCTATCAAGAAGCTGAACTGAAAACACAGGCCCCCTAAAGGGTCCATTTTGTTCCAGGAGTTCTCCTTCCCTCCCAACAGAACAAGCTGTGCAGGTTGGCTACAGGCTGTCAAGAATTGCTGTTGACTCACTGCCATGGCATAAAGAGGTTGCTCCCAGTACACTAGGTCTGCTAGAGGTGCTCACAGGCTGCTTTCAAAGGGCAGGAAGAGCTAAGTGTTGATAAACATTCTCTTTACCTGGGTATGTGTGTGGGTAGGCAGGGATGAGTGTGGGCAAACCCCACACATAGACCTCATTGTTTACTCAGGAAACGGTGCTGCAAGGAAGCAGGGCTGGCTGCTGTTTCTCCCTGAAAGGCTCTTCTCAGGGACCTCACTCTGCAGTCCCAATGCACAACCCAAACCTAGCTCCCAGAGATGTTGTCAAGCAGACAAGAGCAGCAGAGAGTGGTTGAGCCTCAGCGAGCAGAGCTGCAGCATGACGTGCAGTCCCCTGTGGCTTACCAAACAGAACAGATAAATCAGCAGCTTTTCAAAACCCACATTATCTCCAGGAACAGGCACCTTGCTTAGTGTGAGTTTTTCTTTACTTCAGATTCTTGTCCTGAAAAACAAAGCAGCCTTCTCCCCCAGTTTCTGTGCTTGTTTTGTACAAAGGCAAGGTGCTGGATTCTGTCTTGCTTTCGGTGCTTTGCTGCTTTGCCATGATGGGAGTGTGTTGCTGCAGAGCTCTCTGGAAGAAGTTAGAAGCAGAAGTCCTAGTGAGAAATGGCGAGTCTGGCACACCCAGATCCTTTGGCAAACACCAGGAAAACTGCCCAGCATTAACAGACCCTAAATGCTCAAAGCACATCTCCACTGCATAAAATACCTGCCCAGATGATCACCTGGCCCACCTCTTTGGGGGAAAAAAAAAGAAAAAGGAAACACAACCCATGCAAAGTTTTTTCCTGGCCTTTGGCAAAGAAAAGACTTCACAGCATATTTATGCATTAGGATTTCTGAAAAGTGTAGGGCTTATTGTGTATAAAGTCAATCACAACAGCAGGACCCCAGCAGGGAGCCTGTGTATGAGCTAAGCACTGTCCCAAGCGAGTGCTTTAAGGGATGGTATGAGGGAGCACTTAGGAGCTGCCACCAGTAGAAAAAAAATAAAAATCAAGTTTGGGGACCTTAAAGGATTCTCAAAATGGATTCTACATATGCTTCACCTTAAACTATTTGCCATGAAGCTGATGTATAGCTCTGCAGTTTGAGAGCAGCGTTTGCTAGGACACATCTGACAGCACCACTACACCACCACAGGCAGCCATTTTTGCACATCTGAAAAGATACTGGAAAGTTGGAGAGGAAAATAAATTTTGCAGTTTGAGGAGGGGGAAAAAAATACTCTTGCATCAAGAGATTTAATTAGCACACAACTGAAATTATCCGCATTAGGTTTTTCTATTTTCAAGTCACCTTTTGATCAATTTTGGTAAAATTCTGTGTATTGAAGATGTGTTCAATGGAGAAAGATGTAAAAAGGCATCAGCTGAGAGCAGAAGGGGGAGGGACTCAAATGGAAGAGGATACAGCTCTTAACAGTGAAGGAGCTTAATTATTGCAGTAAAATATTGGAGGCAGAGGTGGAGTCACATCATTAGGTAAGTTCAGTTCAAACCTGCATCTCTTTCCAAGGAAGTGTTTGTTACCCAGGGATTACTGTTCCTAGTACAAGAGGATTACATACTGCTTTAGGGTCTTGTGATTCACAGGAGTGCAGACCAGAGGATCTGTCATGTTCTGAAGTTAGTGTCTGCACTGAGGATCCTTCCTAGGCTCAACAACATCCCTAGATCCCATGACCAAAATCTTACTGAAATATTCCTTTTTATTAGGTCCTTAAGCATCCTGCCCTTGAGGTGACTGACAGCTCATCTCCACCACATAGCCAGCTTGAGTGCCACTTAGAGAGGGGGTTCTCACTTAGAGGGGAAGTTTCCAACCTGACTAAAGTAACCCAGCTCTGGCAGCAAGCATGGTACAGCCATATCTCTGTAAAGTAGCAGGCTGGGTTTCATCTGAAGTGATTGCTTCTTTTCTCTTGGGACAGCAATTGAAGCACTACTCTGCTAAAGGCATCAAATACCGCCCTTCAATTTAGAGTTGCTTGTTTTGGACTCTGACTGCCTCAGGTTCCTTCAGCAAACACTATCCTGAATGATGGGAGTCCACTGACCAGCCAAGTGTCTTCCCTAAAACTGGGCTCCTCACCTAGCAGGTCACTCTTCATAATCACAACTCTACAGTGCCACAGCTTCCGCTGCACAGCAAGGGATCCCTTTCCTTTAAGTGCAGAGGTAGTTCATTTTGGCATGTAGCCATTGCTCTTCTCTGCCTAAATTCCAACTTGTCATGGTTCCACTGTCAGATGAACATAATCAGATTCATGTGCTCTTCAGCAGCTACTGCACCACATTATGAACTCACCATGCTCATTTAAGCAACACATTCAACATGCAGTGTGGGATGCAAGTGCTTTATGTATCACACCACATTTCTATCACATACCACTCAGTCTAAACCAGTATCACCAAAAGAAACCTTTTCCAATATTTCCCCTCCTCCCCCATATCTACTCTTCTGATACTGAATTTGGACAAATGGGAAAGGATATCCTAAGGATAATTTCTAAATGATTGCAAGCAGAAAGCATTAATAGCTTCATCTTTTGGAGTAGCATGAAATCATCTGCATGTACTTAGAGTTCAGCAAGGCTTAAATACTTTGCTGAATAAAGACTGATGGATAAGTCAGATCTGCAATGAATCTATCTTTCAGATTGCTACACTCTTGACACATCAGCACTCAGGTCCCAAGCTGTAAGACTGACTGGCTCTATTCAAGTGTTAGATCTTTTTTCCACTGCCTGTATGGAACAGTGCAAGGGAGGGTGAGTCCTGCTGGCTGATTCTAGCCTAACAGGAGCTATTGAGTTTCACCACAAACTGGAAAGCTTGAAGGGAGTTTGGCACCTAAGCATTCACAAACATTCTCCTGGAGGCTTATTTGCTACATCCTGACAGGCATCCAAGACTCTTCCAAATGATGAACAGCATAGGACAAATACTTGCACATCAGTCCAGTGAATGGCATATGCAGGCGTGATTGAAGTTTGACTCTGCATTAGATATGTCAAGAGCTCAGCAGCCATTCCACAGCCAAGCCATTTTAAATATTGTCCTTCAGTGCTGCCTGCTACAGAAAATACAGCAAATGTGTTCTATTTTATCTTTTCCCTAAAGGCTTGCAACAAATAAACCAAGATAAACCCTATCCTATGATCATAGGAAAATTCAGCTTGGAGGGACCTCAAGAGACCATTTACTGCTTGTATGATCCCCCTGTAACTAAGATTTCACTGTTGTAGCAAACAAATATATGTGGTCTATTTGTCTGAGCAAACCTGGGTCAAATCTTGGCTTTACTACGATCTAGGAGAGCCTTGAATTTAGTGCCAGGACACTGCTGCTTTGGGATTCAAATCTGCTGCCATGAAGCTTTGTGCAACCCTATCTCCTCTTCATCTCTTTTGTTGCTTAATTGCACAGGAAGGTGCAGGAAGAAGTTGCTTTTTGTTGCTGTGTGGTGTAGCATGGTGTGGCTCTGATTTCAGTGGGGGTTTCTAGGTGCAACTGTAAAACCTAGCATGATAGTGAAGTGATAGCAGCATCATGTGGAGTCTGCAGCAGACACCAGAACCAAAACCCAGTTCCCTGCAGCTTAGTCACTGCTAAAGCAGTCATGTTGTTATCTCCTGTGGAATTTGCCTATTTCCATCAATAAAATACCAAGATTCCCACAACTGTTGCTCAGTCTCATCACTCCCTTTTTCATAAGGCTCCCAGCACTTGTAGCAGGTGTCTGAGGTGACTGAATTATTTAAAAATCTTGGCTATTTAGTTTTTCCTAATTCTTTTCTTTTTGGCTTGATTGCAAAGCTGAAAGGCATCAATTTAAGTCCCTGCAACAAACCACTCCAAATTATTTCTTTGAAGTACCACCTCACAATGGGACTTGACTTAGCTATTGAGTTCATTTAACTGCAGCAAGTTAATGATTTACCGAGTTATTTAGCAAGCCTCCGTTAATCTGACATGGCAGTGAGCTCTGCTGATGCTCATGCTATCCTGGTTTGACAAGGCACTGAGCTCCTCACCTACAGCTCATGATATCTTTACCTCAGTTTAAACATTCTGATAACACACTGGAAGCCAGATCCAGAGCCCGTGAATTGATTAGTGTCTTCTAACACCTTGGGCCAGATATTCACCTGTTTGACATCCTGGTAGGGCCACTAAGACGTGCAGAAGTTGTCTCCATCCAGGGAAGAGCTTGTAGTGGAGCCAGATTATGCATTTTGAAAAAAATAAAGTATTATGCTAATGGGCAGCATGTTTCATCCTAGGGACTGTGAGGGTTACTTAGCCAAGAGAAACAAAACTGAATCTTTAACAACTACTGTGCCTTCTGGCCTCAGTTAATTTTAAAACAAATTCCTGGTGCATAAGATTTCACTTTCAGATTTAAAACAAATGTATTTCAGTGCACAGACACAAGCTAGGGGTCTCAGACAGAAAGAGGGAACTTTAATATTGTGATATAATTTATTAACTTAAATTACTATGTATTTTTCCACTTATTCTATTAGCAATGGTAGTACTCAGGAGAGGTGGTGGGGAGAAGACTGCTAAAAAGCAATAATTGTGCTATTACTTCTAAAGAAACTGCATTTTTTTCCCCAGTGCACTTAGATATTCAATTTAGAAGTGTGTGGTTTCCATTGCCAATGAGGAAAACTCCAAGACCAAGTTGTCATGGTCTGTTAATATACTATATATTTCTGCTAACCATCTGGCTGCTTGCAGTGCTCTTGCCACTCAGGGAGAATGTCATTTACAATAAATTTCAACAAATACCATATGCATTAGGGTGGGAAAACAAATGATATTCCAATATTACACGTTGTAGAAGCATTTCACGTTCACCAGATCTTCAGGTTGTGCAATTGGGGTTTCTGGTGTTGTTCTTGGGTTTTAATACTGCCTGCTTGGAGACTAATGGTCCAGTTGGTTATCCTGCAGGGACCTCCCCAGCTGCTTGGGGTGAGCTTTGCAGAGACTGAGGAGCAATTTCTGGAGACCAGCTCACAAGCATCAGCTCCAGAACAAACCACAGCTTGAGGCCAAGAGCCCTTTCCCTACCCAGAGCATAGGCAAGGGCAAGGACATGAAAGACTACCAGTCAACACCAGCACTTACCCTAGATTCAGAAGCTGGTTTGCACTCAAAAATTTAGTGTAAAAACACAAGACCCTTTCACATTTAACCCCTCAAGATTCCTTCCAGAAGCATTCAGATACTCAGGCATGAAGGGAGGTTCTTTACAACTACTTTGATTTTAATGGGCAGGTTAAGGTTTTGGTAAGCTTTGCAGTGGTTTCATTTTTCAGTTAGCAAACTAGAGATTTTTTTTCCTACAGAAAGAGCTCAAAAAAAGAAAAATCAGTAGAATTTCATTAATCTTTTCATGTGTTTGAAAGTTCAGATAGTAAATATTTTAACAGTGCTTCTAATTAGTTAAGAGTAATCTAGTCTTGCAAGTAGAACATATGGAAAATTTCTGCTGAAGTTGAATGTTAACAGATGGGACTTTACAAGCAGTCAGTATTTATCTAATCCCATTTCTATTTAACTAAACTGGAGCTTTACCACTTGCTTCAGGAAGATCAGGTTTGGGCCACTTCTAGAATTCCTTTGCTATTAAGTACAGAACTATCAGACCTGGGCAAAGCAGCAGAGCCATTTTCATGGTAAGGGAATAAGCGTTGGTATTTTAAAATACCCAATTACACTCACTCCATCCTGCTATTTTGTCAGACAATAAGCAGGACTCACCTGCTATTCAAGCCACTGAAATATCTTGCAATATGATCTTTTGAACTGCAGCAATGTGAAGTACACTGGAGGAATACACAGAATGAGCTTAGGAGGACTCCAAGAGGCTGCCCATCCTCCAGCCTACACATGCAAATTGCTTTGTGGAACTACACTAACTTTACACAAGTGTAACAGCAAACATCATCAGCCTGACTCCAGGTATGTTAGTAGCTCCATTCCTTCCACAAGTTTGGAGCTTTACACACTCCAAAATGTCTC
Organism: Galbula dea; assembly: GCA_013399015.1. NCBI lineage: Eukaryota > Metazoa > Chordata > Aves > Piciformes > Galbulidae > Galbula > Galbula dea. The sequence continues at coordinate 421,565 of VWZX01007829.1, forward strand.
CCAGCAACTGAAGAGTTTCTGACAAGACAAAGCATTTTTGCAATCAAAAGACCTTGTGCACATAACCCAATATTTCTCAGCATTCATTAAAAAAGACGTATATTAATTTGTATTAACTAGGGAATTGATTCTCCTGCACTGCTCAGGAGCAGTGTCCTTGGCAATTTACAAACAGCACATTATCTGTAGGTTTAATCTTCCATGGGAGGCTGCAGTCAGCACTCCCCTCACAGGGGTGTCCATCCCAGTCCAATGGAAAGTACTCCAAGCCCGGTTAGGCATTTCATCTGCAGACAGCACCATAGAAGGGGTATGATTATTGCACATTGCAGGTGTCTTCAGCAGATTAACTAGATTAACTAGCAGCTGCATCTCACACAGCTACCAAACAAATACAAGCTAATTATGAAAGTTAAGGAGTCTGAAAGAGCTATGCTTTTGTTCTACCAGCCCCTTGACAGGGCTGGCTGGGCTTGCTGTAGTCCTTTGTAAGCTACTTTCAGTCTCCCTGATCTGGCTACACTGGGATGCAAGTTTATGTTGTCAGTCCCTGGGAATGCAGGCAGCATCTAACCATTTTTATCCCTATGACTGCCATTGTCAAATGCAGACCAATCTCATCATGGGTTTCCTATTCACACCTCTCCACACTAAGCCCCAAAAGACCACTTCTTGAAGAATGCTTTTTGGTCTTGACAGGCATTTCTTCCTTATGGTGCCATGTGGATCCATCCATCCTCCTAAACATGTCTATTAACTGACAGGCAGCTGGTATAAAAACATCCCTTGCCTCCCTACATACAAATCTGTGGTCTGTAGACAGGGCTCAAGGATGTATCCACCCAGCATTGCCTGGAAGTCTTGGCAGCTGCCACCAGCTTCATTTGTACAATTCCTTAGCAAACTATATTACTTCATAGCATTTTCAGTAGCATGGTATCTTACGGCACAAGAGCCACTTTTGGTTGCTTATCCATACCAAATGATTGATTTTTAACCTTTTCTAGCTAATTCATTGTCCAATAAAACAAAGATTTATTCAGTAAAAGCACAATACTAATTAAGCTCTTATGGTGAAAAGACATCACACACTGAAGTATGGAGAACATGGAAATTACAGCTAACACAACCCACATGACCCATATCACTCATCAGCAATGCAGCCTCCATAGAGGATTCTTGGCTTTCAGACACCTCAGAAGCAGATCTTGCTGAGCACCAAGACAGATGAACACCAGGCAAGCAGAGGACAGTACCACAGTGCCACAGGCTAGCTGCTACAGTTATACTGTTCACTAACACTGCTGTTTTAAAAGGTTACTACCAGCATTATACCCAAGCCACCTAGTAAATGGAAGTTCAGAACAGCATCTTAACTCCCAGAACTTAGTTACACTCCTGGATTGTTGGTCATTACCACCTCTAACATCCAGCTTTTATGTCCCTGATAAAGGCAAACATCTTCCACTTAATTGTGAAGTGCTTTGGAACTCTATCCATGTGTGGCTTTTTTAGCCCCTCCAGTTTAAAGCAATTTTGAGGAAGGTTTTGGTGGTCTGAATCATGAGCTATAAACCAAATTATTTCAGTTGCAGGTGCTAAGATAAAACCACAGACACTTTCCATCCCAAGTAAATTAAAACCAGTAAGGCCAGTACGTAACTGCAGTGTGTTGCTTCTGAAACAGAAGATTATCTTCTGCCTTTGGATGCTGAGGTCTGAACTGAGTGCAGTTTCCAAAGTTCTGACTGTATTAGATATGAGTTTTTAAACTAAAATGTGATTCTAAGTGTTCAGACAAAACCCCCAGAGATCTGATAAACACAAATTTAAGAGAATATGCCAAAGAAGAAACATTTTTGATTGTAAGAATTTCAGCTATATAAAAATGTGGTATCTTTAAAACAGCTACATAGAGAATAACTAGACCAGCTCCTCTGAGATCTATTGTTCACATTCTGAACAGGGGCTCTAGGCCCATGTGAAAATGAAAAATGCTAGATACAGAACTGATAAACTCTCTCTCCATTACTAATCTGCAGCTCTACCATAAGATGCCAGTGGAAGATATTGTAGACACATTCAAAACAGCAACATTTGTTTTGATATACAGAACATTATCAGTGTTAAGGAAAAAGATTAAGTAAATGAAGTTTCTTCAGGAGTTAAATCAACAGATATTTAGACATGGAAAGAAACTTTCTTTAGAAAACTTGCTTGCATCTCCCCCTGAAGCATCCAGAGCCAACTAGCACTGCAGACAGCAAAGACTTAGCTGGGATGTGGAGCTGATCCAGTCCAAAGCTGACACTAGTGAAATCACATTCAGCTATTGCATTCCACAAAATTGTCAAGCTTCATTAAATTCTTCATTTGCAAAAGAAAATCCAAGAATCTGCCTTTAGTCATTTTGAATAAACTGTCTGAGGCTTTCTCCCACAAACTTCCCTTTGTGTGCATCCATGTTTACTCTTGATTTACTGCTATACATACAGAGCACTCAGGATCAGAGAATTATTCCTACTTGCCCTCCTCCACAAAGGTAGAAATTAGTAACTAACCTGATCACATACTGCAAATACCTTCAAACAGCTTTAAAAATCCTTCTTTGTGTAAGAAAAGTTGCCTGAAAAATCGGGTGCCAACAGCATAACTGCTAGGAGCTGAGGATAGAAAAAGGACATGGCACAGCCCAGCCTATGCCCTTACAGCTGTGAATGCTTTACATTTTGGTTTCCAGCTCTCCTCAGAGTACAAAGGTGTATTCTCGCTCCTCCACAGAACAGTATCATGCTATAAATGCACTGAGCTTTGCAAGCAGTCTCTAGTCCAGCTCAAGAGCCAAAGTCCCCGGCAAAGCAGGGACCACAAAGTCTCCATGAACAAAGGATTTCCCCAAGCACTCACTTGTCATTTAGCTGATACTCAAGATGACACCAAGGATACACCCAAGTTTAAATGAGGAGCAGACACCAGAGCTGAGCAATTGCTGAAAATACAGAACACTTGAACTGCAGACAGCTTTGCTTCACGTAATGTTTCCAGATGCTAAAGCCCTGGCTGGGAGACCCAGCTAGAACTGAGCCTTGAGCAGCCTGGCAGTGGATGCTGGACACAAGGCATGCAAGCAGGTGGCCCTGGTCTTAACCCATCGACAGAGACCCACACAAAACTGAAGAGGATGGTGGGGCTTATGCAATGAAACACAATGGACAAACCCTGCCTTCTCCTGGGATACCACACAGGCATTTGTAGACCTCATGAGACTCCCCAAAGGGCCACTGGGAGAGTCTTAAAAGAGCTAAGTCTAGTCACTCCTTGTTCCCAGAGCAAAACCAGTGTTCCTGATCTAATCCATCCCTCCTCAAACAATGAAGCACCCTTGAAAATGAGCAAGTTCTAAGAAGCCAAATCATTTTGTCCAACTGATTTGTGTTTGTGAATTAGCAGAAGCTTCTCCTCCCACTACACTTCAACCTGTCTAAAATAAACTTACCAGAGGTCTCTTCTTTCAGCTGCCAAATAGTGGCTCAAAATACCAAGGCAGAAAACTCCTTCTGAAGGAGGAACAGCTGCAGTTGTGGTTTTGTGCTGTATTTTATTCAGTCTCAGGTCTATTAGCACCCCTTATCTTTCACTCCCACTCTTCTTCCACCAGTGTTTGTTAAAGCAGGAGAAAAAAAAAACAGGAGAAAGTAAGGAAGACCTTCTGTAGTATTTATTGGCCAAGTGTCTAGCAGTTATCCTCCCCATTCTTTACAAAATCATCCTGGCTCAACTAAACAGTTTGCAAATCTCATTTAAATTCTTAATATCAGACCTAATTTCTCATGTTGCTTTCTAAGGTTAAATCTACTCAGTTATTTTCCAGAGTTTCTCCAGCATGGTAAATACTGTAGCTGCATAATAAAATGAAACAATTCTTACTGTATGGAAAATTTCCTTGAAAAAGAAAGTAGCTCTGTACTGCTGTCCCTGTTATGAATTTCAGCTTTTATAATGCACATTAGTATGCTCATTGGTTTTCACAAGAGCCTTGTATGCCTTGCAACTGCCAGACATTGGGTTTTATACTTACACGCACATGTAATGCTCTGAGAAGATAAATCAATTCAAAAGTTACCAAAGTGCAGCAAAACTTGGGAATTGTTTCTTCTTAGTTTCAATGCTTTGCTAGAACTTTAAGTAGAAAAGCAGTTGATGGACTTTGCAGGGCCATAGGATAGCTCTCATATGTTAAATGCTAAACATCAGTATTAGTTTCAATGGCTGCTATACTGATGAGTGACAAACTAGAAAGCCCAGAAAACACACCACAAGTAATAGAATGCAAGACTTTTGGCTATATACAGGAAGCACAAACTCTAAATTACTGTGATTTAGTTCTCTCCTCCAAGGAGGATCTAAGCTCACAAGGGATGCAGAATTCCCTGCAGACACAGAACTCATACATTGAGGAGCAGCATCACATCTCAGATTTTGGCTACAATTTTCAAAGCCTGAGTGAGTCAGTTCCAAATACCACTGAGGTTAAATACATACAGATAATTTCATTTCCTTCAATAAGCAGTCATGCAGAGCTACTAATTCAGGTCACAGAGTCAATGCTGTTAAAACCTTGATACCCTCCTGCTCCACAGCAGAATAAACACTTGCTTTCATTGGAGAATTATTTCTATTCTTTCCACTAGTCATTTTTAAAATCTTTTGACATAACATGGGGCTCTCAGGACCATGAGCCTACCCTTACAATGACTCAAATGGGGGAAAAAAATAAAGATACGTTTCTTTAGAGGGGTTCACTGCAGCAGCAGTGCAGGGTGTTGCAGGCATACAAGCAATGGTTTGTTCCAGTGGGACATGACAGCAGTTGCTTCTCAACAAGAAAGGGAGTCTACTGCTATTTCTAAGCATACAGGATCTTGCTACACTCCTCTCCATGCCAGGACTCTACATTGCCCACCCAAGGTCTTAGACTGTCACATGTCTGACCACCAACCTCCCTTTGATGGGCTAACTCCTGATTTGGAAGCTTCCATTTCTAGAGGCTTTGGAAAATCCAGAGCTGATTTATCCTCTGAAGTGTTGGATGACCACAGAGCAGACAAGCAAAAAGGTCTTTGTGTCTAAGGCACAAGACTTTTGCTTTTAGTGATGCCCCATGGCAAGTTCAGTCAAGAGGTTAATGGATGAGGCACAAGTAATGAAGCCCTGCCCCAGTTTTTAATACTAGTTCTCAGGCTTTTAAATTCAGTAAGCCTTTGTGCTTATGCTTTTCCCCACCATTAGAAGTTGGGAGCACTCCTAAATCACTCCTAAATCCTTTAGCAGTGAAATGTGGTGCTCAAGGAAAAGAAATCCAGCTGCAGTTCTCACCCTAACAGCGTGTAAGGGACATACTGAAAGCCCTCAGGCAGCCCTCACACTAAGTCCCAGAACTCAACTGTCAAGATTCAGGCTAGCTCACACAGACAGGTTTCCCTGTTGGCAAACAACATGGCAAGGAAAGGGGAATGGTTTCCTAGCCAACAGTGTTCACTGAGCCAATGTTTACCTGGACCCTTTCCTGGCTGTTTAGAAAGGTGCCATACTCTGATCCAAAGGCAGTCAAGATCTAGTCTCCAAGATTTTCTCCAGCTTATTCCTTATACCAAAGGCAACATACTCCAGGATGATGGAAACAGTCCAGCCTCCCCAAAACTTACTCACAACATGCCCTCCAAAAGAAGCTGCCAGAGAAGCCTTGAGTTGGGAAACCATTTCTGCTAGTGCTTACTCCCCTCAGCAAGGAACAATGGATGGACATGGGTGTTCACATGCCTTCCTGATGCCTCATCCCATCTCCCCCTTCAGCAGTGCCTTTGTCTTTCCTTGGTTTTGACTAGGGAAGGATGATCCCTAACTGGCAGCTTTTCCATGCTAGATGGAAACAGGATCTCACACAAGAGGGATCCAACCTCACTGCAAAAGGCATGCAACAGAAGTGACTGAAATGTGCAGTAAAGCCTTAAGACTATTTTGGAGACGACTTTGGAACAAAAGAGTCTCATCCCCTCCCTTGATATTGAGACTGATCATTTATCCAACCAAATTATGAATCACTGATGTCTTTTTGTTGTATCAGTGTGTAATTATTCCTCAGCCAAAGCAGATCCCTGCATCTGTTCATGGCCATTTGGACACATTTTGACACTTTTGAAGGCAAATAGACACCAAGAGATGACACAACCCTGTCCAACAACATACTGCTTTCACAACAGTCACAACAAGGGAATTGCAGGCTGTTATTCTGGTGGTGTTGGCTAGAATGTCTTTTAACTACTTATTGTTTCTTTAACAACCAGTAATCCTTCATGTTAAAGATTCACAGAGCAAACAAGATGACTCATTTTTCTGAGCAGAAAATTGCCCTGCAGATGTAGATGGTCATGCAACCAGTCTGGGGTGACAGCTGGTATTTAAATGGAAAATTAATTCTTCTCAGCCTGTCAAAGCAGGGACCTCATCTTCCAAAGGAAGTGTGAGATTGCTTAAGACCCTGCATATCATGAAGCCGCTGACAGGAAGAAGAAATGAGTGAGGTGAAACTCGAAGTCATCTTTCCCCATGAAAGCTGCAGCTCACTTGCAAGCTCTGCTCCAACACACCCCAGGGGGGCTCTGGAGGGGAGCAGAAGACTCACTCATAGCAATGGTGACAGCCCAAATCCTAGAGAGACAGTGTCTGACTGTACAAAAAAAGCTCACACTTAGCTCCTGCTCACGCTCCCCCTGAAGTGTCCTTTTATCATCTGCTTTTAAGCCCTGAGACATCTGCAAAGATGAGAGAATGGAGCTGCTGAGAGCCATGATCACTTCTCACTGTGAGGCCACCAGTAATGTATTGCACTCCAAAACACAGCTTATCCTCTGCTGTCCTCCAGCTTGATCTCAGGGGGTGCCCAGTGAGTGCTCTGTTGGGTGCCTAGCAAAGCCCAAACTGTTGTGTGCACTGTGCTGTGCACCCCATGTTCAGCATCACTGCCTGCTCCTGTCCACTGAGGACAACCTCATACACAGCCACTGCACAGTGCAGCAGGACAATCCAGGAACAAATCCCCAGGAGGATTTGGGGAGGTTCTTCATGCTCTATCTACCAAAAAAAAGCTTCCTTAGATGGGATATTTCAACTTCTCACCCCACATGTATTTGTAGTTCTGTATTTGAGAAGTGGTTTGATAGCTGATGCAGAACAAAGAAAAACACTGACACAGGCATTACTTAGAGTTCTTGTCAAATGGCTGCCCTAGACCATGCCACACACTCCTGCCAAACTGATGATCTGGATGCAGATCATGGGCTCTGACTGCAGATGTTAGGAGTGCACCATTCCTAACAGATGCATAATCTGATTAAATATGAAGTGCAATGATATTGTCAAAACCCATTAATCACTCTTTCAAGACACATTAATGCAGGCTTTACTGACAGCTGTAATGATTATACTGTCTCTGCAGGTACTGATTCTCATCAAAGTTACCCATTGGGTCTCAAAGAAGATATTCAGTAAGCAGAATATCCTTAAGTGCACTGTACAGATAGTTCTATTATGAAAAGTGTTTGTATTATATTCCTGCAGCTTTCTCTAGGTTATTATCTGATTTCTTTGCTTTCTGCAAAGACAGTGAAAACTTGTCAAAAAGACACTGATTCAGAAACAAACTGCAAGGATGACAGGTCCATATGTTAAAATACAGCTCCTCAGGGGACAGTCTACAATCTCCGTGTCTAACCTGGTGAATCCTATAGGCATCTGAAGCAGAAGGAAGATTAGACCAAGATCCTGTGCACCTAGAGTGCACTGCACAGAGAGGACTGCCTATAATTACAGCCCAAATTATCATAGGCAGTGTTTCAGAAACAAACACACACAAACCTCATGTTCAGGCAACCAAGCCTTGATTTTCATGGCTCTTCAAGTATCTGTTGACCTCCATGAAAAATGTTGGTGCCTGGACCCTCTTAATGATTAACCAGTACAAAACCCAAGCTCAGTTCCTACCACTTTAGAGCACTTGATGTGTATTCCTGTGCTCAGTCAGCCGGTGGTCCTCCAGAAGGAGGAGCTTGCCATAGTTTCTGTAGGTCTTAGCTTGCTCTCCCTCCACACACTACTGCTTTTTCAGAACCACTTTTTTGCCTCTGTGCACATAGCTACAAATCTTGCACAGAAGTACTAGGAGAGCAACTTCAATGTGTGAAGGTTTAGTAAACACCATCTGTCTGCATCCCTCCCCTGCTGCACCACCATCTTGGGCTTGACCTTGCTGCTTCTGCTAGCAAGGGACAACCAACACTCCAAGCTTCTGTTTTTCAGGCCTGGGAGCCATAGCACGTAAGGACACTTCAGGGGGCTGCTGTGTCAACTGAAATGGCCTCTCCTTTAACTGGCTTCCTGGCCTGGGAGTTAAATCTGCATACATCCCCTTGCTGCATCCAAAGAAGCAGCTGTCAGTTTCCACCCATGCAAGCTTCCTTTGTTCCAGCTTTCTGTGCCCTTAATGGATCCACCACCATAAACCATCCACTACCAAAGTTATCTGCACACTTATACACAGCTGCAATTGATTTCTACATATTATTTTAGCCTTTTTTCAGCTTCATTTATGTGATCCCAGCCTTGTTATACAGCTTCCTGGACCTCATTTGCAGAAGTGACCAACTGAGGTGTTGGGGAGAGGGTAATAAAGGTCAGTATGTTCACAAGGCAGAACTCTTGGCAAATTTAACAGCAACAAACTCTAGTGGTTACTGTAAGTTACCATACCAGACTTCCCCAAAAAGGTGATGCCAAATGAAAAAGCACAGAAGGATAAGATCAGGTTGTACCAGGTCACAGCAAGGGCTAACATCCCATGAGAGGCCAGACAGGTATCTAAACACAAGTGGTTAGATCTGGAGAGCAAAGCTGTTGCTTCCTGATCCACCTGTTGTTTCCCATTTGTCCTGTGCCAGAGGCAATGTCTCTGTTTAGTAACCTGCAACGCCTTTTTATTCCATTTATTTGTCCAGTCACACTTGGAGCCCACAAACTTTTAGTATGTGCAGTATCCTGTGGCAAGTACATAAACAGCTTAACTACCTGTTGTGTGACAGATTACCTCCCTTAACTCATCCTGCACTCCTAGTAGGCACCAGCTAGGTTACCACAATGCCTTGTAGCTCTTGTGCTAGAGGAGGTAGCATCCAACCCCCATTTCCATTCACCACATCATTCATGACCTGCCATACCTCCAGTCATTTTCCCATGGCTTAGTCATTGCTTATGGAAAATACTCCATTCTGGTTTCCACGCCCCCCCCTTATTTCCAGTGTATTTTTCTCCTTCCTCTCACCTCAGGCATCTTGTTGGTCTAGGTCTCCACTCTGCAATTTACAGGATCAAACAGAGGATAAATTAGAAGCCTGACAGCTTCAGAGGAGGCCAGGATTGGCACAGCAGTCCATCATGTATGGTTGATCAAAGGAATATAGTTTATATTGGAGCTCTTCAGAGCAGGGATTTTTACCATGTATTTGCACAGTACTTGCCTCAGTGTGGCCATGCCTTATCTAGGACTCAGGGGTGTTATTCAGACAAATCATAACTAGCTCAAATAAGTAAACCAGTGCAAGATAGGCATCTGAGAAGAAACCCTTGTAGCTGTAAATTTTCAGGTATGTTAAGATAAGCATTGAGATGATGATTAGTGAAGGAAACAAGCACAGTTTGTAAAGTGACATGGGAATGGGTTTTGGCCTTGAGAGATGTCTCAGGTCAGCAAACCCAGCACAGGAACCACCTGCCTAGGAGCACAGCTATGCACTTGACTGGCACACAACAGCATGTGAAGACAGGAGTATTTGTACCATGGAGGCCAAACAAAATTGTTATAAGAAAAACCTCTTTCTGAACTGCCTCTTACTGCAAGTCCATGAGGGTCTGAGGAAGGCAACACTGGACAGCAGAGCTAGAGGAGTGCCTGATGGGGCAGAGAATGCTGGCTTTAGACTTGGACAGAGCCTGCTCAGACTAATGTAGCCAAGCAAAACACTACAGAGCAAACCACTGCACATCACAGGACAAAATGCTGACAGTATACTGGAAATCATCTTCCCAACAAGAGGAGGAAGGAGAATTGCTATTTTTGGCCAGTAGAGACAAAGTACTGTGTACATCCTGTTTCATACCAAGGAACTATTTTAATGTACTAAGGAACAAAGCACATTGTAGTGAACAATTAGCAGCACTGGTGCCTGTCACCCTACAGAGGTCTGATATATCCTTCTCAGTCTGTTCCTATTTAACAGTACACACTAGCTTTTCTAGGAAAGGAAGAGCAGTGAACTGGGCTTGGTTTTGTACAAGCTCATCTGTAACCTAGCCTAAGCCCCTCAGCTACCACCTGTCTTTTATGTACAGCTAAACCAACCAGCACTTCACACAGGGATATAGTCTCTTCAGCCTCTGCAGGAATTGAATACATCAGGCAGACTTGAGGCTGCTGCTTCATCTGCAGTAGCATTCCAAGGGGATTTTCAATAATGGTTTGATACCAGGAACCCCTGAAATACATGTATTTCCCCCATCTTTGCCTTTCTAAGGGCACAAAAGCCTTCTACTGTAGAACGGAGTGACACAAACCTGAGATTGGAACAGTAACTTTGTCCTCCATCAGGCCACTGTAGGCATGTGAAGGACTGAAATAAACACCTATGTGTGAGCAATCTTGCCCTGTAACTCAAGCTACAAAAAAAAGAAAATCATCAGCTTGGATACTTTGACTTTCATTCACCCTCCTGGAGCTCACTACTCACTGCTCTAACACCAAGGGTCAAGGAATCCAAGGCAGACAGCAGTTAGCTTAATCCTTTCTTACAGAGAGAGCAAGTTTCTAAATAAACCCCAGAAACATCATGGAGGTAAGAACTTTCATGCACTTGCTAACTTCTGTCATGCCCTGGCACACAGAAGAGCTGGCAGAGGAGCAGGAAGCAATGTTACACTTAACAGATCTGCTCTGGCTTGCACCTCAGCCAGAAGCCTCTTCCACAGCAGGAGGATACTGAGAACTCCAGCAAGTTCAAGACAGAGCAATGAGAACAAAGTGATGTTTCCTTCTCACCCAGAAAAATACTGACAGGATTAAAGGATTCTGCAAATCCCTGCATCTCAGAGGGGAGAGCAAGGAAATCCAGGACTACTTGAAGCTAACCTGCTTACATAGCAAATCCCATTGGAAACATTTTCCTGATCATTTGAATTAAAAAACTGCTCTGGGATCAGTTTGCAACAAGCTGAAGAGAAAGAAAGGTGCTGCCATGGTCTCCTGGGTGCAGGACAGCACAGAGCTATTTCTCCATTGTGCCTTACTGAACTGTGTATGGGATCTCACCCTGACTGTCCACCAAGGCCCAGAATTTAGGCTAGCTTTTATGAAAGCACTTCATGGGCCAGATTTGAACTTAAAGCATTTCAGGCAGTTGTGTAAACTATACCAATGCACAGCAGGAGAAAGTGATTCTATCATTATTCACCCCATATCAAAATGAATGCAAGTGAGGTTCATAACAGGAGCTCTTTCAAATATCAAATTCAACACAACTGTCACTGAAAGACAAGTATCCCCCACACTGCAATCCCCTCCCCATGTGTGATAGTGAAAATCTGCTTAAAAGCAAGGCAAGAGTTGGAGCAAAAATCTGTGCCAAGTGTTGGCATTGGAAGAGCATGATTCCTGGAATAACATTGCATAAGCAGGAGAATTACTCACAGAAGATAAGTGATTTTTTTAGTATTCTGGAACATGCTGAAATGCATAGCTTGGAGAGGAGAAGCCAGGCTGTTGATGTGTGTGACAAGAGTTGGGAATGCTGTCTGTATTTTGGAGGCAACACACTGTCCCTTCCAATAGCATCAGCTCCATATCTCCCTGTAATCTCTCTGGTTTAAAATTAGAACAGGAACTTATGGCCAGAGTTTTAACACTCCTGCAGCACTTAAACAGTCAGCATTTGGGAGTGGGGGAAGTGATCAGGTGATCTATAGTGCATGCACTTTGCTAGCTGTCAGGAGGTTAATGGTGTGCCTCAAGCACAAGGCTAAATTAGGATGCAAACACCTTAATCTACAGTTGCAAATGCTGACAGCAATGGCACTTCATCAACCATTTCTGCAGTCTTATTTGGTACATACCTCCCCAATTCCTCAAGCCTGTGCCACAAACCCTCTCTCATCTCCACATAAATTAGCTAAATGACCTCTTGTAGCCTGCTTGAAATGAAAATTGTCATCTGAAGGAGAAAACAGCTGTTCTAACTGTTTGCAGGGAATGAAGAGGGTGTTGAGGATTGCAAGCTTTTCTGCAACACAAAGCCTTCAAAAAAAGAGATCATGTGTCAGGAATTAATCTTATCTGATATTCAGAGCCAAGGAATGAGTAATCTCCCTTCAAAAAAGCAGATCCCTTTATTACATTTGCATTAATACATTAGACCTAAGAATGTTAGAGAACCTATGGACCTCATGTAGAGAAAAAAAACATTGCTGTAGCAGAGCTGCAATTTACCTGTGTTTGTTACGTCTATCTTAGAGATTCTGTGCCATACTGCTAAATAAAACTGATAGACAGAGGTGCCCCAGTAGCCACCACAGGTGCATTGACACTCTGTTCTTAGAGGTTTTACTGCAGGAACATGTTACAGCTGAATGGTAGAGACAGCTTCAACCTTACACTGGCACTGTTTGAGGGGGAGAGATACTGAAACCAGAAAATAGAAATTAAGATGTTGGCAACAGGTATAATAATAGCAATTCTCTAACTTGTTCAGTGTACCCCTGAAAAGATTAATTTAACAATAGCAACAGAAACAAGTCACAGTCCATTAACCTGGGAGTGAACTATTTCTTCCAGGGTAACTGCCTCTGGAGATGTATCTGGCAGAGCAGATACTAAGAAGTTTTAGCTGAACAGAAGTGCTCCTGGTAATCATATCACAGGTATCATTGCCCATCAGGCAGGGAGGAGAGGGGATATCACCTCCCTTCACCTGCTCTTACAAAGCTCAAGGTGCCAGTGCTCTCCTCAACTGCCAGTGCACAGGACAAGCTCATGCTTAGCTCTAATGCTGGTGACACCAAGGTCTGGCAGAGTTGCTCCCTGGTGGTCAGGCATGCCCCACATCATTGCCAGACATCCTCCACTGGCAGGATTTGTCCTTCATCCTTGTTGAATTACACTAAGGTCCCTCTGCACAGCAGTCCTGCCCTCCAACTAGAGGTCATGCAAATGATCCCACTGTGCTCCATCCCTTTTTCCATGGGATAGAGAGAGGAGCTCAGCAAGACATCCCTGTACAGACTGCATGGTACCCCACCTGCCACCAGCCTCACGGTGCCTCAGGCATGAATCACAACCTATCTTAGATTTAAATGTTTAAAGCAACATTGAAGCAGCAACACTAACTAGCCTTCAAGCCTCTGATAGATAAATTATTTGGAAACTAAGGAAAGTGTCACTTCTCCCACGTCTCCTGAGAAGGTATGCCAGTGCTGCTGAGAACCCTGCCACTCATTGCAGGAGTAAGCTGCCATTTCTCCTTCACCCCCAGGGCCAAAGCTCAGTAAAAATATTTTCAGTGATGTTAGACACTTTGTAACATTGTGTTTGTGTAGAAGAGTAAAGAGGAAGGGAAAGAGACAAAAGGGAAAGCAAGTCCATCCAACTATGCCTCCATCCCCACAGTTAAGACAATCACCATCCACACACCTGACCTATGACCATGTTATCAGGAAGTCTCAGTCATGTCAACTGTGATGGAAACTCAAGATAAAATGTAAGATACACTAGCTAATAGAAGATTTTAAGAGGGAAGAAAGGCATGTTCAAGCAATAACACAACGTGGGGGGATCATACCCAGAAAAACATCCTTATGTAGATAAGAATAGTGGAGGAAGGTTGGAGACTACATGTCCACCGTTTCATTATTGTCCAGACTCTGGGAGCTGAAGAAGCCTTTGAGGTCAAGATCTGACCCTGTAAAGAGTACATTATAGAACTGAGGTAGGACAGCAAGAACAGGTTATTCATTTATAAGAAAACTTAATGAGAAGGCCAAGACAACAGGGTATTTGCACATCTGATTGCCCAACAAGGAGAGGCACTTCAAGCACACACCCTGCACCACCTGAGCAGCATGAGAGGTCCCAGATTTGCCTCATACTCACTTGGTCAGATCACTTACAGGCAAGATCACTGCAAAGCTTATTATAGCACCTGAAACACTCACCTGTGAAACATGCTGGTGCCTCTCTGTTAGATGCAGAATTACTTATTGAAGTTAAAAGTCTGAATTCAAAGTGAGCAACCCCCCCCTCCAATTCCTCAGCACCTCTACCAAGGACTTAGAGTCTAGTAAACTGCAAAAAAATATTTGCTTCAGCAAGTTGCAGCTTTACCTCCTTAGTGATTTCTGCTTCCTCAAGAGTAAAGGGAGGCTACAGAGCAGGCTGCATGGACACTGGGTTTCTTCCCAGACAGAAAACAGGTATTTTCTCTGGAGATACAAAGAGGCATGTTTGACCTGAAAATCCAAGGAAAGGACACTGGCAAAGCCATACAATATGTCTAATCTTATCCCAAAGCCTGTTCTTCCTCTTTGGCAGAGAGAATACTGCAGACGTGAGAGATTAAATATACAGCTTCAAAATTGTCTCAGAAGTAGGTCCTGAAGGAAGGGACTGCAGCATTTTTAATGCTTGAGAATTTGGTACTGTTTAGCAATATTTTATGTACCATGCAATGCCTTCATAATCCTCTTGTGCAATTTTTATGCAAACTTAAGCTTCAACCCTAGCTGAGTGATAGAACCAGAGACAATGACAAAAGGAAAAGCCACACATACTGATTGGTGGTCACCTTTGTTCAAAAAGGCCATTAATACAAGGCTGTTAAGCAACTACTTGCAATTATGCCTTCAGTTTCCCTTCACATAGCACTTATAGGTTAGAATGAAACCAAACAAGAAAATAAAACACCAGTGTTTTTGTCCTGAAATGCTAAGTGTAGCACAGCCCAGCAAAGACTTAAGCATCCTACAAAGGAAAACTTTGTATAAATTTAGAGCACTTCCTCCAAAGAACTCAGTGCTAAGATGCTCTGCCTTTTTTTTTTTTTTACTAGCACCTTCTGCACCAAGATCCTCTGACTCATAGCAACTCAGCTCAGGTGACCCTGACCTCAGCCTTCATTTATTGTCAGCAAAGGTTCACAAGTCAGTGTGTCTAGATCCCATGGGAAGTTCTGAAGGGACTGTTCTGCACAGCCATCAGTTCTGTCCTCTAATTTCAGAATACACCTGAGAGGGATCCATATCTTGGAGGAACAGACAGTGAATCCAATGGCTTCAGTGTCCCAGGCATTGGTCAAGTGCCTCAGTGCTGCCCAAAATCTCACTGGTTTCACACAGATACAGCAAAAGGGTGAGATTTGAGAGCTGAAAGATTCATGTCAGCCTAAGCAGCCAAGAGTGTTCCAACCAATATTTCCCAGTGTAACAGTGAGGAGCTTATTTACATTAGTTATTCAGAGTGCAAACCAGTGGCAAGCATCCCTCAGCAGGTCTGCTGAGTGGTGCAGCTGCAGGAGAAATCCTCATCTCTTTGGCAATTCCAGACCAGCAAGCAGAAGATGTAAAAAGATAACTTTCATTATTACAACAGAATGTTTTTCATAGAAGTAGTTACCCCAATTGGAAAATACTCCTTGATAGCCTGTAATCCCTCTGCATTTGTCAGATGACAGTTTATTAGATCCCCGAGTATATTCAAAGCTGTAAATGGAGGAGCTGAGCTGTCTGGGTTTCAAATTGAAGAGGGGAGCCTACTGACAAAGCACCATGTAGCTGTTTCAGTTTAATAATCCCACATGGACAGATGAAACATCCACTACTCCTTCAGAAGCTTATTTCCCAAACTCAGTTATCATGCAGATGGTAAAATCTGTTTTTTGAGGGTGAGGATTACAGCCAATGGAAAGTACCATGTAATTCATTGAGGAAGAATAGCTATTACTGCTACCTGGAAGGCAATATTTATTTCCAATACAGAACACCCTACTGTTTGACAGCTAACATTTTCCTAAACCTTCCTAAGCACCTAAACTTCAGAAATAATCTAATTTCAGACACTGCACAGAAGCAGCAAGCAAGTACAGTTCAAAACAGCTACAAATTATTTCCAGACTGTGTTATCTGAACAAGGGGATCAACAAAGAGCATCATCTCTCCTTCAAACCTCAGCACCCAAAGCAGGACTTAAGCACCCACTCTGCCAAAACCCAAGTGAATGAAGAATTTCTGCACATGTCAAAGCTTCCCCAGCACAAGAAAGCAAACTTCTCAGCCTTCAGAAGATTGCGCACAGCTGGAATGATACCTATGTGCTGCAAGAGGACCTGGCATTCTCACTGAGGGCAGAAGTGGACATATCCCCATGGCTTGCTAATGGAAGGTGACATGGCTTGATTTAACAACTGCACTAGAAAAACAGGCACCTCTATGGCATCTCTGGAGCATGCCAAACAGCATATGTAAAAATTGGCTAATGGTCTAAAACCAGAAAAATATTATCCCAGTTTGTCTTAGAATAAGTTCATAATATTTATTACTTTGGAAATTATTAATTCATACAGCTGGTGCACTTGATTTTTACTGAGAAAAGGCATTTAATTTAACCCTAGCATTAAAGTGTACTTGCTAAATGTAGCAGTAGTGTATTGTGGAAGACAAATGAATTTAAACATGAGGCTGACTCTATAAAACATCAGAATCACCCTTCCAAAGTAAAATGCTTTAAGGACATTTAGGTCTTTAAAAACAAAATTAGTCAGTGACTTTAAACACCCTCTCTTGATCACAATAAGCAGCAGTTCTCTGGCTCAGCTGCATTTCCACTATTTATATACCTGTAAAACAAGCACAGCCCAAACAAAGTTCCACTTTCCATCCACTTTTTGGTATTCCCCTCATCTACAGAGCTGGCTAAGGCTCAGTTTTACCTGGAGGCATTTGCAGTCTTAAGAAGGGGCATAGTGAGCATAAAGAGCTATGACCTAGGTGCTCATGGAAGCAAACTGTGATTATCAAAAGGAAAGCCACAGGGCATTCATCATTAAAATCTGAATTAACAAGGCATTCTGCATTTCCTCCCTTGAACTTCCTTTGAGGGAGGATTTAAGGGGTGCTCTGGATTCAGGAGCTCAATAAATGCATTGAGATGCCATGGCAACCCTTCCAAAGCACACCCTAACCAAGGCATTGGCATGGTACCACGCCAAGGCAGGCCTGTAGCCACTGCCAGCCAGGAACACTACAGGGCAAGACAAGGCTTTGAAGTCTTCCTCAACATCTGGACCTTGGCTGATCTGTTCAGGTAAACCAAACACCACCTTGAACAGCAGGCCAAGGAGACCCTCCATGCAAACTACCATCAGGGATCCTTGCCTCCTACCCCATCCCAGGGAGCTCAGTTTGAACAACAGGCCAGCATTTCTCCAGGTCTCAGAAGGGAGAGGTGGATGCATTAACTGAGCTTCCCCTTGCATTCCAGCATTCTTCTGAACACTCCTCAGACTAGCAGAGCTACTTCAGTTTTTATGGACTCTCTACAATCCACCTTCCCCCCCACACACACCCCAGAGTAAATGCACTCCACACAGACCTTTTTGACTAGAAGGTATTGTGGTTTTAATCTAAATTCTCTGTAGAGGGACACACACTATCAATATCTTTGAGCAACTCCCCACTGCAGTCAGCAGGGAATTGTGTTCAGAAAAATCAATGATACAGCCAAGCCTATGGTTGTTGGGTCTTTGGTTTATATATTGTGTGTTATAGCTTTTAAATGAAACCTGGCATTGATCCTTAGAAAAATTAATGAAAAATTAAATGAAAAGGAGAAAATGACAACAAAATACTTGCTGCAGTCAGAAGGCTGGTAAGGGCAAAGACAGCAAAGCATTATGCTGCTAGAATATTGGATGTAGAATCTTGATAATGTCATAAACTAACTTTGCTGTAACCCAGCAGGTGTTCGTGGGATCTGTCTGCAAAGTCTGATTTTATTGTAGAAGCAGCCAAAAGAGAGTAAGGCTACCACTATCAGAAATGAAGGACTACAAAAAGCTGGCTAAAGGGAGGATGCTCAACAGCACATAAAATCCTTCAAGCACATCTTTACCACTAAAAGGAAAGGGATTAGCTCTCCTAAATCCTTTAAGCACTTGGACAACTTTACCTACCAGGTACAAAAAGCCTAGCAGAGTGAAGCAGCCTAGCCAACATCTACCAAAACCCACTAACAGAAAAAAATCGTATTTACTAGGTAAGGAGCCACTCCCACTCCTCCAAGGTTTAATGGAGTTGTGATTAATTGCACCAAAGTAGATCTGGCCCAGTCCCTTCAGTGCAACACTATTGATTTCCTCCAGCAGCACAAGTAGCCCACCAGATTTTGACACTGAAATATGATCCCCTTTAATGACACCCTCCCTTAGTAATATCTTCCAGCTTTCTGTTATTCATTCTGGGATTTAGATTTAATTTGGGTGCTGTTACATTGCATATACTTTTATTGGGCTCTGTTTACCAAATGATTCTTGCAATTAATTACAGTAATGAGATTATGGCTAAAAGACTCACAGAAAGCTGATTAGATAATTAATGATTGGTTGTTTGTGGCATTTTATTGAACATACACTCCAGGTTGGTCTCTCCCCTTCCCTTTTTTGGTCTTTCTTGCCTGAGTTCTTATAGGTAATTGAATAAATGATTAGTGGGAAAGTAGATTACATGAATCATATTTAACCCCTCAGCACTTAGACAGGAATCCAGAGTGATATAATGCGAGGATATAAGAAATCAATTTCTTTGGTATTTTCATTGTAGTAATTACAGACTGAAAATAGCTTTAAATCAGATATTAGTTCAAAATTGGCAAATAAGCTGGACCTGACAAAGGACCTTCTATAGAGGAGCAAGTGATGCTGGAGTAGCTGCCTGGCAGCAGGGACAGGACTTACCATCCTGCAACGTGACCAGCCAGGACACAGCAGAGCTTCACCGTGCAACATAGTGTGGCCAAGTCCACAGTCAAATGGCTAAGCATGGAAAATGAGATGGAAACAAGAGCTCAGACCACGCTTCCCCTGCTCTCAGTAAGCTTCAAAAGGATGCAAACCCAAAGTCTTCAGTGGTGTGCCCTTGACACAAGTCACTTGACAGATTGTCAAATCCACCCAGAGAAGTGGCACCCATTATTATCCTTCAGAACCTCAGCTTTGTTCCCCTGCTGGGTCACACCGCCCAGGTCACAGCAGATGCACCAGCCTACACTGAATACATTCTCACACTGGTTTACTGAATGCAGATTAATTATCTCACCTCCATCTACCACCAAAGGAGGCAGAGGCCTCCACAGATAAATTCCTGCAGGACATACCTATTCACTCAGGGAAGAGCAGATGAAGCTATCATACACCCAAGGCACACAACTTTCTCATTCACTCCTGTATTTGTTCAGCTGTCAGTTTAGCAGTTTCCCAATGAAACACAGATACCTTAACTCATTTTCAGAAAACAAAGACACCTAGTGGGCAAGATTTCTCTCCACCCACCATCAAAATGAACCATTCCCACCTGACCATGATGGCCATACACTTAAATGAACTTACATATTTGGCATAATTTTCTTCTATAGAGCATAGATCACAGATCATTAACATATATGATTGCTAGGAACAATTATACTTCCCCGGCTAGGACCTGACTGTGCAAGAATCCTGTTCAAATCTGGGGGTGGGAGGGCCACAATCTGTTCTGATTATTTCATATGCTATAGATGTTTCCAATATGTTTAAGATGAGGAACAGGATGGCTACTAACACAACATAGGCTTCAGAAACTAGTTGTCTTGGAGTAAAATCACAGCCTAACTATGCTGCTGGTTTGTGCAAGTTAACTTGTGACAGTTAATTTTGCTTAAGATGTATTTTGTTAACCCATGTACAGCTTCTAACACCTGAGCAGTCATTGCCTTAAGATGTTAAGGGATTAGCATCTATCTTAAATGACAAAACACACAAGAAAGATGTTTTTATTAAGAAGCAGCAGCAGCAAGTCCTGCAGTTACACTCACAGCCCAGCCTGGGGCAATCCTTAACCAAGAGCTAGACCCCTGCAGCTTAACTGACCTCCTGTGATCCAGGTCTGAATGAGATGCACAGCAAGCCAGAATTTAGGTTAAGTAGTTTTACTTTGAATTTTCTGGCTATTCCCCATTACATGCAATATCTGTTTGCAGGCTACAGGGGAAACCACTGCTGCTTGGCAGGATTGAGTATTAGAGCAGGTCATCTCTGGTGCCTCATTCACACGACAAATTTCAACAGGGCTATTATCAGAAATACAGCATCTTCCTGAAAAGTCACAGCATGCACACCAAACCCATGAATACACTTGGCACCACAGAACATGGACCTGCTCAAGTGGACACAGAGGAGGGCTACAAAGATCATCAGATCACCTACCCAGGAAGGAAGGCTGAGAGAGTTGGAGTTGTTCAGCCTGGAGAAGAGAAGGCTCCAGGGAGCTCTTAGAGCAGCCTTTCAGTATTTAAAGGAGGCCTGAAGGAAAGATGGAAAGGACATTTTATCAAGGAGCATAGTGATAAGAAGAGAGGTAAGGATTTCAAACAGAGAGAAGTTACTTTTATACTAGCTATTAGTCAGAAGTTCACTGTAATGGTGGGGAAGCATTGGAGCAGTCTGCTCAGAGAGGCTGGGGTTCCCTCCCCCATCCCTGGCAGCATTCAAAAGCAGATTGGACAGGACTTAAAGCAAACTGGTCTAATGGGTGGCATCCCTGCCCATGGCAGGGGATTATAACCAGGTGATCTGTAAGGTCTCTTCCAGCCTAAACCGCTTTATGATTCTACCATATCCCACATACTGTATAGAAAGAGCAAGGAATCAACCTCTAGAGACTTCACAAGTCAAATATCTCTGCACACATCTAGATGGAGAACTTGACCTACACAGGTTACAAATAAAATTAAGCAAAGTGAAAGGGTTAAGAACTATTGAACAGGCTTCAAAAATGGCACACTAACAGCAAAAGGAAAACTCTGCAGTTCCATGCAGCTCTCTGAGAATCTATTTGCAGTTTAGCTTACACAAAGTCTGAGTAGCAGCCCTTCTTTTGCACATAATAAAAAACAGGAAAATGAGACTTAGCATACAGACCACCAAAAACTGAAACAGGGAGCCCCAGCTATAAACTGTCCTCCCTCTAATATCCCAGGGAAAGAAAGCTGCTACTGATTTAAATATCCATAGGATAAAGCAGCTCAGGAAAAAAGCTACAACATTACAATATTACTTCTTATGGCGAAACAGAGAGAAAAGTCTCTACTTCTTATTAGAGTACAAACCCAAGTTTTTTCAGCTCCCAAAATTGAGAATCCTTATTCTACACATGTTGTCAAACATGCTCTAGTAACAGAACAGCTCACCTACACAGCTGAGAAGCCCCAAGCTACTCATAAACAAGAGCTACTTATAGGAAAGGCACAACTACTTAGTTGACAAGAAAAGAAACCAAAGGGTTTAATTACACAACTGCCAACAGGAGAGATCTTGTAAAAGACTTCACACTGCCTAAAACCTGCAATAAAATACCATCCACAACACATCCATAGGGTTTCAGACCCTCAGCTGTTCTCAACCTAGCCCATTGCTCAAAAAACCAAACCAAACTTACCTTATCTCCAATTTTGACTTGCAGAGGAACCACTTCATCCACCCAGGAAAAAGCACAGCCTCTTCCCCAGCTTTATCTCAGAGACCAAACCCCTCCCTCCACATGCAGCATTTATAGACCTAATCACCTAATTGCTGATGGGTTATAGTTGGGAAGTTCTCAGGTGCTGTCTATTGCTTGATTGCATCATGGAGGTTCTTGTTTGTTCCTTGGAAGGGAGTTGTAGAGTGAAAGACGGTTTGTTGCTATTGCTGTGTTCCATACTTGAGTAGATCATGTTTTTGGTGTGTTGAAGAAGATGGTGTTTTATTTGGAAGTCTCTGATTTTGGCCTTGTTCAACTCAGTAGCAGCAGGATTTCATTATTTTGGCTTTATTCTTTATGATTTATTTATTTTATCTTGCTTTATAATGTAGAATACTGAAAGCATTCAGTATTTCCTGTGGAAAAGGCACTTTAGGCATGTGGCTCATCGAGTGTTGTGGTTTCATGGACACTTTCCAAAGGTATGTTGTGTAATGAACTGATCCCAGTCCTTGATTGCAAAGGAAAAGAGGCTACTTTTAACCAAGGCTTATAATATCTTTAATGCTAGCTGTTTTACTTACCTTTTTTAACTTCTTGCTCATGCCTGCAAGAGGCTTACAGAAGCTATTGATAGCTTATTAACCATTTATAAAGTGAATCTGTTTTTCAAAGGACTGCAAATGTGTTTGCTTAGAAGTAATAACTGATTAAACCTGTTCTCAAATTTACTCTCTGAAATATTTCAGGTCCTTTAATATTTCCCTTTATAATTCTAGTTTCTTAGTTGAGAATACTGTAGAAAGTATTAATTGTGATTTTAAGAAAGGTTGATAGTTCCCAATGCAGGGGAATTAATAGACAGGAAAATTCCAGAACTTGGCTTTACCTGGCATTCTGGAAGGTGATTGTTCTGACTGTAGGCAGTGTTAGGTTTGAAAACATCATTTAAATTGTTTTCTTGAAGGTTTTAGATTTCTTTAACCTTGATGCTGATCTTCATAGTGTTTTAAATGGCTCAGAAGGATTGATGATAACTAACTGGGAGAATTTCAGCACTACTTTCAGTTTTGAAAGGACCAATCTGAGCATCTCCAGATCAACATGGGCAAGCTGAAGACAACAAGCTGGTACAAAATAAGGATTTATTTTCTTTTAAATTGTATTTGTGATTACAAAAAGTACTGGAGAGAGTTTATGTTCAGGTAACAGCCTCCTGCTCTATAGCATCCTTCCTGTATATTGTAACTCAATTTCTAGTTTGACTAGAGTAGGATAAAAGAAGGTTTCAGTAACTGGTGACACATGTGGCTTCTTATTTACAGTATTTCTGGTTCTTTTATGTTTTATCATTAAACTAGACACTTTTGGAGTGCAAAAGTGAGAAGGACTGAGGCTGTCCAGCAGCTTTTAGTTGATTCCCTTCTACTTCAATGAGAATCTCACTTTTGGTAGTCCCTCAATGAGGCTGCTTTGCCCAAAGTCGGCGTCAGTGCAGCATGATTTCCAGCTCACTGGCAGCCCATCTTGCTCAGAGTACTTGTAAACAGTGATGCTGGTATTTTTACTGGCTAATTTTACAAGCTGGCATCTGCTGTCAGCAGCTTCATGTAAACACACTCCTGCCACAGCATCTGTTCTGCTGTGTATTGCCCTGAGCCGAGGGCTCGCAGGGTGCTGGGCAGGGGCTGATAAAGCTTTCTTCTGAAGGGGGGTACAGGTTGAAAAAGGGGAGCTGGGTAAGGGGGCTCAGACCTTCACCTGGGACCAAGTTTCTGGAAATGGACTACTTCAGTCAATTCAAGGACAGTGTTTTCTACATGGCTTTGAAGCCTCCACTTAGAGTCTAGCCCTGTTTGGAGCGTGAGGAGGCACAGACTTAATGTGAGTCAGGAAATGTGACAGTGACAGAGCAGTGGACTGCAGGATAGAATGGAAGAGATATATGTTTTTTCTTTTATGAATAAAACTTGACTGAGACGACAGGACTGAGTTTCTAGCCAAATGTAATTAAGCTAAGATTGATCTTGTGGAACCCAGGTATAACCTGGATGGCTGTGAGTATCAGGAAAAAAACAGACCCCAGACTCAGCAGGGACTGTTGTGCAGGAAGTTACATATAGAAATGGAGACAAAACTCTGGTCTCAATGGAGAAGGCAAAAGGTAACTGTGACCTGCACTTTGCCAATGGATTATCAAGCTAGCTACCTATAGCTTCACGTATATTAAGACCAGAGCAAATCAGTGGCAATGCCACAGAAAGCCAGGACAAAGAAGGGACAGAGCTAGGCAAAACCTGAATAGTTGCATTTGGTGTAGGATGTCAGGAGGTATTGCCATGTTTAGGTGACCCAATGCATCTCCTAGTGCTTCTCATGTAAAAAACAGTTGCTTTCTTTGAATGTCTAGGATTTTATCTGTGCTTATCACCACTAGCTTTCCCTCCAACAGAGCTCTGAGGGCTGATTCAGATAGGGATGACAGAGAAATTACCAAATTTGGCCTTTTATTTTCCTTGGTAGGTGTGGAGAGAAAAAAACCTTTTGGTTTTGGGAGTTGATGTAATGTCTTGGATCAGTCCTAGGAAAAAGGTTGACTGCAGAGTAGAGAGAGCTGTATGGATTCCTAAATATGGCTAGGAAGTAGGAGTCTCTTCTCCCCTGTTCAGCAGAACAGAAGCATCAGCTGCTACCCTGTGTGATGATCAGCCTCCTTGCACAGTATTTTAGTAAATAGTCATCCTTGGTGAAGATATTTATGCTGGCTAGGGGGTAATGCCTGCTGCAAGGCCCTGTCTCCTGAGTGTTCATCTGTATCTCTGAGCTGCTACATTTTCTGTAGTTGCCCTTGGTTAGGGGACTTGTCCAGAAAGAAGGGACTGTGGATTTCATGTTTCCCTCAAAACACAGAGGAAGCTTATGTGGTGTTGAAACATTTGTTTGGCATAGAGTAATTCTATCTAAATCAGTCCAGAAAGACAAACCACCTAAATGGCTGCTTAACTAGTTAGGTTAGCAAGTCACAGAGGTAGATTTTGCACCTCCTTCTGACTGGACTCTTCTCTCCCCTGTGAATGCTTTTTAATCTGTTTTTTATTCTTTAGGTAGAGTCGTGTTTGTCACTTGAAACATGACAAGGTGATTTTCATACTCAAACACAACTTGCTTGTTAGTGTCCAAGTGGTTCTGAGTATGTGCAGAAACAATGTGTACCCCCCTCCAAAAGTATGATGTCCTGTTTTAATTTGAACTTACACTGAGATGTGTAAGGAATTTGGGTACTGTGAATATGAAATGGGAATTAAAATACTGATTCTTGATTTAACTCCTTCAAATGCACTGGTCTGCAGAGGACAGTGTGTGGCTAAGATGGGATTTTGAGATGGTTATTGTTGAGTGACTAGTTCCTGGATATGGATAATGCACTGCCCAAAGGCCACCCTAAGGGTGAGGTTTCAGTAAATCTTTATGTAAATGGCCTGATAATGACTTCTGTTCACCTTCCTTATTTTATTATTCACTTGCCTATGTAGCCTCACTGTTTAAAGGAGCTATGCAATCAGTGCATTTGTGATGGTTTTATTAAAGTTTAAATGTTTATGCCAGGCTCAGTATTTCCTGAAGTAAATGTCTTTGGGCAACTATTGCACTCTGGGTAAAATGTTTATTATGTGCCCTAGACCAGAGACCTATTATAAGTTCACATTATGAAGTATTCTGCTCTAGGCTATAGCAGTAATCTGATTGCCACTTCTTTCTTGACTTGCTGTGCATATGCCCCCATCTCCTTCACCTCCTGATTGAATGGAATTGTAATCACCTACGCTTCTGTTTAACTGGGGGCAAAATTAAAGCCAGAAAACAGAAGCGGCCAGAAGTGTCTGGGAGTGCACAAGTGGGAAGACAGAACCTACCAAAGGGTGAATCGAGTGGGGATTGAGTCAAGGTGCCACAGCCCAGAAGATCTTACCAGAGAGAGAAAAGGGAATGTAGTTTAGAGAGCAAGGAGGAGAAGCTATAAGAGGAGAAACAACTGGTAACCAGCTGCCAGTTCTCATTTATAGCCATGTCACGATGCTTGGTGCATTGACACCCCGGTACTGTCCAGTACACTGGTAGTGCTCCAGTGACACTGGTAGGGAATACAAACACTGTCTGAGCATGCAGAGATGAGGTTAGAAAAGCCAATGTCCAGCTTGGATTGGACCTGGCAAGGGATCTCCAAGGTAATGAGATGGGCTTCTGTGTGGAGGTGGGTGAAAAGTAGGCACGGCCAATGGCTGTGTTAAAAGGCATGAAAGAGAAGGCAAAGAGTGTCTGGCAAGGGAAGGTGTGTACTCAGAAGGACAGGGAGCTGAACTGCATGCACTGGATTTGTCTTGTCTGCTTCCCAGGATACTGTTTGGGTGGTTAAACCACAGTGCCAGTGAACAGTGAAGCAAAAATGCTACTGTGATAATCATGGAGCAAGAGCCAGGTTGGATGGTGATGCCCTTCAGCCTCACCGCAGGTGTGATGCTGACCCTTCAAAGCATGTCTGTTAAGGGGACTCTGCCTGCACCTCATTTGGGACATTGTCACTGAGCACTGAGTAAAGGGATATTCTCAGGTGAGAAAGAGCTTCCTCAGGATGACTCAGGATGTTTGTGTCAGAAGCAAAATTTCACTTAAGTCTTGTAGCTAACCACCTAACTGCTGCAGCTCTTCTGGTGTGGAAGGAAAAGTTTTTCCTGGTCATGAGTAATGAAGTCTTTCTGGAAGGCTTGCCTCTTTATGGTAGCTAGACCCTCTGTTTGGGAAGTTTGTGAACAAAAGGTGCCTGCTGGATTTTCTGCTCTTTCTTTCCATTTTTCAAAAGCTATCACAGGAAAGCTCTTTGGAGTAGTATTTTGTTTGTAACTCTTGGGTGGGATAGGGAAAGAAACACTGAAAGCTAAGAGTGACAGTGGGAAACACGTCGGTTGTACATCCCTGGGCAATGCTTGTGTCAGAGTTTGTCACCTGAGGCAGTCTGTCCCAGGAAGCTGGCCCTGATTATACCTTGTCACTGTTGTTTAAAAATCACTTAACAAAGCATATGCCAAAAAAAATCTAAAAATCCACTTGCTGAAGCACTTGTCTGAGTAGACTTCTCTGCTCTGGGAGTTTTGCAAGCTAAGTACTTCTGAGTTAGGAACACAAGACCTACCTAAAGGCACAACTTAAATGCTGCAAAGGAAGCAGAGAAATAAATATGCTCCTGCATTTCAGAACCAGTTGCAATTAGCTGATGGAAAGGACTCAAAGACTATTGCTGTGATCCAGATGCCATCTCACAAGAATATAAATGAATGTGTTGGCAGCTGAAATTGCTAAGCATTTGCAAGTATTTGAGATATGAAGTGACTGACAATGATGTGATTTATTTAGGAAATCATTAGGGGTAGGTTGAAAGAGAAGTCTGTATCAAACAGTTCTGCTTGGAGGAGAGATGAAATGGCCTCGGAGAGGAACCCAGGGCAGTAGCTCAAGTTAACGAAACTACTCTGACTGTAATCAAAGAAATTCAGGGTAGCCATCCAGGCTGCCCTTAGAAATTAAAGAAAGCATTGTTGACCTTATGAAACAGTTCAGAAAGGTACTGAGTTCTGGACAGTACTGTATGCAGGGCATTAATGTACTTCACTATTAAATGATAAACTAATACAGTGATTTTCATCATTAAATCCATTCTTGTGTTTGTACCTTGAAAGAATGTGCATTTAATGAGTGAAGTGCTGAATGTGAACCCTTGAACTACAGTAATGTCCATGCTTGCTGGCATAGATCCTGATCCAAAATGACATGCTGGAAAAGGAAAAGTGAGAACGAAAAGCAAATGGATGCTCTAATAGCTTCTGAGCGTGGTTCAGGTCTGCCACACACCTTCTGTGTGACCTTGAGCAAGTTCCTCAAGGGCTACGTTTTCACAAAGCACTCTGGTACTTGCAAATGTACCTAGGTTGCTTGCCTGAGCTTATGCAGTGCCTGGTAAAGCTCATGACTGAATGCCTTGAGGAGATAAGCCAGTTCCTTTTAATATCTGATGATTCTTATTCTGATACAAGAATCAGATAATTTCATTAATATTTTAAGAACATTGTCCCTGATCTAGAGGAGCCATAATCAATTAATTTTTATCTGCATGTTTAACATCTCCTTTGCTTCTGTCTGTCTGTGCAGGAGTAGTAATGCTCCTCTTCCTCACATGGGTGTGTTGGGAAGACTGATTCAAGAGTGTGAGGTGCTGAGCTATTGCAGTTAGTGGACGCATGTAAATGGCTTGTGATGAGATATGCGGAAGCGAGTCCATTATTAAATTTATACAGGGCTAACAATGTAATCAAATTAGCCTTTGCACTTTCTCCTGTGCTCCACTTCCTGCATTAGAAAAATCTCCATAAATCTCTGTAAAGCCATTTCATTTGTTGCCTTTAATGCTCTCCTCTGGTCTAATGCAAAGAAACACCTAAATACTTGCTAAGCAGTAGGTGAGCTGCAAGTACTGCCAGCTGTATCTGCTGCTCTTGGGGCTCACAAGAGGGTGCTTCCCTGATGGACCTGGGTTATTTTGCTCATCAGTTGAAACCAGACTGGCATGTGCAATGACATCCATTGAGCCCTCTGGGCCAGAGCCAGGTCCTTTGCCTGCAGATGGACAGTGGGTCTGTAATAGCTGGGATATGGTTCCATGGGCTCACTACAGGGCAGTGAGAGAGGGGAGTCACTGATATGGCATTTGTAAGTGGGACAGGAGACTTCGAGAAGATCTAGTACCAGGACCAAGGGCTGGTGATGATGCACTCCAAAATCAAATGCCAGGCTGAAATGTCATGTTTTCTCTAAGCCTTTTCTGACTGAAACAAATATTCACATGTTTTTCCCATGGATTTTCACAGCTTTGGATCTCATTTCAGGCTGTAAATGAAGCGAGCAGATTTCCCTAAGTGCACGGTTGCCAGTAGCTCCTGCATTTTGTGGGGTGGCAGAAGACAACACCGGTGCTGAGACCTCACAAGTGCCTGGGACGGGAATTTCTCTCACCACTCACTCATTTTAGCTCACGCAAACAGCAGCATCCTTCCCCTCTCTGAAGAATGAGGATTTCAGCAGCGACCCAGGGGCACGCTCGCTGATATACCACAGCTGGCCAAGGGGTGGCCCACCTACACTTGATGTTCAGCTTCCCTGTCCCCACTGGCTCTCGGCACAGGTTTTTTCCCGATGAGGCTTTCTGCAGTCCTGCGCAGGCTGCGCTGGTGTTTGCTGAATACAGCCATTCTGCCTTCCAGTTGGAGTTGTGTTCGTGGTACAAATCCAAACCTATCGACTAGGCAAAGCTGCTTAGCTGCTCCCAGATTGCTTTTGCTTTTAATATGCATTTAGTTTTTGCATAGAAGGCAATCCTTCTGTTTCAAAGGGCTTGTAGTGGGGTGGGAAAAAACCCTCATTACTAAGTTTCATGAGGGTATTTGTTCAAGGTGTCATCTTCTGAGAGGAAAGGACTTTTCAAAGAAAATGGAAATGCTTCTATGCCTAACTAATTAAACAGTTTGTTACATTACAGTGGGGTTTCTGTTCCATTAGTGCAATGAAGGCATGGCTTTAGTGAGAGTGTTTATACTTTAAATTTCACGCATGAAATTGAATGTTTCCTCAGGTGATGGCCCTGTTGACTACGGAGATGCAATAAGTGTTCCACCCTTACACTTCAGTAAAGGATAATGATACAGGGAATGGATTTGGTTGGCAGCTTTTGGTTCCTGAAATAATCTGAAGGATAGGCTCACTTATTGTTGAAGTGTATCCTGTTGATGATAGGATAGCTAACAACACAGAGTGGCAATGTGGAATTAGAAGCCAGTCAGAACACAGAAATTATACGAAGGGAACTACATATAGAGGGGGAAAACTAAACTTGGAAAAATGAGCTTTTCCATATCTGAGTGAAATAATCTGAAATACACTAACTCAGAAGATGCCTGGTTTAAAAAATGGTTTAAAATGCATAACAGCTGACAGCAAATCAGATATGGAGTGGCAAGTTGCACAGGGCAAAGCTGTCTTTTCACTATCAGACACTACATGCAGAAATGTTTCAGGGGTAGTTGTTTATTATGGCTTTAGTACTATCACACTTCTGGGCAAACTGTTTTGAGGGAGATATTGGGAACACTGGAGGGAGTTTGGAGTATAACTGTGCTGCTAACACTCCACAGGAATGACTCACAAGAAAAAGATATAAAGGATGAAACAGAGACCTTAACTGAGTGATGATGAAGAGAGAATATTGTTTGCATAGGCATAAATGTAAGGAGCAGAAATGAATTAATGAGATAAAGAAATAAAGTTTTGAAACTAACACAAAATGCAGCCTGGATATGGGGACAAATGGCATGAGGCTGAGAAGGTTTAGGTTCCTGAATAGTTTTTGACTTGCACTTTGTGATTTTTATGGTGAATTTACCCAAAGCAATAAAATATGTACTCTTTGGTGGGAGATGGGAAGGAATCCCATCAGATTGCTCAGCTTCTCTCTGGTTAGCCATCAAGACTACCAGGAATGCTGCAGCACTTTGCTAAACTTTCTGTCCTCTCTTTGGGTGCTCTGAGGAGTTAAAAGGCAGGAGAGAATTGCCTGCTGCAGGTTGCTGATAAAACTGGTGACAAATCCAAGAGGAGAGTTGCAGAAGACTGGGCCCCCACCAAACAGGATCCACTAGACTGCATAAAGTTGCAATACTCTCCATTTGGGAATAAGACAATAACCCTCCAATAAGGCTGTATTTAGAGGGGTTTTTTATTCCGTACTTGTTGATGTCCTGGGAGATGAGGTTGGGACACTCTTCCTGTACCACAGCCAGGGTGGAGAACAAACCAGATGTCTCAGAATAGGAGGTGGTTTCCTGCAGGAAAAAGGCAGCTAGCATGAAACCTAGAGGATGGTGGCTATTCTTAAACAGCTTATGAATCATATGAAGCTCATCTCAATGTTTCCTAGAAAATTAAGATGTCACTAACATATCATCTGAAATGCTTCTAAATTATAAGCCTCGCAGTCCAAACAGCAGTTAATGACTGTCAAGCAGCAGCTGAAAATTAGGAGCAAACAACAATTTGACATGAGATTGTGATAGGAGACTTGTCACTCTACAGTGGTCTTGCCCCTGAGCCAGCAGAGGCTTCCATCTAGCTTGGCATTTCACTTGTTCTCTGCTACCTGATCCTTTTTTACTATACTAGCAAGGTGCTGTTCCTCATGGTGTTTTCCTGCATCACCCTGACTTTTCTGAGTGGCAAAACTTAACCACTGCTCCTACAGATCTCAACTCCCTAGAAATGAGCATGCCCCATGGCGCTACTCCCATCCTAAATATGAGGCAAGGTTGGAGACAACTGTATTTGGCTATGCTTTACCGCAGCTGAGGATCTGGCCATGCAGCTTTATGCAGGGATGGTCTGATGGCAAACCTTAGTGCCTTCTGACCTGCAGGCTAGTAGGATATTTGCCTAGTGAAGATCTGACTTGCTGCTGCTAACAGAAGCATGCCATGCTTTTTGTTTGGCTGGCAACTTTACTGATGCACCTCATGTTGTAAAGCAAAGCCCCTTCCTTGTCCTCCTGGTGGCAGTAAAAATGTTGAATAGCTCGAGGTAGAAAATCCTCTTGCAAATGCTTCTGAAAAAAAGAGACGTACAGCTCAGGACAATGTTTGTGTTTTGGCAGCGTCTTGAGGTTTGTAGGTGGTGCAAAGGCACAGAGAAACCTGTCGTCCAGCTCCTTAAGAATAAAGGAGGAACACAGGCAGTGTGGAGAGCTGTGTTATTGCTATTTCCCTGGCTGAGGACTGCTTGTTCTCTTAAAACTGGCTTTGGGAACTTTGTAATTTTAACTGCAACTTGCTTGGAGCCCTGGTCCTGAGCCTTGCCCCCTTTAGAGGGAACCTTTTGCACCTGCTCAGTTCTTTGGTTAGTGCTTTTAAAATACAAATGAACAGGTCAAAGCTGTGGCTGTGAAGTGAAAGAGAGGAGGCAGCACCAGGTGAGAAAAGTTTTGGTCAATCTTGACTTGCTGCTCGCGCACCTGTGAGCCTGGGGGGTTTTGGTTTAGGGTTTTTTTACTCTTTATTGCCTTATTTGGAAGCAGTCTCCTTGGGGAAGGAACTGCTGTGGGTGAATAAAACTCGAGGAATTAGTCTCTCGTACTTTTGTTGGCTTGTTTGTCTTTTACAAAGATAGGGTGACAATTAGGGCTCTGAGAGGTAAAAAAATCTCACTGGAAACGTCTATGAAACTTGTCAGTGTGGGATTCACAGCTGTGCTCTATTAGTGACCTGAGATAGAATACACCTGAAAACCATAAAATTAATAAGGTTGGGCGAGACCTCTAAGATCATCAGCTCCATCTGGACCCAATACCCCCATGTCACTAAAGCATGTCACCAAGTGCCATATCTACATCGTTTTTGAACCCCTCCAGGAATGCTGGCTCCACCACTGCAATGTGCTGCCTGTTCCAATGCTTAAGCACTCTCTCAGTGAAGAAATCTTTCATCATGTCCAATATAAACCTCCCCTGGCACAAGTTGAGGCTATTTCACTTGTCCTATTGCTTGATCCTGAAGAGACGAGACCAACCCCCATCTTGCTCCGACCTCCTTTCAGGGACTTGTAGTGAGAAGGTCTCCCCTGAGCCTCCTTTTCTCCAGACTCACCAACCTCAGTTCTCTCAGCTGCTTCTCACAACACTTGTTCTCCAGACCTTCACCAGCTCCTTTGCCCTTCTATTGGTTCCATTATAGAGTTTCTGTCACTTTTGCTTTTCCGGCCGGAGACCAGCCTTCCTCCCATGTTTATCACCCGGCGGAATCGCGTCTTCTCTGCTCTAGGAACGTGAGGGGAGTGATTTTGGGGGGGACCGTGACCCCTTAGCGGCTGTGGGGACCTCTGAGTGACACACCACAGTCAGGACGCTGCTGTCCCTCGGGGGCTGTTACCCCGGGGCATCCATTTAAGCCGCCGCTGTCCCCTCTTCTCCCTACGTTCCCTGACACGCGCCCTCCACCCTATCCCATACGGGAAAGCGGCGACGGCCACGGCAGCAGCAGGTCCGCCCGTCGGGGGCGTCTCCGCGGCGGCGCGGGGCCGCCTCCCCCGTCCCCGCCCCTCGGTTCCCCAGTCGCGTCGGCGGNCCGCCTCAGGGTGCGGGTGCACTGACACTGATGGCTTGGCACTGGCGTGTTTTGCCGTTTTGGGGTTTATTTTGGTGGGGGATGGGGGGTGTGGTGTGGCACGGGTGGGTTTGTCACGGCAGTGCTTCTTAGCGGTTTGCCCCGCGGGAATTGGGTAGGTGGGTTCTTGGGGCGGGATGCGGGGCTGTAACCGCAGGAGCTTCGCAGGGGACGGGGGGGTTTGGGGGGGCCGCCCGCTGGTGGAGCGGGTATGACTGGGCTGAGGATGCTGCCGGTGGGGAGCCGCCGAGGTGCCGGTGTTGAACCCGCAGCGGAGCGCGGCCGCCGGCGAGCAGGTTTATCCACGGTTCGTCTCTCGCTGTGAGCGGGTCCGGGCTTCGTGCCTAGCAGNGCCGGGGGGGGGCGGCGCGGGGGGGGGAGGGGGGGAGGAGGCTGCCGCCACCGCCGCCCCATGCGCTGAGGGGCGGCGGGATGGGGCCGCGGGGCGCCGGTGGCTGGACCGGCTGCGCCGGGGCGCCGGCTCCCGGTTGGACGTGCCTCCTGCCGCTGCTGCTGTGCGCCGCGATCCGGAGCGTGCTGGCTAGCCCCGGCAGCGAGGGTGAGCGGGGACGGGGCGGGTGGGCTGCCGCGGTAGCGTCCGCCGAGGCGGGGAAGCTGTCCTGCTTCGGGCTTGTCTGGCTCAGTTCGGGAATATTTTGGGGCAGGCGAAGGGGGGCTGTGCCCGTGGGAAGCGGGCGGCACTGGCCGAGGGGCTGC